>CM048039.1:23287500-23555000 GCA_026259375.1 Verasper variegatus
GCAAAAGAATAATCTCATAAAAAAGGAAGGTGAAGGAGCAATATGTGCAAACAGAGCACAGGTCATTTCACAGCAAATTACAGATATATGTTTCAGCCACACCTCCAGTCGGTGCATTAAACCGTGGTCTATAAAACTTGTCACCTTTCTCTGACCTTTGGTTAAAGGTTTTTTATAAAAGCAGCCGGTGAAGTACACTGGGCGGCATAATCGTCATACAGTTTTTGACATGCCGCTCACCTAAAGAGCAGGAATAATAACCCTTTGACATTTGGATCTAAAAAGTTATGAACTGCTTCTTACTTAAAGTCAAACTGAAATTGATATTATGCATTTTTTTCTGGAAGGACAAATACATAAATAGTTTTCTGGATCAAAGCCCCATTCTTCTGGTTGACTGTTTCCCACAGCAGGAGGTGACGGACGCTTGACGGCCGGGATTGTCTGCAATGCCAAATACTGTGGTGTTGACTGAAGTGCGTCACTGTCCTCTAAAGCCTGTAAACACTGATACATGTTTATTCCTCTTTTTTTATTTTTATTTTTTATATATATGTCTATAGAATCATGACCTAATATATAAATATACACGTGTGTGTGTGTGTGTGTGTGTGTGTGTGTCATGTTACACTGTTACGTCTCAATATACTATGATATATTGCGATATTGATACTTTCTTAAATCTAATATTAGTAAACTGTGAGAAGAAGAAACCATCATACACATAGATACATTGTTATGTGGAAGATAAATTACAACACTGCTATCGAGCAGATGGGAGGATTGAACACAACCCAAATTAAACCAGGACCTGCCATAAATCTTCACATTTTGAGAATCAATAAAGAATCAAAACATAATGTTGCAAAACTCAAGCATTGTTATTTTCTGACACCACTAATGTACATGTGTTATGTTTCAAATTACCATTTGGTGTTTACTCTAATCCAAAAGGCTGCGGACCAGAGAAACTGCACAGCTTTTTTGACATGGGTGGCCTGAATGGATCCAGCTGAGCTGGGGATTTAGAGAAAAGGTCTCCATGTAGGTTGGAAGACACAAAGCTTCTCAACAGGGCTGCACAGTCAGGTGACAAATGGTTCCCCGGGCCAGTCGAGTGCCAGAAATGGCCTCTTAATCAATCAGAGGTCACCATGGAGGCTCAGTCCTGACTGCCTCCACCCTGAGGGGCGGCCATCTGATAGAACACTCAATGCCAAGCAAGACACCAACAACCTCTTCCCCTACTTAACACAACACTGTTTGTGTTACCGTCATCTCATCAGTTCTGAAAACTGGACCACTTCCTCTGTGTTCTTTCTTCATTATGACAGTCATTTGGAAACAGGCTCTGTGCAGGACGGTCAGGGGACGGAGCCACAGTTTCCAGGTCCGACCAATACACACCCTCGACCAATCAGTGTGATAAGAACAGCCTAAAACGACAGAAACCATCTTTAAGAAAAATATATTTAACATATATTTTGACTTTAATTTGGTCCCATTCGTTAGCATGGTGGAGGCGCGGTTTATGACTTATACGGTCAGCCACCAGGGGGCGATCGGGATGCATTGGCTCCATTTTTGGGGAGTTGTTATTCCTTCCATCTTTGCATTGAACGTGTAAATTCAAATCGACAACTTTTGATTTTGTACCTTTTGTCATTCAAGATGTATCCCCTTGTCTTTCTTTGTTGGAATTACATATTCACAATCCTCTGAATAGCTGGTGGGAAGTGGTGATGGAGTAAATCTCTTCTCTGGCCTCCGCCCCAGCTTGAAGTCTGCAGCCCCCATCCTTGACACATGGCCATCTGTACCAGCATTTCAGGCAGTTAAGAAGGGAGTGTAGGGTAGTGCACTGTCTGGTAGGCCCAACCTCAGGCCAAGCCCTCACATTCTCCTCTGCACCCCAAGGCCGACCCTCACATGTCCCCGGGGGTCGACCTACACACTGCAGGGGCCCCTGGGGAGCATATCAGGCTTTAGTGGTAGCAGAGGCCTTCTGTCCTGTCAATCTCCACTCTTCCATCGTCCGTCTTTCCATCTCCCGGCATCAATACATTCATCTGCCCATTCCCACTATCAATCCGAGCATACTCTCAGACTCTCAGACCTTTGTCATCCAACCATCTGCTTCACGGCTATATTTGTAAATGCCGTCGCAATTTAATCATCTGTTCTCCCACGACTCAAGATTCTGCTCAGTTTTAGCAAAGGAATCCAAATAATAAAGCATCTGCGTTTTCAATACCTTCTTTAAATAATCACCATTCCCTCCCAAAATGATATATGTAGTGGATATATATATGTGTGTATGACGAAGTTAAACCATTGGGTGTGTGAGTTATCCTTTAATAAATCTCCCTGCATCGGTGACAATTAACTTTACGATGAGAAACACATTCCACAAGCAGATTACGAATTGTCAAAGCCAAAAGTCATGTACGAAAACCCATTAAAACCCACAGAAATGGTGTCACATTGCCATTACAGCCCCAGTAAAACTGCCATTTCACTGGATAAAAGACCGATCAATACCTCTACCAATCACCAGACACCCACAGATCCATATATCTATTCACCCAACCTGACGCTCAGTGGCTGCGTCTACGGAAATCTTCGACACATTGATCTATCCATCTTCCCCCACTGCCACAGTAATAGATGCTCATGCTGATTCAGTCCCCACAGGACACTGACGCATCACACACAAGAAACCCAGGACTTAAGGAAACGTCGAGTGCAAAAGACTGAAAAGAATGAAGGTGACATCTGCCGTTCACAACACTCCATAGTTTCCTTGTGCCTTAAATGTACTAGTTTGAAAGCGCAACATCTTTTTGGTCATTGGACATTTGAAAACGATGACGCTGTCGACCACATTCAATTCCTGATTGTTTTTTATCAGTCACGACTGGAGTAGCAGCCGTGAATACAAAACATTGTAAACAAATTACTGTCAGTAATAGTTCCACCTTGTCGTGGGTCAAAGAAAATGAATCCTTCATGTTACTTTCCACCATAGCTTCTGCTCATTTGCAGTATTATTTCGTAACTACACAACCAACTGCAGAGTGGACAACTCATGCCCAGTGTAGGTGAATGGTCAGGAGATATATATGTTTCCAGTTTGTGTGGACAGAGATTGTTTTAGTTTTAAAACACAGATTTTAAACTTACGTATTAGTATGGACGGAGCCTTCAGTCTATCAGCGGAGATAAGATTGGAGGGAAAAGAGAAACTCTAGGGGGCCTGAGGGAGAAAAGACGTTCTGGCAAATGAAGAGACGGGATAGTAATTCCCCCCCCCCCAAAAAAAAAAGAAGAAGAGGAAGAGAGTGAGACAAGTGAGGGTCGAGCAAGGACAAAGACATGGAAGACGTGCCAAAGCGGGATCAGGCAGATCAGCAGTGCAAACTAGTGTTTCCTGTGCGAGTATTGAGATGCAGATCCCACTTTCTGCACTCATAATGGGGGCTGTCAGGAGAGTGTGCGTGTTGTTGTGTGTGTGGGGTGAGTGGGTGAGGACGTTCATGCGGGAGAGATTCTCACACATCTGCTAACCTGCTTCTCTAATGGGGTGCAAATGGGCCTCCATTGTCCCAGCGCTCGCGGTACCAGGCTGGAATAACCCGACACGTTCACCGGTTCACATGCATACGCGAAACATGTACTCACACCTGATGCTGACACACACATGCAGAATACCTAATGCCTATGTATAGACCGAGCAAACAAAGCACTGAATAGGGGGCAATAAAGCTTCCCATAGAGATTAAGATGTTTGAAGGAATGTTGAGTTATTTGTTTTGCAAGGAAAAAAGCTACTTGGGGGTTGTTTTTTTGATGTAAAACAGACAATGGAGTTTTCCGAGAAAATGTTCTGAATCGGTAGATATTTAAAAAAATGATTTATTTGTTAAACTTTGACTCTTTTTATTAATGATCAGCTGCAGAAGTAAAAGCAGAACTGTGCATCTGTCCACCTCCCTCTTCAGTCCAAACATTTCCACAACTGTGTTTTACTAAAGCTGGCCACAGCTCAGCTGAAATGGTTTTTACTGGGCGCTCTTGCTGACTTGGGAGTTTGGGGGGGGGGGTTAACAGAAGAGGAGGGGGGTGCAATACGGGGTCACACAGGAGGAGAACCAGGGTGGGGGGGGGGGGGGTCGCTTTTTCTCTGCGGGCTCCAGGAAAGAAAGGAAGGAAAGCCAGAGCGAAGCAGAGGAGCCCGGACCGACCGAGCGGAGAGGGATGGTGGGGGGAGGCGGGACTGGAGCAGGGGCGCTGCCCATTGGTTGGCTGCGGCTCGCTCTCTCTGGACGGATTGACTTAGCACGGGTCAAATTACACCATTTGTCGTGCATTAGTTTGTTTTTCTCCCAGCCAGGAGAAGTTGATTCGCTACGACGCGCACAATATTGTGTGTTTTCTTTTTCCTGTGGATTACGGCAACAAATCAGGATACAAAACAAGCGATTCCAATGAGGTGAGTTCCCGTGGATGGACTTTAATGCGCCGCGTTACGCAGCGAAAGTGTTTTTTCTTTTTGTCTGGGAAAGAAATATCCCTTCTGCCCACGTCGCTCTGCAAAACTGATGCTTGCAGAACAGAAATAGTTCAACTCCGGACTGTTCTTTTTTATTATTTGTATTCAAATGCAGTTTTCTATCAATTCATTTCCAACCTGGCAGCGTTTCTCCATGTATCTGTGCAGCGCCTCTCCGCCGCGTAACAGAGAACAAACCAAATCCAAATACTCCGCTCCGCTCTTTATTTGTGAGGCACTTTATCCTCTCTTTGAATCGGTCGTAAATCTGTAAAGTGTTTCTTCTAAAGTCGCATTATTAGAACGTGCATCCCACTGATAAATCCTCATTTATTTAACCAACCCCTGTTTGGATAAACCAGCGCAGAAAAGTGTAAAGCGCGACTGTGCGTAATTCTAGCATTTTTCCTTTATTCCGCCGGGTACGTGCTGTATCACGCTCCCCCTCGGTCCACACGCCCTCTGTTATTTTATCCCGGGATTGAAATCAATGATTGTGCGTAAAGTCGGAGCGCGGGGAAGCGAGGATAGCCCGTCGTCAATGTCTATGTCTTTTCCCCCCTATCGTTTCCAAAGTTAGCAGTATAGTGGAAGGGGATGGTTCCTCGGTGTGTGTGTGTGTGTGTGTGTGTGTGTGTGTGTGTGTGTGTGTGTGTGTGTGTGTGTGTGTGTGTGTGTGAAAGAGGGAGGGAGGGGGCTGTGTGGTCGTGGCCAGAGCTTTGAAGATCAGTCATCAGAGCACAGGGGCCCGGGGACGGAGGAAGAGCAGGCGGAATCTGAAATGCTCTTATGTGGCGAGCGGAGCTGAAATCTGTGCGCAACTGTGGATAAAAGAGAGCAAAGTGGGGTCCGGATGGAGAATGAAATAACAGGAATACACACGCTGGGTGTTTTCTCTTAAATGGATTACCAAAGGAATAATGTGACATGCGTTTGGATTGCCCAGTTCATGAGTGAAATTGGATACTCAAGGTAGGTGTCCTCGATTGTTTTATTAATTAATATATCGAGTGTTTTCAGGACAAACTCACTCATTATTATTATTAACGTGGATCCAGGATGGAATTCAGGCTGTATCACTCCTGGCTGTTATTCTATCCTGGAAGCGACTTTCTAGTGATTACAGTCTATAAAAGGGGATCAGGTACTTATACGTGCTAAAGTAAAATGTAAATTATTTTTTACACGGATGGATCTGAAACGTGCATCATTACAAAATAACCCACATTAAAATCAGAGCCACGCCATATTAGTCCTCCAACGCACCTTGCACGCAGAGAAGTGTCCTTTACAGTTTCAGTACCCAACAGCTCATCTCTATTGTATTTTGTTCCCGAGTGGAGTTAAATGGTTCGCGAATTAAAGTGTTTTCAGCTCCACAAAATCAACTTGGAATAAAAACACCGTGCACAAGATGGGACGGGGCACGCGGCTAAATACAGTAATAAACAACAAAAGACGCACAGGATGCGCAGCTTGACTTACAGGCTCCCGACTGATCCTCATCTATTTAATGTATTTCCCAATTTCATTATGGTTTTCTTCTGTTGCATAATGAATTGGAGAAGCGCTCGGAACCTTTTTTTATTTTATTTGGGGAGGCACATCAGCACGGAAGCCCAGCCCTGTGGAGGCAGCTCAACGCAGCCCCATCACTGCTGTCACTCCACCGCTGTCCCCCGCGTCTTTGTTGTCTTTTGTATTAGTCCTTCATGTGGACTAAAGGGACCTGAAAAGATTTACCACGGATAAAACTTGAATGCCTTCACGCCCCGGTCGACACAATGCGAGCATTAGAGCCCGGGCTGCTGCGTGGACTGCGTGCGTAAAAGAGGAGCGGAAGATCTCCAAGGAAAACTAGAAAAAAAACCCACACGGGAATGAAGGAAAAGAAAGAGGATAATAGGAGGAAGATGGATAAACATAATGGTTCATATGTTTAATAAGGAATGTGTGAATTTCCAGTCGTTTTAGGATCTGTTCCATTTTAGTTTATAATTCAAAAACCGGCCAAAATTATTAAAATAAACTAAAAATGGCTACGCTAAAGTTAACAGGATAGACTAACCCGATGTGCTAAAAACATTATTTTAAATGCAGGGTAAAAGTACACGCTCTTATTAAATGTTTATTAGATTCATTGGTTAAAATACTGTCTCAAACCAGCTGCTTTACAAAGAGAAGGACACGCGTTCATTTATTTCAACATTAACTCACATTTGTGTTGATTTTCCATAAAATCTAAAGTTCCTGAGCTCTGTCACAGAGGAGAACGCTGACTTAGTAACTGAAACTACAAACTTAATAAATGGCAGGCGTGCCAAACTCCAGCCAGGTCCAACATCAGAACCAGCTTTGGGCTCATTGACAGCACAGCTGGCCGGTGCATCTCATTCCGCCTCACTGGCCGCAGGGTCAAAACGTAGCGACCAGAACGACCACCGTTAACCCCCACTTCAGCCGGCTGTAACCCCGGAACAACCACCATTAAACCATGCAGTGATCAGCGTTAACCCCTCTGCAGCCTTATGGTTTCCATAAAACCGCCGCCTCGAATCATATTGTTACATTCTCAATTGAGCTGAGTGATAAATGTTTGACCGTGTGCACATTTTGAGTCAAGATGTTTAGATAGTTTGTTCTCTTGAACCCCCCTTTTTACGAGCCCCAGAGCAGCTCTCCTGAAGGCAGGACCACTGACCGGGGGTGGGGTTCCATTGTGTTGACTTGCCCAAAGCCCCTTTTGTTTCCTGGTCACACCTGCAGCTCAGTCCCTTTGTGCTCCACTATAGCAGAACTACCGCTGAGCACAGCCATTCTCCTGTTTCACTCCTCCTCTTGTCAAGGTAGAGAAGAAAGGCAGGAAAGCAGATTTTAGGGTGGCACAGTCCTCTCCCTTCTGCCCAAATCTCTGAAGCAACAAGTCCAACCGAGCCTCTCAGAAGTGATCCTTCAGGTTGGCGGTTATTACTGAAGTGGGGAAAGGGGTAGCAATCATTTCTGGGCCTGTGCGCTGGCAGCTCTAATCATCTGGCTGGCTCACTGTCCTATGTGGCTGAATCTTGATTACTTTCTCAGAGCCACAGTTGAGAGTTCAGACAACCCAGACATATCCAGCTTTGGACGGACAAGTCTTGCATGCCTGCAGATGTATTTTGACGTGCATACATTTGCCCGAGTGTGAGGAGTGAAGCGCCTGAAACCGAACCCCTGTGCTATCTGATTTCCTGCACTGTTAGGTTTACAGCTCAGTATGGTGCTAGATGACAAGTCAAGCAGCCTCAAGCAGCAGCAGCCAGTGTTCCGCTGGGATTACATCCACCCATCACATTCACACACAACTTACGAAACGTCACGCACCTCTGTTGTTTGCCTTCCTTTTTATTAGCCCCAACTCCTGCAAAAAGACAACCGTTCTGTGTGGAAGTGGAGGAGAGGTTACGGCTGACATATGCCAGTGAAAGCACAGCTAAGAGGGAAATGTGTTAATCCGTCATCTTAAACTCAGAACACTAAATCTTCTGCTAGCGTTGAGCTGCAGACCCCCAGACCAGTAGAGACAGTATTTCAGCCGACCCCCTCCCCGTGTTTAACTCCATGGGCCTGAGCCAACAACATCAGCAGGGAAAGAGCGCGGTTGTAGGACATTGAAAAGCCTGTAATAACAGAGGTAGAGTGAGGCAAGGCTGAATGGCACCGAGTTGCGTGACAAGCCCAGCGTTTCTAGGCTTGTTGAGTCCTACTTGCACACGCACACACACACACACACTGGAGGGCAGGAACAAGAGAGTGCAAAGGAATAGTCAATAGAAAACACGCTGGGCTCACTAGAGATTGAGAAGTAATTTTAGATCGCTGACCTCTGAATGTCTTCTGTTCCTGTTTTACATTAAAGTTTCTGAGGAAAGCCTTCGCCTCCGCAGCGCGGCTATTACCATGCAAGGAATCATGGGAGATCAGAGCTGAGCCTCTGCCTGTGGTTGGACTGATTTTCTCCTGAATTGTTTAGTGAAGGAGAATAGCAGCAATAAAGTGGTGTGAATGCGCGAGCTTATGAAGAGGTGATACAGAGCAGGACTCTAAACTCTGACAAGCGAGGAAATGATTTACTCGCGAACACGGCCAAGTTCAGGTTCGAAGCACAGCCTGCAGTCTGTGTGATAGCACTATAGAATTGAAATGCGAGCTGGGTTTATTTACCTTTCATAGCCCCCCCTTTTTATTTCGTGTTGTTGTGCGTGAGGTATCTATTCCTGTCCCAGGCTTCTCCTCGAAAGTCAGCAATTTATTGCTTGGGTTTTAACACAGCACATTTCTTGGTGTGAGAGCATCTGAACCAGGTAATAAAAAGAAATAGCTGCTCTTTGCAGAGGAGCGCCATCTCTTCTGGTTTAGATTAAGCTGCTGACAGTTGGTTTTGGATATAGATCTGCGAGACTGTGTGCATAGATTTGTCGATTTTTTTGTGTCCAGACATTCATTTGTATCTAGATTAGAGTGTAGTGAGTCTGTGCTTCATCTATGTTTGCAGTTGCTGAAAGAGAAATCTTTTTATTTTCCGTCAAAACACCAAACCCGTAATTTAACTATTAAGCGGACTAATTAAGATGAAGTGCCTCCTCGTCCTGGCCTTGCATTAACTCAGCCATAATGACACTGCTCTTTCACAGGCCTCAGTATCCCACAGAAAACGGAGCAGCCATGATTACACACAGTTGATGACTAAAACACGCCAGGATTACTCTGATCCCATCTCACCACCGCTTCCATTTTTTGGTGACACATCATCGTACAGTAACTGTTCAGACCAAAAGTGGGTTGTTACTGCCCGTCTCGTAAAAAGGCTGCTCACTTTTCATCACCCTGTTGATATAAACACTCGGTGGCCACGTCATGTGATGGATTATCCATCTATATTTAGCTAAAATACTGTTAATGTCAGCCAAGAACCTAGTTGTCTACTTCACAAGTGTGGTGGTTCTTCAGAAATCTTTAAACTCTTACGAGAACAAAAGCAAAAAATTCCCACTCGGGGCCACAGTGACGTGGTAAAGTCCACACACTGCCTTCGCTGGTCGCTGATGGGCCGTGCTTCCTGTGTGGATCAATCAAAGCACTAATGGCTTGGCAGGCAGGGCTCTCAGACAGCACTGGAGCAGGTGTGCTTTGGGGCTAATTGAAAAGCGAGTCGATACCATGTGTGTGTTTGTGCGCGCACACATGCTTCAGTCTTTGCATTACACCATTTGAAAGAGCGTTTATGTATGTGCAGCCATGTATGTGTGTGTGTATCCCACTGTGCTCCCAGCTAATCCATCCCTCAGCCTGTGTGACGTCTCCCAGTAAATTGTTTATATCCGTTCAGGCTTTGCCAGCATGAATAATTTGTTTGTCTCATAAATATTTCAACATACACCGATCATTAATATGCACATACACAGTCTGTCTTTAATGCACTTCTCAACACACTAACATTCACACTAAACCCCTGCCACTCCCACGATAAATTATTACCGACGTAGCTGCTGCTGTATCATGTCTGCAATCAGATGCGTTGCAAACTATTATCTACAAAAATGACAATGTCAAAACAACAGTGTGTGGCGTGGCTGCCCCCCCGAACACAAAGACGAGTAAATCGCTGCAATAAAGCACAGTAGCCCAGAGGAGAGGCTGGAGCAATAACAGCCAACAGAGCGCTAATAGAAGTCAGCTAAGGTCAGAGCGGGGGCTGCACCAGTGATGGTGATGAGGTTGAAATGTGCTGATTAGTGTTGAGCCGGGCCCAAGACAAACCAATTGAAGCGCAGATGTACAGACGCAGCAGGGCTGCCGCGTCCCTTACAGAGTGGACATCCGCTGCATCCAACACTCACAGAGGAGCCCCGTCGGCCAGTTGGCTGACCTTCCCTGAGACAACAGATGCAGGGAGAGGTGGAGGGGGAAAGCCGCTAGGGCCACTGACAGTTCTGTCGTCAATAAGCCAGAGAGCGCTTTCTTTGCATTTCACTAACTTGACGTGTAGCAACAAGAAAAGAAAAATCTGCTGCAGAACTTGCACATTAATTGTTGAGTTGGACGATGCTTTTGTATTTGACTCATAAGGCCACAGCTTGCAGTAGGGGGGAATGTGAAATGTTATACACGCTAACCAACAAGAATGCATTTTGTGTGTGCTCACAGGTAACAACTCCACCAGTGTGAAACAGGAAGTGTCGTCTGTGAGCAGCCATGGGCCAGAGAGCTGCGCTTCTGCTCAGTGAGCTGCTGCTGCTGCTGACAGCCTCACGCACTCTCCTCGCAGTCAGCTTCCCCGAGGACAACACACCCCTCGATGTCGTCGACGCACACTGTGAGTGCACGCACGCAAATTAACTCAGCAGGCACGGAGAAGTAGAGACGAGGATAACGACAACGTCGTTTGAAAAAGTGTCCTTTACGTGACCCTTTTGCTCCACAATATTTTCACTGAATAAAGAAAAGCACCTCCCTCTTACTTCTAGTCATATCGGCAGTTCAGACACTAGCATGCCATATCCATAGTAATAAAACCAATCTGCTGTATGGCCAGTTGTACCATTAAGTAGAGTTCATTTTCATCTCTGTGATTTATTGGCAGAAGGGAGAGATGTGCTGACATAGGCAGTTGTTATCTAAAGCACAGTGACACACATAGATATAATAATACGGAAAATACAGGAGATATTGGTACTGTACTCTGACTCATGACTGATTGCAAGGAGGATTTGTATAAAAGCTTGAGTGTGACTTTAACCATGAGTTTCCAATTAACTGTGTGTGTGTGTGTGTGTGTGTGTGTGTGTGTGTGTGTGTGTGTGTGTGTGCGATATCTTCACAGTTACACGGAGGTACCCTGTGTTCAGAGGCCGGCCCTCTGGCAACGAGTCGCAGCATCGCCTTGACTTTCAGCTGATGACCAAGATACAGGACACGCTGTTCATCGCTGGCAGGTAAACTCAACACACACACATCAATTAGCTCCATCATCAATTATCTCCATCATCCTTTCTCTCTCTCTTGCTCTTTCACACATCCCCCACACCAATATACTCCGTCATTCCTTGGCAGGTAAACAGTGGCGTGAAGGGGGGTAAAAAGCTCTTAGTGTTATTGGATCTGTGGCTTCGAGGCCTGCGTCTGATGTATATAGGCAGCATTGATCCAGGAAAGAGGTCTATCATCCCGGCCTGACGCTCTGTCAGGGGTTTCTTGGCATCTTTACATGTCTTTTGGGTATTTATGGGCACTGGGATTAATCTGACCGCCAGCTCTAATATTGTAGCAGGAAATCACCTCGACATCTACAGTATAAAACTCGCGGCCCCGAGCCGCCGCAATCACCGGCATATGTATCACTGTTGTCAGGTGGATCCTCCTATTGCCGGTTTGGGGCAGTCGAATCAAAATGCTTTTCTGTAGTTGTTGATAAAACCAGCTGACATAAGCGGAGCAATAAGTGACGTGTCATCGGAAAATGTATAGCAGTGCGGACTTTCAGGTTTTTATGTAACGGCCATAAAAAATACTCTGCAACCCATAATACAGATATTCAGAAATAATTTTCAGTTTTTTCTGACCCAGGTTTAGAGAAGGAGAAGTTTAGTGTTTGTCGCTGTAAGAAAAGGCTGAAACCAATGTTATAAGGTCTTTAAATGACACATACAGACACGTTATTTTCTCATAACGGCAAATAAATACCTAAAGTAGACAAACGTGGCAAGTGAGTGGCTGAATTCGCTGCCTTTTCCTCTAATAATGTTTAAAGAACAGCTAATCCATAGAGGAAGTGTTTTTCAAAACAGAACAGATTATCAGTAAACCCTGATTACAGTTTATATGAACATATTCCTGGTGGTGCTGTGTCTCTAAGCTGTGTTGTGTTGTTGTTGTGTGTCCACAGAGATCAGGTGTACCTAGTCAGTCTGAGAGAATCCTACAGGAATGAGATCATTCCTTACCGGGTAAGATTCTCGCCACAAGCTGCTCTCTCAATCCACAAACAGTAAAAGGGCTCTATAGAAAATACAGAGCCATTCATCACTGAATGGACAGGTTGTAAAATGAGAAACTGGAAAAGGAAAGACTGTGCGTGTGCGTGCGTGTGTGAGCAGTGTGCAAGCCCATGTGTGTATTTCTGTGTGTGCCGAGCAAGTGTATAACGCTCCATGTTGGTCCTTACAGAAGCTAACGTGGCGATCAGGCCAAGCTGACAGAGACATGTGTGCCGTCAAGGGAAAACACAGAGTACGTATAAAAAGAAAACCATTCACCTAATAGCTTTCGTTTCGTGTCCCACCGCACGGACAAAGAACTGTGAACAGAGATGCTGGCTGCCTCTCAAAAACGCTGTTGCGTGTTGTGTCTCTTTTTCAGGACGAGTGCCACAACTTCATAAAGGTGCTGGTTCCCAGAAACGACGACCTGGTGTTCATCTGCGGTACCAACGGCTTCAACCCCATGTGCAGATACTACAGGGTCAGTAGCCGGTGCCATGGCATTATCATAAGTCAACGTTTAGACACTGGAGATGTACATAAAGAGACGCTAATATCCTTAAGTAACGCAATCTTTATTTCCTTTTAAACACGTACGACTTGACTCCATTTCATTGATTAATTTCTATGTGTGCTCATTTCCACGACATTTCTTGACAAACCTCCGTTAACGTGTGGGCGGCCGTTGTTTTCTCCTCAGCTGGATAACCTCGAGTTAGATGGAGAAGAGATCTATGGACTGGCACGGTGCCCGTTTGACTCCAGGCAAACCAACGTCGCTCTTTTCGCTGGTATGGGTCAAACACACACTCGCCCACACACACACACACAGTCTTTCTGAAGAAAAACTGGTGTGTTCCTACTTACGCTCTCATTATCACCTCTGTGTCTTTGCCACAGTTAAACTGGGCCTGCAGCGATAACAACTCAGCCAATTAAGCCTTATAAAAGAGGAAGAGCAACAAAGCATTGAAGAGCAGTGAATCGCAGTTTTTGTTGACTGTGCTGCTTGTCGTTGTTCGTTTTTTCAGAAGGGAAGCTGTACTCTGCCACCGTGGCTGACTTCCAGGCCAGTGACGCTGTCATCTATCGCAGTATGGGTGATGGTTCGGCCTTGAGGACCATCAAATACGACTCCAAATGGCTGAAAGGTAAGCAAACACCTCTCCATCGCTCTCAATCTTTAGTCTTGCTTTTTCTTGGAGGTACACGTGTCGACCTGCCACCTAGCCTAATACGCACAGCGGCTTTGCATGGCGTGTGTGTGTGTGTACTTGGCTGTCAGAGCAGTATTTTGGAGTGATACACAGCGCTCCCGCCTTGCCAAGCTCCATGGGGATATGGCCTGTTCTCTCCCAGGCAATCTAGGTCACCCCTAGTCATATACAGCCTTGCACAAATCCCTGAAATATTCAACATGCACAGTGGTGGTGACGGTGCAGAAATCCACTTCAACTCTCTGCCTCTCTGTCTCTCTGTCTCTCCCTCAGAACCTCATTTCCTGCATGCAGCCGAGTATGGGAATTATGTGTACTTTTTCTACCGGGAGATCGCGGTGGAGCACAGCAATCTGGGCAAGGTGAGAGACCGTGCACTTGTCGTTCATAATCTATTACATATTCCACACAGACGCAGCATGCAGGCCTTTTATCTGAACCCCAAAAAAAGGCTTACACCTCCCTCAGTGCATGCATCTCTGCCACAAATGGCCCCAGTAGTAAAGGGGCCCATTCAGGCGACGACAATACGTCACATTAGAATACAGGAGAATTTTCAACAGCCTGCATTTGCTGGGAATATTCAGCTAATGTAATACCATTACACAGTGGGAAGATTTGTGTCCGAGACACTGCGGACTGCCTGCTGAGGGCATTAGGATGTTCTATGTTCGAGGCCAACTCCAGATTTGAACGTGGCTCATCCCTCAGCTGGTCTGGCAGAGCTGCAGGAAGCCAGCATCCTCCATCAGCCACCGGCTAATAAATATTTTAAACCTACTAATGCTGGGGCGACACCTGGCCTCTGATGGAGGTTTGCGTTGGTAAATTATTAAATCTGTCTCAGCCAACTGCTGCACACACTTCATTTAGACTCAAGGCCTCGGTCACACACATGTGCCATCGAACATGCATTCACATGGGGCAGCAGTAGGCATCTCAAGGCCATTTGTGTGTGTTCATCTTCTTTAAAGTGAGCACTCCCGTCAGGGGGAAGCATCGCCACACACAAAGTTAAATATGAGAGTGTGTGTTTTGCTAAGTCGTCTGTGCCGAGTTGCTACAGGATGGACAGATGCATTATTCAGCATGTTGAAGTGTTTTTAGCGATGTTCACTCAGCTGCTTTCCTCTTCCGCCTGCCTCTGTCTGCTCTTAAACCCCTGCTCCTCTCAGGTTGTGTATTCTCGCGTGGCCCGGATCTGTAAGAATGACGTCGGTGGGTCACAGCGAGTGCTAGAGAAGCACTGGACGTCTTTTGTGAAAGCGAGGCTGAACTGCTCTGTGCCGGGGGAGTCCTTCTTCTACTTCGACGTGCTCCAGTCCGTCACTGACATCATCGACATCAACGGGGTTCCCTCGGTGGTGGGTGTGTTCACCACACAGATGAACAGGTGAGCCACGGCCGCTGTTAGTTGCTGAATGAACGAGGACAGAACTTAGAAATTTTGAATTTAAAAAATCAACATTTCCCTGTCTCCACAGTATCCCCGGGTCAGCAGTGTGTGCCTTCTCCATGGCCGACATAGAAAAGGTATTCTGGGGTCGCTTCAAAGAGCAGAAGACTCCTGATTCGGTGTGGACTGCATATCCGGAGGAGAAGCTGCCCAAACCGCGGTAAGGACGCAACATTTCTGTTCCTCTGAAAGAAAAATTCAAAACCGTCTACAGCTGCACGGAGCCAAGACTCGGAAAGGGGATTTAATCTGAAAATTCAGATTTTAAACACGGCTCTCTTTGACTTTCTTTGAGGTGGGGCCACTTGACTCTGCAGCTGTTTACCACCTGTCATGTTTCTCCCTTTTTAACCCCTCGTTGTCCAGGTCAAACCCAATGGAATCAAATCTTTCAGCAAAGGGACCGGGTTATTAGCTTTGACCCGGCACACACATGCACCATCTGCTGATGATTTAATTATTAATTTGGCATAATTAGACCCGTTGCATATTTAACCTGTTTACAGCCAGCACATACATTTGGAGCCCTGCCCTGTGTCCCAAACACAAAGTCCACGAAGCACCTCATTACCCCTGTAAATCATTGATGGAGGATAACCACGCATATGTATATTTTATGTTTCCAACTGAGGCCCTTTTTGTGATCCCAATAAGCACCTGCTCCACCCCCCCCCCCACCCTCTTGTTGCACTTTTTCAATGCACGTTATTATGACTCTCTGGTGTGTGATAGTATGGGCTGATCTTTGACCTTTTGCCCCGTGTGTGTTTGTGGAACCTTCATCCCAGACCCGGGAGCTGTGCAGGTCATGGTCCAGCTGCATCCTTTAAGAGCTCCATCGAGTTCCCGGACGACACCCTGCAGTTCATCAAGTCCCACCCCCTCATGGACACAGCTGTGCCTTCCATCGGGGACGAGCCTTGGTTCACCAAGACACGTGTCAGGTAAATAGACCAGATGAGTGTCCTGATGGAAAACATGCATCTTTTTAATCATGAATACAAACTACAACGTTCTCTTTTCATCGAACTAAATTAGCTAAATTACCCCATTGGTTCAGTGTTTATTAACTAGGAACAAAAATCGAAGCTAGAATGACTCTCAGTGGCCCAACAACCCCCTTATGAAACCACATTTAATTTCACTAAGTCAGAGTTCTTATTTGGATCTGCACTAAAACGCACACACTCTTTTCCACAAGATCCAAAATGAATCTCTGAGAAATCAACGACAATGTTGAAAAACTCTCTTGCAACCATTAAAGACAGTGAAATAAATTAAAATACTGTATCCAGATCTGCAGCAACATTTTATGGATTGTTTATCGGGTCATGCCCCATCTGTCCACACAATTTCCTGGAGTAGTTTTTGCTTAATCCTGCTAACTAACAAACAGAGAGACGGAAAACACAAGTTTATAAGTTCATACGTTTTATAACTTAAATTGTAGAAAAGTTATAATCTGAGCAGTAAACAAGACTGAGAATCTGATCAATCATTCGACGCAAACTCTCAACAATAAAGTTCAGTCAGTGTTTCGGTTCAGAAGCACTAAGGTTCAACACGTAGCTGCACATGATAGCTGAACAATTAACCATACAGGACAATGATTTACTTGTACAATAATAAGCCCGTCTCACATTGTCCACTGGAGGTACATAGAGAGCGTGTTGATATCAAGCGCAATCGATGAAGTGATAAAATGTTTGACCTTGTGTGTGAAGGTACAGGCTGACGTCGCTGGCTGTGGACAACGAAGCAGGGCCCCACAAGAACTACACGGTGGTGTTCATCGGGGCAGAGTCGGGTGTCGTCCTCAAGGTTTTGGCCAAGACCACCTCTTTGTCCCTGAATGACAGCCTGCTTCTGGAGGAGATAGACGTCTTCAACAGGGCAAAGTAGGAACACACGCACTTTTACCCTCTCTCTGTTCTCGTTTTCTCTTCCTTGTCTGTCGTCTGTCTGAGGAGTCAGCTACTCTCATATTGAAAGTTCACGCATGATCCACTTTTCTTTTGTGCTTCGATATGAATTTGCACAGCTCCGTTTCTCAAAGGTTAAAATCTGCTTAAATTGTGAGAGAGAAGCTTTTTGTGGCCCCTCCACTGAACAAGTGATTAAATCTGCCCGAGACTGAAACTGTAGCCAGACTTATCTGATAAACCTCTGATCATGTTTCTCTTTTCCCTTTCCAGGTGCCTGTCTAACCATGAAGACGACAAGCGTGTCCTCTCGCTGCATGTGGACAAAGACACACACAGCCTGTACGTGGCCTTTTCGAGCTGCGTCATCCGCATTCCCCTGAGTCGCTGTGAGAGACACACTTCCTGCCACAAGTAAGTGACGCGCTGGCGTTAGTGGTTAGAATGGGCTCGGTGCGGTCGGTCATAGGGTTGTGTCATAAAAGGGATGAAAACCGACCTTGTGGTTAATGTTCAATCAGAAACAAATGATTATACTGCACCTTCCAGAATGATTAAACCTGACTTTATCATGGTGTGTGTGTGTGTGTATCCAGGTCCTGCATTGCATCAAGGGATCCTTATTGTGGCTGGAATTCTCCCGGAGCTTGTGAGAGGATACTGCCCGGTGTTTTGTAAGTTCATGTCCCAGCTGCAATATGAAGTGCAAATATCACAGATGAGAAAATGAGATAATGCATTTCTTGTTTTGTGTGTGGGGGGGGGGGGTGGATAAATCTCTCTGCTTACGCGTCTCGTTGTGCTTCGTCTCTCTATACAGGACCGGATATGAGCAGGACGTTGAACTTGGAAACACTGCTCACCTGGGAGACTGTCACGGTACGAGTCTCATCTCCATGCCGTCTCATCCTCAGACACATGCTTACAAACACGCACACACAGATATACACACACATTTACACAAGTGAAACACAAACTCATTTCCACATACACCATGAGCCTGTACACTCACACCAGTAACCACTCCAGTAACTTGCCCCGACATAAGTCTATGTGCAGTATTAACACACACATCTACATGCAGTACATGGCCACCTGTAACTAATGCTGCCTGCTGGGCGGAAAACATGGACATGTACAATCGAGGGTCATGCTCAGCTGGTGCAAATGGCAGACGTGTTCGGATCACTCACGGCCAGAAAATGTGCCTTTGCCGGTTTTCCTTCAAAACATCCGCCCCTCCGTTTGTACCAGCTGAACATGACCCAGGCTGAACCTCAGTATTGATCCGAACCAGAGGGCTTCCAGAGACTCCAGAGAAAAGGACACTGTCAGCGAGTGCTTTATATCTTTATTGTTAAACCCAGTAAACTGCACTCTTGGTGTCTCTTTGGGATTTTACGTTATTTTATTTTTAGATTTAACTTCTGAATTCCCTTATACTGATTTCTTGTCCTTTTAATTCTTTTAGCGTTTTTGGGCTCTACTTCAGCGCCAGATTACAAATCATTTGGCGACCCTACCTCTGGTTAGTTTGATCTTTTACTCAAATGGTTTCTTTCCTTGAGTTCAGCATCTCCAACCCTGTCTCTCTCCACCGCTGCCTCCATTCATCTTTTCTCACCAAACACCTCTTGGAATGCTTAACACCACCTGCTTCATTTTCATCGTCACAAGTGACCACTCCAGGCAACGTCGGCGCTCTATCTCAGCACAGATTCACTTCCTCTTCGTCACTCATCACTTCCTCCTCCCTCTTGCATGCCCAACCCTCCGCATCCTTACTGTCGTGTACCAACACCTCCTCTCGGTATCCCCTTCTTTTCCCCATTCAAAACTGTAACTAAAACACAAAAATGTACTTTCATTGGTCTGTGAATGTCAAAACAGCATTTTGTTAAACCATGATAACGTTTATTCATTATTTGTTTGGACACTAACCTTAAAAAATGACACGCTGCTCATGGCCTACTAACTGGGATGATAACAGTATGCTTTACCCACGTCCACACGGTTTGTTAACAATTTGTTTGTCACCACAGACATGGAGTTTTCATCTACGCCAGTCACTGTCCAGCCCAGTGTGCCCATACACCCCCCACTACTCATACCCACTCAGAGCCCCAGCTCTGGGTCTGGTCCAGAGCTCTACGGCTCAGGCTTTGTGCTGCAGGATGACCCAGCCACCTCCCATTCTTTAGACTCTATCCCAGGGGGCCAAGAGGGTAAGGCCCGCAGGGAGGCAGCCAGCACGCTGCATTGAGCCTGATCTGATAGCCGCCCGCAATTCTCTCAAAGGCACACGAATGTGAATCCACACATGTACATATGCAGAGAATCACATGAACAGTGGCAGCTATTAAAGGATTTTTATTTTATCATGAACATTTTTTTTTCATTAAGTGTTTATGTTCATACATAATTTATGTTTCCATATTTTCATGTTACTTTTGTTTTCTCTCATTTAAGTTGTAATTTTCCTAAGTTCAGTCTTACTTCATTTTAGATTATTTATTTCCAGTCACTGTTTTCATGTTGTTTCTTTACAATCCTTTGTTTGGATTTACATTCTGTCTCTGCCGGTGCATATATTTGTCATCTAACTTTAGATATAGTAACTGTCTACTGGCACATCACTGACTGGGCCTGCTCTGCCACATCACTGTTGTGGCTGCACAGTAGATGACTAACTCTTTCAATGTCTGTGGTCACTAACAAACTTTCCGTAGAGCAGCAGCTATCTCAACACCTGGAAGAAAAACTCTTGTCTCTTTCCTCCAATCTTCATTCTGGTTGATTGCTTGATTTGGCTCTTTATCTCTTTAAGAGTGCACTCCTCACCCTGTAGTACCAGTTAAAACGCATGACAAAATGCCCCTAGGGAACGTTTATTAGATTAATTCTTCCCCTCTGAACTAACATAGCATTGCCTCTTATAGCTGGTGAAATGGATGTGGGTACCTAACAACTTCTGCCAATTTTAACCATATTTCTCTTGGATAGCAATGTGTCCGTATTTATGGAATTTGGTTGTGGCTACCCTGTAGATAAAAAAAGCAGAAACAGATGCATGGTTGGGGTCGCACTCAAACATGCACATTTCTGCTCTTGAATGGGGAAGGACGCTTCACTGAGCACTTTACTCTTGTCACCAGGGGGTTAACCAATGCTTCAATGTTTTGTAGGTGTGTGGGATAACCAGGCAGGTGAGACCAACCAGATGGTCCACATGAACATCCTCATCACCTGCGTGTTTGCAGCTTTTCTCATGGGCGCTCTCCTTGCTGGTTTGATTGTCTTCTGCTACCGAGACTCATTCCTCCGTAAGCCAAGACACGTCCACAAGGATACAGAGTCTGCACCATCCTGCTCTGACTCCACTGGAAGCTTCGTCAAGCTCAATGGCCTCTTTGACAGTCCAGTAAAGGTACAGCCATAAAAACAGCTCCAGTGCTATATCAAAGTCTGAATGGAACGAAGAAGTCAATCAGTGTCTAATCTTTTTCTTTTGATTTCATTGCAACGTTTTTAGGAATACCAAACCAGCATTGAGTCCCCCAAGCTGTACAGCAATCTGCTGAGCAATGGCAAAGACCTGAATTCACCCAACGGTGATACCAAGACCATGATCCTGCGGGAAAGCTGTCAGCCCCCTGAGCTTGCTGCCCTGCCCACGCCGGAGTCCACCCCTGTGCTTCAGCAGAAAGGCCTCCAGCCCATCAACAACCAGTGGGAGAGGGCTCAGGGCAAGGCCAGTGGACCCTGCAAGGAGTCCAACTCATCAGCAGCAGCAAAGAGTCCTCAGTTCCTTCTTTCCTCTCCTGCTCCTCCCAACGCCAACGCCAACCCCCACCACCCTCACCTTGCCCTCGGACACTCCCACATCCCGAGTGCAGTTGTTTTACCCAATGCCACACATGACCACCCAAACCTTGAGGTGGTCATGTGTGGTGATGATACACTCCCACATTCCTCTGAAAGGAAACCGAAGAACCCAGATTCCAGGGGAAGTAGGAAAGAGCAGAAGAGGTCGGTGGATGCCAGAAATACTCTAAATGACCTTTTAAAACACCTCAATGACTCTGTGGCCAACCCCAAGGCCATTCTTCAAGAGGGATCAGGGCCTCGCCCGAGACAGCATCTCACACTGGAGCCCATGGAGGAGCTGACTGAATTACCCCCCAGGGTGCCCAGCCGTGAGGCTTCCCTGTACTCTCCCTCCTCCTCCCTACCGAGGCACAGCCCCACTAAGAGGGTTGATGTCCCCATGCCCACCACCCCCACAACACCAACAGGTAGCCTGAGCATGGGGGGCACTCTGGAGCGGCAAAGAGGGGGGTACCAGCTCCACCGGAGTGCGTCTCATAGGCAGTCCTTATCCACCTCACCGAATGGGGTAACCATGGGAGTGTCTTTGTCTCGCCAACACAGTATGAACAGAGGTGGTTATATGCCCCCAACACCACCCTCCAGACTTGACTCTCATAGTGGAATGATGGGGGCAGGACTGCACTCCCCTCACCCGTCCTCTATGTCACGACAGAGCAACTACAGTGGGCACGGCTCGCTCCCTCGCACAGGGCTTAAACGGACCCCATCGCTAAAGCCAGATGTGCCCCCCAAACCCAACGGGTTTTCACCACAGAGTCCACAGATGCGAGTTGTCAATAAGTACAGTTATTAAAATAGCATGAACACTTCTCAGTGAGCTGTTGGCCTTGACAGTAGAGCTTTGAGCCCTAAGGGCTTGGGGGGGGGGCTATCGATGGGGTAGGGCCGAGTGTGTGTTTGTGTATTGACTTGAGGTGTGTTTCCCCTTTAAATGATATGCACAGTCACTCACACTAAAAAGGGAAAATCACATGTGGCCAAAGATACTCCTTGGGGCTTTTCGGCTCCCTACGCCTCCATCTCCCTCAGTTGTCACGGTAGCCACAAAGATATGAATAGTGGACAGTGGTGAACCTGCTGCTCCCCATTGTATCTTCACTTGGGTGTCGACCGGTCCCAGTTAGGTACAAGGTTTAGGACGCCAGCAGGGCCTGCTACAGTGTCAGTGTGTGGTACCAGGTCCAAACAGTGGAATACTTGAAGAATGGGTGTCATTTGTCACTGCCATTGAGCACTGTCTTCCCACTAATGTGAACTGAACAGAGAGGAGAGGTAGACCATGCCTTTGTTCGTAGGATACCTGGGGCAGAGGAGAGGAAAATCAATTATCGTGTGGTTTGTGTTGCTTAAGATACACATGACCACAAACAGCTGAATCAGGCAGCAAACAACGAACAAAGAAAGAGTGAAGATGTATGCATTTCTGTGTGTGTTGACTGGAAAGCAGGCTTATATAAAGCCAGCACACATATTAGGCCTTCACACTTGGTAAATCTAGAGTGTTGCTACATGCCAGAGGATGCACCTTAAGACCTGTAAAAGACCCAAGTCACTGTCTTTCATTTCAACAGCTTTTTTTTGGTCATATTTGAACCCAAATGAAGCAAGCCTAAACCATATGTGTTTGTGTCACTCCATGGGGGTTGGGTTAAGTTGGGACATTGACACAAACTCACTGGGACATTTTTAGTACATGTGCTGCTATTTTAGACATAGGTGGTTTGTCTTTGATGCATTTGTTTTCTCGACCAGACGGGGTAGCCCCTGGTATGGGTGTGCACATCTGCTACTGTGTGTGTGTGAGCGTGTGTGTTATATTGCAGACAGAGGCCAAGTGATACAGTTTTTGGCAACCAAACGCACTGTTGAAGCTGATACGTGGGAAAAATGCTTCTCTCCTGGACTGAAACCTCCACTGCCCCGTTTACGAGTTATACCGGTGGTTCAAGAGACGTCTTTATGTAGCTTAAGTGTTCATAAAAAAAATACATTTCACATCTCGCTCTGTAAAAGAATTTCGAACAAAATGATTTGCCTTCATCATGTTTTGCCGTTTTTATTTAAAGAATGAAACTAAAGCAACACCAATGGTTTAGCTCATGTGTATGAATTCAACATTTCAGTGCACTTCTGCTGTATTGGAACATTTGTGTCCTCTAGTAGGGGAGCACTATAATTTCCCTCCTGCATAAATCCTATTATGGATATATTAAACTGACTCTAGAACAATACATGGATGTAACACCTCTGTCATCTGTCGTGCTGTGTTCCCTGTGCAGCTTCCCTGCGAGTGGCCAGTGTACAATCAACACAACATTTTACCAATGTGTCCAAATGAGTCATGCTGGGAATGACAAAGATCCTGTAAATACTTAAATACTATAAATAAGGATTATAAATATTTTTAGGCAAGTGAACCTGATTCTGTGCATTGTGTGCCTTATTCACAAAATGAACTACTACAGTATATAATATTGGCAATGTCAATTGGTCCTCTGTATGTTATTGTCATATACTATATAAAGATTTTTTTATACAATTGAAATTCAGCCGGGCGTGTGTTGGGAGGTCGCGACCTAATCCGAAGGGATGTGGAGACAAATTGACAAACACAAGCGGATGGTCGTCATACAAAAGGACAAGTCAAAAAAAAGCATTTGGGGTATAAATCAGTTTCTTTCTCTATTACTGCTGGTGTTGAAAAGAACGATGTTAATCCACCACACAGAGGTGCCATGCAGTGAATGTATTTTCTTGACAGTGGGATGTAGGGTGGTTCGATCTCGCACTGTGGAGCAGTCGGCTCAATGCTGCACACATCCTGCCCACAGCCAATGTATTAACACAGTGTTCACATGAGAGTCCGTCTGTTGGCACGGGGCGGTGGTCACGCAGAATCTGTAAATCCACCGGGATTGCGGTGGCAGGAGTCGTTTCTATTGGCCAGTAAGGACGACCGAGGGATCATTCCCCTCGTGCGTCGGGTACATTCTTTGGGTGACATCTGCAATCCTGTCCCAGTGTCAGTTGCCTGTTTAGCCCAAAGCCACTTTTTGTTTACAAGTGATGATTGTATGTAAAGATTCTTTGCCTGTCATCTGACCAGTGTTTTGGGCTCTTTTCTACTCCGCACACGCACACTGACATCACACACATACACTCAACACACTGCTCAACTGCCTTGTACATTGCAATATGAACTGGGTCTTTCTGTTGCAATCTAAATTGAAGCCTTTATATTTCAGTCTGAGCTCTGTGTACGTGGAGATGATCCGGATTTTTGTCATGTAACTTTGATTTACATACTGTGCAACATGGTGATGCAAGGCCAGCTGTATATATATCTGATCTCCAGAGTATTTGAGCATGTAGATAGGTTGTAAAGTTGTACTGTGAATGTGTAAATAATAATGATGGTCTTTGTTTCATGATATTTTTTGTTGATTTTTTTAACACAGCATGTATAGTTGAAATAAAACATTACTGCACAGAAACAGGTCTTGAGAGTTTTTCCATGTTAAGGACGATGGAATGGGTTTTAAATGGGTTTCTCTGGATGTAGCGTCGTGCGTTTCTGGTGCGAGAGAGAGCGTAGCATGTTAGTGCTTTGAATCCATCTTAGGGACATGCACTGTATTCAGTACTTGTTGGTCAAGCGTATGTGTCCTAGCTGAGCTGGGTGAGCGAGGTATCAGACATTAAGAGTCTGCCGAGTGATTGAGGGCTTCAGGCTATTTTTAGAGCGGGGTTGTTTTGAAGTTTGAGGGCCAACCCAGAGTCGACCACTCAAGATAGCATGTGGGAAAGTTTCCAAAGTAGTATGTTCCTCTAGACACCAAACATCTGGACTTACCACTGCTCAGGGCACAAGATCTAAGCCACCAATAAGCTGCGGCTGAATGCACACACTTGTATACAGAGCATTTAGATGCATGTAGCTTACACTCCAGTGCAAGATGTTGTGCACAGATATGGCCGTGATTAAGATTGGCTGTCAACAACAAAGCATAAAAGAGCAACAGCTGGATGGAGGATAATTGCTTTCCGTGTGGTTCCGATAAACAGAAAGGAAAACGATTGCCTTCTCATGCACATACGATCACTGTGCAGCACATATGCTTCATGTGGGGTAGAACTGAACTCCCGATTTAGGTCCCATAAATATGCAGGCATGCAGAACAATAAAATGTGAAAACAGGATTTATTGTTTGAAAACGAGAAGAGGAATGCAGACGCATCTGACCAACTTGTTTCAAATCATAAACACGGGATGTCGCGGCGGCTTGGCGGCCTGCAGAACCCAGGCCGCATAACAGCAACATCTTCCAGTGTGAATCCGGCTGTGGACCTTTGATGCATGTCACCCCCCCCCCCCCCCCCCCGTTGCTCTTGCACACATTTCCTGCACGTCTCCTCACTGTTTACTATCAAATAAAGCACAATCTTAAAAATAGAATAGCACTCAGAAGCGTGCATACCCCCCACCAAGGCCCGACAGTCCCCTTATAAATCATGAATATTTTATTTTTATTTGGATCTGCATCAAACTGCAGACACTCAGTTATCAGTCCTCTAAACGTGCCACAAGTTGCATTAATTATCAATCAATCGAATCTAATTTTGTTTGTAGAGCTCAACTAATCACAGGGGGAATCAAATGTAGAAACCTCAGAGCCACATGTGAGGGTTCCCTCTCACGGACAGAAGTGCAATAGATGCCACGTGTAGCTTAACACGTCAACAAAATTACAGTAGTTACAAGACTGATTAGAAGAAACAGTTTGTAACAAAATGGAAAAGTGTGTCAATGTTCAGAGTATTTTATACATAAGAAAATGTCTGATAGAGTGATAGGGGTTTGTTGTCTAAATTAAAAAATGAAAATGTTGCACTGTTAAAGAAAGTGAAAGAAAATCTGGATCCGGATTCGCACCAAAGTTTAATGGGTTCTTCTGTCCTGTAGTTTTTAGCATAATCCTGCTTAGAAACAAACAAACAAAGGCAGATGAAAACATAACCTTGTTGGTGGAGGTAAAAACAACACAAACAACTTAATATAATCTCCATCCTGAGCGCTAACGTCTGGCACAAGCTCGTGTCAACAACCACAGACACGTTTATCAAATATAGAAAGTGAGAGGGATATGGGTCCTCCCGGATCTGCACATCCAGAACAGGAGGGCTGGTACAGTACAGCGCCTGCTCCTGGAAGGGGATGCGGCCTTTTGGACGATCGGCTCCGAGGCTTTGCGGCTCACTGCTGCCGTCGCGATGTTGACACAAGTGCTCCTTCATTTGCTTTCAACAGGACCTCCCGAAAACTCACACCTCCTAGCAACCCAGCTCTGTCTCTCTCCCCCTCACACACACACACACAAGGGAAACATTCTCCCCTCTGGGTGTTCTGACAGGGGGGTTGGGGTGTGATTTGGTTTGGAATGGGAAACAACAAAGAGCGCGCCTCTCGCTATTCTGATGTACATCCCCATCCTCTCAATTTATCAGATGGTCTCTTTGAATTAGTGGAGGCAAATCAAACAGGGCCAGTGATTCTGTAGCTGTTTCATTCATTTGTCCGTCCGCCCGGCCACACTTAGTCTCATTACTAGCACAGACTGTTCGCCGACAAAAAGCATGTGCTTGTTGTTATACAGACATGGCTGCGAGTGTGTGAGGGTGTCTGTGTATGTGTGTGTGTTTCCTCCATTTCTCCAGGGACAGACGAAGCAAATGCACCTAAATTTAAGTGGAACACATCAAGGCCACTCATTGTGATGCAGGAAGATGAAAGTAAATTGCTTAAGTTGAAAGTTCGGGTTAAAATAAGCTTTAAAACAGCGACGGAAAACACAGGAAGAGCAGCAGCACGTACTGACACAGGGGCTGATTTGGTCCATTTCTCTTGCTTTCTGTGCAGCATCTCTTTAGAAATTTAAAGATGGTGATTAGACTGAAAATCATCCATCTATGCTCCTACCCGTCGTCTTTTCTTAAAAGCCCAGAGGTGAAACCAGCAATTTCATTTACAAGCCTCGGTCATGGAAAGGTGCTCAGACGGATTCTTTGTGGGCTGTAACAAGTGCACGTGCTCGCTCTCTGATGCATTCGAGTCGGACTGAGTGTCAGTGTAATGCCTCATTTCAAAGTGGTATTAAATGACAGGGAAGCAGCACAAAATTTCTTTAGTATTAGACTGAAAAAGTTTTGACGCCACTCCAGTGCAAGCTACACAGTCCGGAAAAGCCATCAAAATCTAATCCGTGTGTCAAGTGCCCTCACATTGACGGCTGATTAATGGCTCCCACTGGCTTGAAAAGAGACTTTAAAGGCAGACAGGCAAAAGCAAGAAGTAAGAAGAGTGTAGTCGGAAAAGAGAGTAGTTACCTTCCATCGAGGAGGTTATGTTTTCACCTCTGTCTGTGTGTTGGTTGGTTGGTTTGTCGGCAGGATAACGACCAGGCACTGACCAGATTTCCACCAAACTCGGTGGAAGGATGGGACATGGGTCAAGAGAGAAGCCATTACAATTTGGGGCAGATCTCGATAAATGCTGTCGGAGTCAGTGGCTGCAAGTTCGCTATGACAATGTCCAAGTGAGCCCATGTGAGAATACAAGAGGAAAATGTCTGGTAATTCAATTCATGCGAGCGGGAGTATTGATGAGTATTGAGTAAACAAAAACACATGATTTCCACAGCGGAATTTATACGTTTTGTCCCGTCTGACCCAAAAAATCTTGAGGTGCAGTCCAGAAAATGTCCAGACCCAATTTGCCGGAGTTCACTCTTATGTGTGTGTAGAGTTTGGTGCAGCTTGATTGAATTTAAAGGGAGTGTCGGGTCTTGGTAGCGGTATGTCCTCTACTGTGTGACATCAACTATTCACTATGCACTTACGAAAGAGATTACGATATTTGGATGGTGGATAAACTAGAAACACAGCAGCTTAATGAGGGAAGTATTGCAGATCCAGGGGCGTTCCCACTTCCTTCTTAAGATCAGCCAAGCTCTACAATCAACTGCATTGACCCCACCGGGAGAGAGACAGTGGGAGAGATGGAAAGAGGAAGAGAAGAAGGCTCCAGTGATTTGAATTCATTGGAATATTACGTAATGGCTGCTCAGATTTCCCTGCAGTGAATAGCTCGTGTGTTCCCAGGAAACCTCTAGAGAAATCTTTTTTTTGTATGCCTGCATTTGCCACCTGTGTTGCATCATGGTTACTGAGGTGCAGGATGAGTTGGATGAATATGAACATGATACAAAGACAATGCACAACATTGTTCAATCACATCCACAATTTATGAAAAACAAAAAATTGATTACTCATTCATTTTCCTTTGTTTTATTGCAGTTCAAACAAAGCAGCTCTGTCACTATATGAAACAAGTTATGTGCAACACTTGAATAATGAATTTCTCATCAGCACAGACTAAACTGAAGTGAGAAACATATAGAGAATGTAAAATGATCAGCAGTGATATATACGCCATTGTAGCGAAATATGTTAAATATGTGTAACTTCATAAATATTAAATTATCCTTCCGCTGTACTCAATTCAAACTATGAACAAAGAAATACATTCAACAAGATATCCTGTTGTTATCCTGCCAAGCTCAACTTCACTACAGGAAAATAATAACTAATAAATAATTCAGAGTAAATATTGAAGAGACAAAAGCGATCTCTGTTTATGAAGAAGATACGACCATAGACTATATATAAACATAGCCAATATGACAGCATTTGTATTATTATATTATGTTATTAGAGCAACTCTTTGCCCGATGCCACCCCTGAGGGGCGAGTGCCATCTTTGGCTCGTTATTAAGTGTGGAAATTAGAGCAACATGGTATTGAATCAGGATACGAGTCAGTCAGTGTATTAAAAATTGATCAGCCCGACTGTACGAGCCGGTCTGGTCGTGAAAGTGTCAAGCGACGCAGACAGAAAACAATGTGAACCCAGACACAGCTCCTGTGGCTGCAAGTAAAGGTGCTTATGTGTCAGATTTTATTTGTCTGTGTGTGTGTTTAAAGTGTTTTGAAGGAGAGGTGTGTGATGGGGCGAGTTGCAGCAGGCCTATCAAACACACATTATCCCACTGAGACTGTAAACACCTGAGAATAAAGTCTTGTGGCAGCCGTATCGTGAGTTCAGGTTAGCGACGATCACAACAGCGTGTCCGTCTAATTGTTTGATAAACGTCAACTTGCTTTATCTACTTTGAATTAACACAATTTCTCCTCTTTCTTCTCCTTTGGTTCTTTCCACTCACTTTATTCACCCCCACTCTGCAGCTTGACTCAGGCCTTTTACAGTGTGGGTGTTCTCAGAGCTTTGTTGGTAAACCAGAGGATTATCCCAATTGCTTTATGACTAAAGTCTAGCCTGCTATTATGGAGCTTTGTCATTGGGAAATCACATCTTCCCAGTCACGCACCGTGAGACACACACACACACACACACACACCCTTATCCCTGAGGGGGTGACGAAAAGGTGCACATCGCAGCCGATGGGACCCGGATCACCTGCAAAAACCAGGAGCCTGGGAAAGCCCCCAATGTACACACACACACACACACACACACACACACACACACACACACACACACATATATATATTTAAACAGCCTGTGGTGTAAACCCACCCTCAGGCAAAGGGCTCGGCAGGAGGAGCAGGATGCTGTAATAATGATAAAAAGCTTACGCCATGTGCAGCAATATTCCTTTACATAACAAAGAGCCCCTTTAATTGCTGTTCAGATAGGAATGATAAAATCAGACGTAAATTACAGATCAGAGCACAAGTTCTCAGAGACGGGCCACGAAAAGAATAGTAGAATACAAGTATGTCTCCTGGATCAGATTACGAGGGGGCGGTCCTAAGTGCAGCACTCCGCCTTTGTTAACAGGCTTAATTGAACATAGCTCGGATCTGACACTGGCTAACAACATGAAGTTAGCTCCTTCCTGCATTAGTGCCAGAACAGATTAATTCTCCCAACAGATCAATGGGCTTATAGTCCGTACACATCAACACAGAGAGATTTCACGATCAGGCTGCTGCATCAGCTGCCTAATTTTCTGCCTCTGCTCTGCACTCATCCCCCCCACCGACCAACCTTGGTCATCACAGAGGAGAAAAGAGATCCTGAGCTCAAGGCCGAGACACCGACTCTCCTGTCGTTGTTTCCCTTTTTTTGCATCTATCGATACGAACATGGATGTGCCCTCGCTGCCCTGCACACAGAGTCCAGATCAATACATAATGGGCATTGCACCGAGCAGATGAGCTCTCTCACCCTTCCTGTCCTGATTGAACACTATCTCTTTGTGTTGTTAAGGCACATCCATAGTGTCGGAGAGAGCGAGGGATTGACGGAGGGTAGCTGGAGGGGAAAAAGAGGAGTGAGGACGGAGAGAGAGAGAGAGAGAGGGAGAGAGGAGAGAAGATGGCACGAAAAGGAGGAAGAGCCGAGTGCCAAGATGTTGCACAACAACCCTATAGTCTTTCCAACAGGCAGAATTATCATTCAGGGCAAAAACACATCAACAACCATCCAGTACCGTGGACTCACAGGATGCAGCTTAGCACCACCCCCATCCCTGACAGCACATACCCACACATTACCTGATGGAAGATTTCAGTCATATTCATCTCTGAAGATATCCAGGAAAAATTATATTCCATAAAATACCTTTAGAATGTGTAGTAATCCTCAAAGGATAATAACTTATGATGTGTTTTTCTGTTAAGGTGGAAATCAAAATAGAAGGAAACTAAAAAGTCTACGATAAAGTTTTCATCGACTACTGTTATGTGATTATTAAGAGTTGGTTCATGGAGTTCAACATCAGCAACACATCTGATCATCATGTGACCATTCACCTAAACTGTAAACGCTGGAGTAAACAGGAAGAAGATTATCTTCTCTGCAGCCGGTTGCATGTTTACAGCAAATACTACTGAAGAGAAACAACAATAGTGTTTGAAAACTACAGAGTAGAATGGACGGCAGATGTGAAAGTGCAAAAGTCAAACCCCTGTGGGGAAATGTGGCACATAAGTCACATGATTCATGTGCATCATGATTTAATAGCTCTGTTCCCATTTTCAATTTGTAGCATTTTGCTTCTATAAGTTAATAAACTTTTCCACGTCAACCATACGTAAAAGCTTTTGCATGACAATTCTCAAAAACTTGATTTTCTTCCAGTGGCTGTGGTACGAGCCCCTTTGTTCCTCCCGAACACGTAAACTGAAACAGATATATTTTCCTTATTAAAAAAAAAGAAAAGGCAATTTACAAAAAGTAAAACAGTAATAACTTCATCTGGGTCTATTTTCAGATGCGGGTTATTAGTAAACTCTCAGGGCACATGTCAGCAAAGGCAATTATATTACTCATTTACATGTTTTTGTTGTTTTTGGAAGTCTACAGAGAAATAAACTATCTCCCTTTGGCTACACAAGCAATAATTAGTCGTAAGATCAATTTATTGTTGATTTTGTCTTTTTAGTGGGATTTTATAGATTTTTCTAAAGAATCATGTTTCCTTCAATAATCAAGTTACAGTTTAGATTTTGGAAAAATGTTACAGCTAAAAAAGCTACAATAATATTCTACGCTAACTTAAACCAGACAGAGTGGAACTAATGACATTGTCATTGCTCTACAATGTAAAATACAGCTTCCGATTTACTTTTATTTCACAAATGAATGGACCTCAATCCCACTTTATCGCAGGGAATCTGCACCCAGTTCGAGGTACCTGCTTCCACAATAGCTTTTCAAGCCAAATCTTCCTGTATCAAGTGCTTTTAAAATCTAAATTACGTGACGAACCTTTAGTCCCCGACAGTCCGCCCTTGAGTGCAGCTCTTACAAGACCGGCTCGTCAGAGTAGTGGGCTTTGCTCAGCCGTTGTGCCTCTGCATGATGTGGAAAGTTAAAAGGCTGTCGTCTGGCCTCAGGAGCACTTCAAAAAGCCCAAAGCAGTGTGAGCTGCTGCAGCACAAGTGACAGACACACACAGGGGGTCAATGGCTTTTGTGTATGTGTGTGTGTGTGTGTGTACATGTGTGTTGTTGCATAGGTGCAAGTGGCTTTGCGTGTGCTTATGCATGTGTGTTTGTATGCGTGTGTGGGTGTGTGCTGGGTGAGGGGAGGCCTATTAAAAAGCTGCCTGAGGAGAGGGCTTTCAGTTGGGAATCTATGGGGGGCAGAGAGGATGGCAGGGCCATTGTGTGTCAGAGTTCCATCCTGAGAGCTGGAATTAGAGCCTTTCTCCTCTGCTCGGCTGGAAGACTCTGTACCACCACCGACCCCGTGTTTAATTAGAGCAGCTCTGGAGAGACAGCCGAGAGAGAGAGAGAGAGAGAGAGAGAGGAGGAGATGGAGGAACATGAGTGACGAGGACGAGAAAGAGACAAATGAAAAGAAAACATAATCACTGGGGGGAAAGAGGACGAAGGAGAGAAACACTGGATTCACGCCGCTTGGCAATGCTGCGCAAGTCTGATTAGAAGCGTAATGAGGTGAATGATAACAACAGGATGTGAAATATGATAAAGGTTAGCCCCGGCGGTGTCAGGAGAATCTCTGTAGCATGCCACTGAGTTGAAATTGCAGCTAATAGGAATAACTTTCACAGGGGTGGATTCGCCTTTCTGTTCAATTAGCTTTCCCACTTTCAGGAATCCTCACAAAAACAATGCTGATGCGGGCCTTTGTGGAGGTTATAGTCCAATCACATTAGGTAAACAAACATTAATGGATGATAATGAATGTGAGCATTTTCTACAAATAGAGTGGCCATTAATATTGATGATTGTTTTGTATCCCGATGCATTACGAACCACAGCAGCATCAATATTTGTCAGAGCAAATTAGTGCGAGAAGGTGCATTTATCAGTGACTGGTATCTAAATGAATAGATGGAGGAGGATAAATGCAGCCTGTTGTCTTCTCCGCAGATGATCCATCCATTTAGGCATGTGAGGTTCGTTTATGTTGAGCAGGTTGATGGTGACGGGAGGTGTACAACGTGTCAGGCTTTGTTCCAAAACAACTCATTCTGCTGGACAGTTTAATGCCATTAAGGGCTAATGGTAAAATGGCCCGTCTTTAAAAGAGCCTGCGTGCTTGTTTGCTGGCAGCGTGATCAAAAAGGCCGCCTGACTGAAAAGACAGATAATACAGGATGTCAGTGTGACCGCTGTTGTTGATTTGTTGGTGTGTGTGTGTGTGTGTGTGTGTGTGTGTTTCAACTCCCAACTAACAAAACCACAGATAAAAAGAGGGTTAGGGATGTTGATAGATTTTTTGAGACTTTGTGTCATAAGACTGTAAAGGGGCCTATCATGGGGGGCATCACAGGACTAGGTCTACAGTATGTGTACACACACGTACACACACACACACACACACACACACACACACACACACACACACACACACACACACACACACACACACCCTAGCGTGCGGTGTGTGTTGACCTCTTCCTCTCTCCTGTGTGTCTTAATCCTGCTGTCTGCTGTGGTTCCACCTGATTAGTCTGATCATTCACTTCTGACAGGCCCATTTCTTAACCATTTCTCGACACACACAAATAAGCACAAACACATATATATATATATATATATATATAAACACACACACACACACACACACACACACACACACACAAAAGAAGTCAAGCACTCTCATAACAACACACGTGACACATCACACACACACACACAATCTGACGACAATCTCAAAGGGCAAAAAATACAAAATACTGGCCTGAAGATAATCACATCTTGGCCGAGTCACTCACAAGGAAAAAGATCCCATCATAGCCTGAGGTTATCACAGTCACATATCACTTCACATGGCCAGCTGCAAACAATGGCTCACTTAATGTCAGGTGCACACACACACACACACACACACATAATTAAGGCTGGTCGACGTATATAAATAAGAAATGGTTCCGCACGGAAATATGCATAATGAATCTGCATTCAGTCTCCTTGGGGATTTCAGTGCGGAGCGATCCAGAGGTGAATGAAGTCAGTAGGCCAGAAACAAATGCAAATGTGCGGTAGGACCGCGGGTGGAGGCTGGGATTCTCATACAATGCCTGAACAGTGTTGTCCTTCACCTGCTGAGATCTAAAGCAGTAATCAAGAGGCGTGGAGAGCCAGGGCGACTATATCTGTGCAGGGGACCTCGCTGACTTTGACTGACTCCCTCAGGCGGCAGATAAGAGTCAGCGTGGTGTGTGTGTGTGTGTGTGTGTGTGTGTGTGTGTGTGTGTGTGTGTGTGTGTGTGTGTGTGTGTGCAGAGCTTTTCTAACTAGCGAATAGTGGGCCTCCTTGTTGTTTTACGCTCATCGTCAGTGGACCAATGAGCCACAAGGGGACATTTTAGAGGTCCTCTGTTAGTCATGGCTTAAATTATGTCCTAATTGTGACTAAAAGTCTTTTATTTATTTAAATTGAAGTCAAGTGGTTGTTTCTGTATTTAAATTTAGACTCAGCATTGCCTCCACAGGCCGGAGCAGGGATTTCAACAACTCATTCAGCTCATGTCCACAATAATACGTTTTTGTTTTAAAATGGTTAGATGGCATTTTAAAAGATAAACTGTCATGTAGTAAGAACTCACTACAACTGCGAGACTACCAATCACAAGACAGCAGGTCGTGTAGAGTGAACCTCACAGCGATCTGACGACTTTGAAAGTTATGTAGTGTGAACTCAAGGTCAGCTTATCACTAAAATTTAAAAAATGTTGGAAACCTCACAGTGAGTGCAGTTTGATGAAGCTGAGCTTCTGTCTCACAGGGATTTGTTTCACAAATGTTTGACTAACTTTGAGCAGTTTCCTGGAGGCCACACATTAAGGCGTTGGAGTACCAGGACCATTTAGTTTTGAGTTTCTGGGTTTTGATCCTCAGGCAACTTGTTGTACTTTGAAGTCCTGCACCCAAAATAAAGGTTCACAATATTGTAAGGCCTCAACCTTATGGTGTATGTTGGGATTTCATGGTATAGAACTAAAATTTGAATTTAATTGAATTTACAAGCTTTAGGATGGGTTTTAATCCCTGTGAGGCGTGTTGAATTTAGAACTTGAATGGAAATGGTCAATTTTGAAGTCCAACACCCAAGTAAATGTCCCGAGGCCCTAGAAAATACAGGCCAGTTGTCTGAACATATAACTCAAGGTTTTAAAGGTCTGCTTGAAGGAATTGAGGACGCTCAGTGAGTTTTGAAGTCCAACTGAGTCAGAATCTCTGAGACATAGAGCTCAAGTGTTTCTCTTCAAATCGCAGTGGGAGTAAAAGAACTAAGCTGGAGCTCTGACATCTTGGGTTCACTCCTCAGGCCGTCACCAAAAGTAAATATTCAAAGGCTCAAGGAAATAGGCGTCAGTTGTCTGACCAAATAGATTCCTTCGTAGACTGAGGACGTGAGTTCAAACAAGGATCAGTGACATTTTCATGCCCAAAATCAACAGTCAAGACTAAAACGTGCTCAGACAGAAGCTGATATGGTGCAATGATGGTGGAGGAAATGGGTTTTTTCACAAGGAGCCAGTGGTGCAGTGTTTGATCCTGGATCATCAGCACTGATCAAGTTCTAGACACATGTCACAGATAAATAAAGTAAACACTATGCACCTGATCACCTGACGAGAATCTGAATTGTCATAAAAGGTCCTGTTCAGATTGTTCAGTATTAACATCCATCCACAGAGATCTGATCACAAATTGAGTTTGTCTGTTCACACCTGAGATTAAAATGCTGAATGTGTCTCCTGTCTCCGGATCTCATTTCCCAGTGTTGATAGTAAAATCCCAGTATGGTCAGTCAGAAGCAGGTCAGAGGACGTCAGCTGAGGACACACTGACTTCATTCACCTCTGGATGTTGACATCAGGTCTGAACAGGGTCTTACTGAATACTTTTGAAAATGAGATTTATAGTAAACAAAATCATTATGTGTTATCGCACATTTATCTCCCTTAAATTAAAAAAATGAAGGAGTGTGAATCCTCTCTGAATTCCCTCTATGCAATTTGTGTTAGAAAAAAACGTGGCACTACTTCTGACACCAAGTAAAAGTTGAATTCCCTGGTGGCGTCCTAAAATTACCCCGACCGCAAATCCCAGCTCAGTCTAGACCACACAGGAAAAGTCCCAAAGAGCTGCGGTTGCAGTTCGGAGAAGGTGAACACAAACAAACTTTGTCAAGTGATTCCCTCTTTCTCTCTTATCGGCAGAACAATCCTCTTCCAGCCCGAGGCTGAGATTCGCTTTGTTTACAGCCCAGCACACGGTGTTCTACATGACCCTACCTGAAGCCAGGGTTTCATATCTTTCTCTGAGCTCCGGCAACACATCCTCCTCCCCCCCGCCCCCGCCCGGGCCTCGGTTCAGCCACAGACCAGCTATCCCATTGCTTGGACAAAGGGAGCTTCACTGGGATGTAACTCATGCCTGCACATATAGAAAGTAAGGACAAAGCCTCCTATTCTCCTCCAGCGACAACCTTTTGTGTTTCTCTCACAATGGAAAATACTCTGCATTCGCCAGAGAGAAAGAAAAGAAGTAAAAACAGCCTCAACATTTAGTTAAATTAGACACAAAGCATAAGAAATAAAAACTACAGGACGACAACCAGTTACCGAGTTCATTGGGTATTTAATTTGTGAGGCTGACGGGGGGGCTGGAGATACTTGAACAAGCCAAGTCCCCCCCGCCCTCCTCTCATCGCTCATGATATTGGTGTAAAAAAAGTCAAGTGTCCCTGGAAGTGATTCTGGCGATTTTGTGTTGTAATATTGTGTTAAAATACACAAACTCACCAGATCCAACTTGCAATACTTAAAAAGTAATTTTGTATTTAAACAGCACTAAGGTTTGTGACTATACATCCGGCAGGTTCTGATTTGAGTGTATAACTGTCTTAACGTACAAGTTTGTAACATAAGAAAAGAAAAGAAGTCACTCTTACAATTTTACAATCAGGATCTTCAATCATTAACTTCCGTCCTTTTCTGTTTATCTGACTGTTTGGTTGTATGGTTGCTGCTCTGTGTAAAAATGTTATTGCCCCGAATAAATGTTCATAAAAGGTCATAAAGAAACAGAAAGATGATTATGTTATTTCCCCTGAACAAAACTAAGGAGGTGGGGAAAAACAATGAAAGACATTTTGAGATTCTACCCGATGCACACGAGCGGATCCACTGCAATTTAACACACCTGATTCTCAGGAAAGAAACAAAAAGGTTTTGACTGGAGAATCTAAAAAATACTTTGTATGAATATATATGTTTGTCAGGAGAAGGAGAAACAGCTAAATCCACAAACTGTTTCGACTGTGAGTACAACACTGATATGAAACGGGTGAAACAAATGATCTGCAAATCTGGTTAGTGAGACCATCCAGGACGGTTCTGTGCCTGAGGTCAACCCATCCATCCTCTGCAGCGAAGACAACTCTCTGCAGGGAGTTTGTGTTTGGTTCATCTGTTTTCTTAACATCTACATTTCTGTGCTGACTGGTCCTCTGGATTTGACCAGTTGTATATTCTCCCTCCAATTACCCCCCCCCATTACTGTATAATCCCCCCCCCCCCCCCTCCTTCTGCCTTTTCCATCCACTTTCAATTTGTTCACAATGTAAGAGCATCTGCTCTATATGCCAACTTAAGCCAGGGGGATATAATCCAGCCTGGCATGTTGACTTGGTGTTTTAACCATCCATCCATTATCTCTACCTTATCCTTCTATGTGCTTATCCTTTGCGGGTCGGGAGGAGGAGGAGGGGGGGGACTGGAGCCAGACATTGGGTGAGAGGCGGGGTACACCCCAGTCAGGTAACTAGTTCATCACATGGCTGACATATAAATCTTTTAAACCAAAATGCAGGTTTTTCAACACAAGTAAACCAGCAGGGAAAGAAGGTGAAGACCCAGGCAGATGTAAGGGATCCTGCAGAAGACATGAAAACACTTTGAACGTCTTCTTGTCTCTTTTCTGCACTTCTGTTTGCTCAGCAATGCAAGACGGCACCGTGGGGGGGGGGGGGGGGGGGGAGTAACACAAGCGAGACAAGGAGAGACAGAAGGAGCAAAGTCCAATAACGTCAATATCCACAGGAAACATGAATTAAAATAACAGTATATATATTTGTATATATATATATATATACTATGTATTAATAATTATTAAAGTGCATTTTTAAACTATGTGACTTTATATTAATAAAAAACTTAATTAGACAACTGTCCTGTATTAATCTCTCTGATTCAAACAAGGATTAAACTTGAGTCTGCTCTGTATTGTCCACATGATCCAAGAACTCCTATAAAATAAGAAGTTCCTATTTATTCTTTGGTTCTTTTATATATTAAAATCAAAACATGTGATCTACAATGAGCAATATTAGATGGATGCAAATACTGACAGGCCTCAACGTTCACACTAAAAGACAATTAACCCTCTGACTTAAACATATTCCAGTTTCTTTCATAATGAAACATGAGGTCCAGCCGTGTCCTAGCGATGACCCCTGCTGTAGAAAAATGAGGACAAACCTTGCAGTGACTTTTATTAGTAAACCAAATGGCAGCCACAGCTTGTGGACAAACTGTGCAGGGAAGCCCAGGCAGGCCTGTGACAGATGGTCGGAGTGAACTGGTAACTGTTGACAATGTGTGTCCCGTTCAGGAAAAGCACACTCAGCACGGTGACACAGAAAAAACAGACACAGGAGAAGAACCTAAAGCTTCTGTTGTGTCACTTTAGAGACACACACACACACACACACACACACACACACACACACACACACGCACACACACACACACACACATGTATATACCACGGCAGCAGAAAAAACAGGCAGGGACACAGCAGACTGTAACCTATTTGCTGAAAAAGTCCCTGGGACATGTGCAAAGAAAATATTTCCCTATTTTTTCTCGACTCTGTCTCACCTGCTCTCTCCCTCACGTCTAAACCCTAACACAAACATCACCACCCCCCCCTGCCGACTCCAACGCAACTCCTCTGTTGCTTTTCTCTTTGTCCTATCCTTGCGCTTTGCAATTAAGCAAATGGGTCATTAATTAATCGCCACAGGCAACAGGTCACACGAGGAGCTAATCAGACAGGATGGATGGACTGCTGGGAAAGAGCCTGACACACAAACAAGGCAACACAATCACACACACACACACAAACACATGGCCACTTTCACAAACGATTGACATTTGTGAAGCGCGAGCCTCCAGCAAGATGTGCATGAATAAAATTACAGAAAATGGCAGGAGTTGATGAAAAGCAGCTTGATCATTGATTCCCGTCGTCAGACTGTGCTGAGTGGCAGTTTCTTCCACGAGGAAACTTTGGTGGAAACATCGCCTCGGGGGCCATCAACATTCAGAGGGAGACAGGAGGATATTTTTCCAGTGTGTGGGTCGGTCGCTGAGTCCAACGGCTGCTGACAAATCGTTTTTTGTGTGAATTATATACAAATAAAGCGATTGATGGTCAAAACAAACAGGATTTGTGAAGTCGGGTTTGAGCCACATGACGACCACAGGTCTGGGGCCACACAGGTGCTGAGACATCACTTTGACAGAAGATGATTCTCAATGGGAACATGTTGCTTCCTCGGATCTTTTGTATTTTAAAGATGTTTTTTCTCTTGAGGGGAAACAGAGCATCTCCTTCTCTCTTCTTTGATCTTTCGAGCCCAACAACAAGGTTCCGGAAGCAAAAAAAATCCCTTTCACATTCTGATTCTCAGCCATAATATAATAATAATGTTTTAACCATCCAAGGGACACTTGATCCTGTAGAAGCTACAGGTCCATATGATATCAACTGAATTTAAGAAAAATGTGAAGAATATCAAGTGATAAGACTACCCACAATCCTCAGGTGTAATAAGCTGAGATTGGTGGAGCTCGTTGTTACCATGGAAATGTTAATCACAACCGTGAAAATCATGTTGGCTACGATCAGATTGTTCAGCGTTACATTGAGTTCACCACAGAGCGACCATGAAAAGAGAAGAGTTCAAAGGGCGGAAAATCCTTTACTCTTAAAGTAATGTACAGTACAATAATTATTTAGTTCTGAATCAAATGTTTTAGGGTCTCGATTCATTCGTCGAAAATGAAGAGAGATTTGCTTCCAGATCCAGAGCCGTTCTAAACGTGTGCGGCCACTATCACACTCTGTATGAATGTTGTGCTGTAGGACTGAGCTGCACAAATGTTGGGCATGTTTGGAATCTGCAGCAGCAAACCAGTAAAACCTTGTGTGGCCCACATCAAACCAGCTAATGCACATTTGTGTCCCAGAAATAAAAATAAAGCACATCATTAATTAATAACTACCCATCCATTATATCACTACATCCTATAAGATCATTTAAATTAGTATTTGATATTTTAATGGGCAATAAAATGATGATTGACAAATTAAATATTAATCCATCAATGAGAAGTTCAAATTGAAAGGGGTTTACAGAAGCCTCCCGTTGGGGGAATGTAACTTGCTCTCTGATTGGTCGGAGAGCCACACCCGCCATCTCTTCCAACACAAAAGAAAAACCTTTTCACCAACATCGACGTCAGTGCTTGACCCACCCAATGGTTGATTTGCATTATTGTTGGAGCTCATTTTCCCAGCACGTGTCCCAAAGTGTCTGGAAAAGGCTAAAAGAAAAAGCTGAATGACTAAAACCAGTCAATGGCAAATATGAGAAGGAAAAGCAGTGAGGAAATGGAAATGCTAATTGGAAAGGAAGTTGCCTCTTTAAATGCCTGATTCAAATCTGTATTCTTTATTCAATTTGTAAATCCAGATTTTTCATTCTCATTCAAATTCCATTATTTATTTGTGAATATTTTTGGACATATTTGAATTGATGTTCATATTGACTGTTTGATGGTGTTTTTTTTTTTTTATCCCTCTTTGAATTATCTATTGACGGATTCATATTCCATTTGTGAATTATTTTTTATAATTCCTCTTTTCAATAACTAATTTGTAATTAAGTCTATTCATCTATGTATGAATAGCTTTGTTTAAAAAAACTATTTCAGTCTATTTTCAGTTTTATTGTACAATGGGTTATTACCAGTGACACATGTGCTCCTCCATCCTCTACCATCACCACACACACACACAAATGTGGCTCAAAAGGAACAGACACAGAAATCAACACATCACACAATTTCTCGAGATCATCGAAGTGTTTCCCCGGATTTCTCAGATCGTCAACACAATGCTGTGTTCATATTTCTCCAGCAGATGGCAGACTGTTAATCAGAGCTGCCCATTTAGCAGCTGAACAAAACCAGATTCAACACTTACAACGGAGGATACACAAAAAAAATAACAGGAGGAGTTTTTAAAATGGTCTCCAATGGAACCATTGTGTGGGACGCTGATAACAGCATGACATCATTTCCTTCCCCAGCCTTTGAGCTTGAGGGGAAGAGCCGCTTCATCCTCGGACATCCACTCTTTTTCCTTTAACCTTCGCACGTCGGCCTGCCTGACCTTTAGCTGTCCGTCAGCAGGACGGAGAGAGCAACGGAGGGTGAGCCAGCGAGTGTGTCAAAGGACAGGACAGGACAGGGCTGCAACGACAATGACACAGGATGAGAGTTGTTTGGTCCAGTGGACTCAGCACTATCTGATCTGCCAGAAGGACAACGAGAGGAAGGAAGGGCCGACGACGCCACACAGGGGCTGCGAGACTCTCACCTGGACAAGCCTGGAACACTGCTGCTGTAATAATAAAGTAAATATATGCAGAGCACGTGGAGCAGACTTTTCCTGATTAGATAATAATGGCAGCAAACAGCCCTGCAGCACCGAAACGAAGCAGCCAGATACGAGGCGACTGAACCGTCAGCAAAACGTCAGCTAATCTTTCGAGAAGGACGTTAACGTATTTGTCGTAAACTCTGAAGGGAGAAAGTGTATTGTCAATATTTGTACTTCATCATTGAGCTAATAAAATGTGGAGTGATAGGTTGCATATGTTTTTATCTCATATATACTCGGGCTTGTGATCTAATGGTGTGAGCAAGCATTCAGAGGACAAAATAAATGTTTTATATTGTACTTACAGCATTGTCTGATGGATTCATTTGTGTCCCACTGCACTTTTCTAATCAAATTCCCTCCCTTCATTAGGATAATTACTCAGGGTCTGGAGCACGAGAGTCTGAGAGACTGTAATTTAATTAGAGAGATTTTCTCTTGCTCTGCTGAAGGTGCACTGCAGAGGGAGAGGACGGATGCAGGGGCAGACGTGGGCCTTGTTGTTTCAGAGGATGAGGCCGAGCGCATCTCACCACAGTCCTCTGAGGCTCCTCAAAGAAAGAACTCACCGCCATTAAAGTGCACGGCCAGTAAAGTACTCTGTTTCATTACTGTGGGATTTACTACTCTGTATTCTCCACTCGACCAAGAAATTGCCCTCGTACGTGAAGATCAAAATTGCAAGAATGGAGCACACACACTTCAAATGCTTTGTAATTAGCAGGCTTCTCCACCAGGTGGCGTTGCAGGACTATCAGAACCATTAGCTCCTTTAAATGTGGCCTTGCTTCTTTTGCTATTTTCTGTCTCATTCAGTCCCAAGCCTCACGTCTGCAGGTTCATTCGTAGGAATAGCAAACAGCAGATATTTGCTGTGATTAGACAGAGCAGATAAGCTCTCAGGCCACCGCAGGAGTTCATTCCACTGTTTGATTCCCATCTGAAGCTGAAGGTCAAGTGTGGTATTAGAGTACAGCCACACACTAGTGTGCCATTAAATGAAAACCTTCTGACTCAATTTTCTCTTTAACAGCTGCAATAAATCAGAGGAGCCCCACCGCTGAGCAGACTGGGCCTCTCACCCAGGACTAGCCAGCTGTTCCCAGCTCGGCCAGTTAGATCTCTATCGATTCTCTGTCTTGCTGTGAAACCACTATAACATCTCACCTACACGAACGCTAAGGTCACAGCACCGGCCTGAGTTCCAGTCTGGGTTCTGCCTCCGAGGGGCTCAGGAGCGTGATGCCGCTGCTGAAAACTTCTGCCCTCAGCTTGTTCTCTGTTCGTCTTCCTGCTTCGGCTCCTGTGGCTTCACCTCTCCCCCCCCCCCCCTCGCCATGACACATCACTGGCATTGACCCCACTCACACACACAGACACACACTCACACACACAGACACACACAGACTCAAAGATGAAGCATGACTGTATCAAAAAGCAGGATACGGAGGTGAATATAGGGCTGGACGATATGGCCAAATAATAATTCCAAATAATTATGACTATAATATAACTCCTGAGTGACGGTTGTAGTTTTAAATTCTTTACGAGCAAAGACAAACACTTGATAAAAAGCAAAACATTTAACAAATCTGAGGTAGAACATTATGTGTTTTACCTCCTAGCTGAGCACAATGCATGAGAAATCTGTCAATATATATTGAACCTTTGTTATATTGATAAGGATGAAAATTATATTGTGCAAATTATTAATATTTATTGCAGAGCCCGAAGAGATGGATGGATACACAAGAATATGGAGCTACTGCCTGAAGCCCACTGACCAGCAGGGCCACAGAACTAGATAAGAAGGGCCTATAGGCACAGAAGCTTATATTAAAAATAGAATATATTCAATATGAGAAATTTCATATCCCGTAGAGAACTCAGAGACTCGTAGCTCTGCCAAGGCCCAGCAGTCCCCTTATGAAACCACATTTAAATTCATTTCTGGCACCAAGATCCATCAGTTAATCTCTGAGAAATAAAGTCTTTCCTTTATCTTGGTAACTAACAGACAAAACACAAAGGAAAACACAACTTCCTTGGCAAATTTGAGATATATCAGATATATAGAGATAGATGAGATACGTGAGACAATCAGAGAGGAGATAAAAGACTGTATTTCAACTGCTCACTCATCTTATGTCACAATCGAAGCCACAATCTCTCCCGAGGGGCCATAACTGAGCTGAGAACCTCTCCTGTAGAGAACAAGCTCATTTTACACTTTATCAGCTGGTTATAATCACACAAGACCAAAGTCCTGACTGACGCTGAAACAACAACTGAGAAAATCCTGCATCTTCATTCCAGACTTTACTGTGGACGTACTTCTGAAACAAGGCCAAAGGATACAAAAAAAATTAATTAATATTCACATTCCACTTCCACCCAGCTGCACATCTCAGCCTGCCCGGTCAGGCCCTTTGTGTGATATGATGATTACCCAGCTCAGGCCCGGGGTGTGTGCGGACCGGCTCCCACCTGTGCAGAGGTAATTACAGTTTACAGGAACAAAACCATAACTCAGAGAGAGAGAGAGAGAGAGAGAGAGAGACAGAGAGAGAGAGAGAGAGAGAGAGAGAGAGAGAGAGAGAGAGAGAGAGAGAGAGAGACAGAGAGAGAGAGAGAGAGAGAGAGAGAGAGAGAGACAGAGAGAGAGAGAGAGAGAGAGAGAGAGAGAGAGAGAGAGAGAGAGAGAGAGAGAGAGAGACACTGGTACCCTCATACTGTATACCCCCCTTCACTCTCTCACACACATACATACACACATCCAGAAACACCAGTCCAACAAGCACAGATGCTTGGCCTCACTTTGAGGGATTTATTGCATTCTAATAAGCATCAATGTGATTTAATACAATAAGGCATTTACATTTTTAACAGAACAATTTAAGACTCCTGGAATCTGTAAAACAGCCGTGAAAATGATTAAATATAGAAAAATATATTAAGTCCTATGTTAAGTCCCATAATCACTTTATCCCCACCAGCAAACAAAGAAAGGAAATAAGTCTCGTCATTAACCGAGTTACACACTCAGTCTTGGAATTGAAGAATCTTTGAGTGTTTGTATAATATATATGTGTGAGCTCAGAGGTAGACCACAGGGTTGAATAAACATTTCCATACAACCAAAGAAGGCACAACCTGGAAAACCTGTTCAAAGATAACAATTGGTACTTGAAATGAAAATAAGCTGACATGAAAACTGATACCAGATATTTTGTGTTTTCCCTTTAACTTAACAGGTTGAACTTCGCGACTGATCAATCTCCAGGTATTATTATGTCTCAATATACAGCCGGGGTCCAATATTATTATTTATAATAATTATTATTATTTATGAATATTATTTCCAAAAAACAGAACGCGTCACTTTGGCGCATTCCGAGGCAAATCATCTACAGTTCCTATGACATTTATTGCACCGCCATTTTTCAGGATTCTCAGAAGAAGCTAATAAACCAGCCAGCAATCAGGAAGGACTCTTGGGTGGTAAACAAACAGACAGACTTTGTTTTTTGGAAGAACGCCAAGCTCTCAGGCTGATGTCTCTAACGCATCACAGTGCAATGTGTGTCATGCTGCATTTCCAGTCCAGGGTGTGTTCAACAGGGTGGGTTTTGTGAATCACGGTTGGTAACATGACAGAAAAAAAAGAACCCGAATGGAAACACAAAAAAATTCCATCTAGAGAAGATCAGGAGGAAGTGATACAGTTTGAAATCAACTGAGAGAAACGAAGTCTTCTGAGGGACTGAGAGAAGCTGACAAGGAGGACATTTTGGCCTTGATTTCAAACACGTATTCAAATGCTTTGCTGCACCTCCTCCCTAACCGGTGTGCTTACTATGTAAAACAGTCATTTGACACCGGCATCACTCCACGACTAATCAGTTTCCAGAATCTATTCTAACCACCTCTAGGTCACTTTATCAACAAACCCAATAATTAGCAATAATTACACACTTGTGCCGAGTTGGATTCAAAGAAAATGCAGTTGCATGCAAAGCAAATTAGACAACGTCCATTAACATTTAAATCCTTGGATTGTTGTTGTTTTTTAAATCTTTCTTTTAGCACGCCTGCATTAGGCTACAAGATGAACAGAGTTTCTCCTGCTGGAAGATTAAAGTTCTATAATTCTGCTGGTTCAGCGTATCCACGGTTGCTGTTTTGTTTCTGTTGCTGTTGCTCATACTCTCGCTGCCTCTGTGTCTTCCTCATAGGCCCTGTTGTCATAGCGATGCTGATTTCTCTCTGGGTCGGAGCTCGCTGGGCCAGTCAGTGGGACGTCGTAGAGGGCTCCTCCTCCTGCCACCGTGATCACAGTGGCCTCTTCTGGCGAGTGCTCGGAAATGCTCTCCTTCATCTCCTCCTCAATCCCCAGTGCCTTCAGGATGTCACACTTGCACATGGGACAGGTCCTCCTCTCCAGCAGCCAGGGCTCGATGCAGGGTTTATGGAAGATGTGGTCGCACGTGAGCACCGTCACCACTTCGCCGACCCGGTAGGATTCGATGCACACGGCACACATGTGGGAATCGGACGTAGTTTCCTCGTCGTCCCTCTTGAGTGTGCGCAATTGGAGCTGGCTGATCGCCTTCTTGGCCTCAGACTTCAGCCTCCTGTCAGAGCTCTTCTGCTGTCTCATGCTGTACAGACGATTTGCAGAGATAAACACAAAGTAGGCGATTGAGGCTGCTGTCACAATGAAGAAGGCGATGGACAGGAAGTAAAGCCAGTAGGTGTCCATCCAGGGTCCATGGGGGCTGCCCACTGTAATAGTCATTTGCACATTTGTCCCATTCTCCACCAACTTGAATACCTCCAGGCCCTGAGAATTGCCAATCATGATAGCCACGGTCTCACCTGTACCCGAGTGAGACATATGAGTGGTGCTGTCGCCGCTGCCGTCCACATTATACACCACCACGCCAACTGCTCCGAGACGTCTGGCAGCATTGATCTTCTCGCTGAAGGTACAGTTGCCCCGTCTGACCAGGGCTATCCAGGCTGGTAAGCTGGCATTACGGTTGTAGACAGGATCCAGCCCACAGCCTTCGGGGTCTCTCATGGGAAGCATAACAACACCTGTGACTCTCTCCAGGGGAGAGTTACGACCATACACCCCGCACTCGCAACTTTTGTCCACGGTCTTGTTGTTTTTTTCATAGCGTATTTCCACCTCGGCTGTCCAAAACACGAAGGCAGCTGAAAGGTGAACAAGCCCTGACAGACACAGCAGAAGCAGCAGAGAGTGTTGTGTCGTCTCACCCATGGTAACGCTCTCCTGAAAACAACAGGAAACCTGTGTTAGCTTCTTTAGCTTCTTTCAAAAAAAATCCTTTGTTGCTCCTAGTTCCTGTTTTGTTCAATCCCCAGCGATCTGACGACTGCTACGGTTTCACCCAACCTGCCGTCCACAGTAATCTGATATGAGCCTGTGGTAACGTAACACGAGCTCTGCGTCAGCCACTCACCTCTCGTTATCTTCCTGAACCTTGAACAGTGAGCACTCCTCGTCGAGGGCAGGGTGCTGGTATTCAACAAGTTGAAGTGCACATAAAAACACAGACCTGCTGTTTCCAGAGCCAAGGAACAACGTACGAGGAGGCAACACGCGATAAGCCAGTGATATGGACGTGTGGCCATAGGTCAGAGACACTGAGCCAGACAGTAAAACTAAGAAAAGCTGCTGACATCTCCTTGTGTAACGATGAGCAAGGCAACTGGACGTGTTTATCTGGTTTGACTGGTTTCCTTCCCCTTTTTGTTTGTGACCGACCTCACTGTCAAAAGCGAGGTGACAAGTGTTACTCCTCCACCTACTGCTCTTACACTCCATTAGACTAAATATAGGTTTTCACCTTATACCTAGAGGCGTATTCCACACAGCTAGCATACCAGTGACAACTGAGCTGGGACAGACTGGTGTCAAGTTTCCATTGTATCTTCTTACTCTCAAGTGAAAGCGCACACACACACACCCACACACAGAGAAGGTTCCACTGACAAATGAGATGGAAAAGTTTCCTGCCACACACACACACACACACACACACACACACACACACACACACACACACACACACACACACACACACACACACACACACACACACACACACACACACACACCTCCATTGAATAATATATCTCACTGGCATAAAAAAAATCAGTAAATAAAAGAGAGCCTGGTATTTATTCTTACTTCAGCTCCTTGATAACAGGAACAATAGCGCTGCTACGACTCTCAAGTCCCTGAAACTGAAATAATTACCTTACACACAGCAGAAAGTCAAACACCATGTGAGACCTGTACCGCATTATCTAAAGATGGAAAATGTTTAGTTTTCCACTATAAAAATATTCCACCACGAGGAAGTGAATTCATGGATCACATTTACAAGATATTCTCTCAGACTTTGTGCTCCAATAAAAGCATCTGCTGGTTGGTCAAGGGTTTGGTTCAAGATAAATAACCTGCAGCAATAATGAGTTATAGTTACCAGAGCCACTCAGAAATCAAGGCGTAAACTGTGAACACTCAATACTAATAGCAATATCCTAAATAATTATACTATGAATAAAGTTCTTTTGTGTGTGTTAAGTAGTACTCAAATAAATCTAAATACAATAAAATACAAAATACAGCAAAGGAAAGTAGCATGAAAACTCACAATCGACTATTAAACAGAAAACTAAAACATTACCACATAAATAATTGTATAAACAAATACAGATCAATATGTTACAGCCACAAATATTGTGAAATATTCGATTTTTTTAAAATAAATTACTTTTTTTTAAAAATCAAAATAAAGCTATAATTACATTGCATATTTTTGTATGACTGTGTCCTTGTTATTATTAAATTTCATCAAGTCGTGTTTATTGATTTGTTTATTTAATGTTGCTCACACACAAACAGATTGATGACACCACACGGGGGCGCCATTTACTAGCTGCTGTGTATTATTGTGTATTGGACAGTGAAAACAACAGTTTAACTCAGTGTAGAGAAGCATGTGCAGCCTAACATGGAGGATGTACTCGACCAAAACATTTAAAACAACAGGATTCATCATCCTCATCATCATAAACAATCCTGTTGGGTGAGTTTCATTCATGTGAACTGCTCCTTTAACCTGCACATGCACTCTGCACTGTCCTGTAGCGAAGACTCATTGAATTCAAAAAGACTCACCGCTCTGTCAGTGGACGTGTGACTGTCCATCAGCTCCTGGTGTCCTCAAGAGGAAGGTGACCTGAAGTGAGCACAGGTCTGCTGCTCTGTGAGTTAGGGGGCAAGTTGGGGCATGTCCACACTAGCCTGGTACCACCCCCCCCCCCCCCCCCCCCCCCCCCACACACACACACACACACACACACACACACACACACAGAGGGAAAAGAGAGGGAGAGAGAGAGGGGGGGGGGGACATTACATGATTGACTTACATTGATTGATTTTATTGACCATACAAAAAACTAATTTAAATGCAAACACAAAATCTCAAAGGCGCAGAAAGAAGAAGAAGAATCTTATTTGATCTGTTCCTCTTTCACAAGACATGACTTGACAAAGCAAATAATTCAATCAAATGTAAATAGCCGCAGGTCAACACAGTCCGTCACATCCCTCTGTTAGCTCCTACGTTACAATTCATCTTATATCATTCAAAGAATCCCGAGAGAGAGAGAGAGAGAGAGAGAGACTGACTAACTTTTAACACATGTGAGTTATTATCCTGAGCTTCAGGCTACTTCTGAATATTTAGTGGCAGGTGTATTTGTGTTAAAAATCCCTGACCACAGAGGACAAATAATACAAACTCATTTTCCACAGTGTGTGTGTGTGTGTGTGCGCGACCTCAGGCTGCAGTGTGTGTGTGTGTGTGTGTGTGTGTGTGTGTGTGTGCGACCTCAGGCTGCAGTGTGTGTGTGTGCGACCTCAGGCTGCAGTGTGTGTGTGTGCAGGTCGACTGGAATGACTCACAACTCGTGATCCTCCTCTCTTGGTAGCGCTCAGACCTTAAAAGACGCTTTCCACCCCAATAATCCCTCCTGTGTGCAGCTTGTAGTCGTAGAGTAGAGTTAGATGCTTCCAGCCTCCATCGCACACACACACACACACACACACACACACACACGAGTCCTGGGAATAATCACTGATTTCCACTCTTGATTACCCAGAATGAATAAGGTGGCACCGCTGCAGAAAAAGAGGAGACAGGATTTTATACCTTACTTTCTGGGATTCGTGATATTTTTGTATTGCACGGTTCATCTTGTGTCCTTCACAGCAAACACAGCTCAGGAAAGTCACTCCTCCAGGGTGCGCCGGGCTCTCGGTAAGAAGAGTTTAACATCTTACTCCTGTCATTTTGTATAGTGTCTCGAAATCTCCTATAATGTGTGTACAGTGTCATTATAAGTGTTTACGGAGATAGATAGATAGATAGATAGATAGATAGATAGATAGATAGATATCGTCAATTTAGTTTCACATCTCAATTTCTTTATTTCCTGTGTTGTTATAACTTCATTACTTGTATTTTTTATTATTTAAATCTGCGATAATGGGTCCAGACTTGTGTGTTTGTTTTATTCTAATGTGTGTACAGTGTCATTATAAGTGTTTTATGGAGATAGATAGATAGATAGATAGAGATAGATACATAGATAGATAGATGGATAGATAGATAGATAGATAGATAGATAGATAGATAGATAGATAGATAGATAGATAGATAGATAGATAGATAGATGGATAGATAGATATATGGATAGATGGATATATAGATATCATCAATTTAGTTGCACATCTTTGTATATGTTATAACTCCATTACTTGTACCTTTTATACTGTAAATCTGCCATAATGCGTCTCGACTTGTGTGTTGGTTTTATTCTAATGTGCGTTATTTTTCATTTTCTATTCTAATGTAATTTTTCTAATGTTATCAAAGAAGAAAAAAAGAGAAATCAATTGTGGCTCAGTAGCTGTGACGGTGTTTGCTCTGGAAGCCACACACGTCTTATTGGCATGAAATACCGTGTAAGTGCCATGACGAGAGGAACCTCGAGCCACAGGCTGTGTGGAGTGATGGCCCCTCTGTGTGTTTGTGTGTTTTCAGAGAATGAGACAGAGTGCATCTCACCACAGTCCTCAGAGTTTCCTCAAGGCTTCTTCACGGTGCAGGAGAGGAAGGACGGCGGCCTCGTCATTTACTTTCTTCTCATCTTCTACATGCTGCTGGCTGTGGCGATTGTCTGCGACGATTACTTCCTGCCATCTTTAGAAGTGATCAGTGACCGTGAGTGACATGGAACCCCTTGTGTACAACGTGCGTGCTTTACAGGGTGGGGATTGCATCAGTTCACCAACAATGAGGATTTCTAGCCCCAGATTCTCTCTCACTACAAAATATTCCATAAGCCCCTTTTATGCATGGGCTACAGTTGTATAGTTCCTTTGCAATTTACAGTTATTGTTGATTTACGAGTTTGCATTGTTGAGTTTTCCTGTTGTTTCATGTGCACCATGTAAACGATCCTGTAATGTCTGTGTCTCCTGCGTCTCTCTCAGGTTTGGGGCTGTCTCAGGATGTCGCAGGAGCCACTTTCATGGCAGCTGGGAGCTCGGCACCAGAGCTGGTCACGGCCTTTCTGGGTAATCTCGCATTAGAACAATAATTACAACCAGCGATGATGATGATGATGATGATGATGATGATGATGATGATGATGATGATGATGATGTCAGGACTGTGGCCTGGAATTAGGACTTTATTCTGCTCAGTGATTTCCACGTTGTCCTCAGAGCTAACACTCGCTCTTCCTGCATGTTTAGGTGTGTTTGTGACAAAGGGAGACATCGGGGTCAGCACCATCGTGGGGTCAGCGGTCTACAACCTGCTGGGGATCTGCGGCTTATGTGGACTCTTGGCCTCCATGGTACATCATCACAATACTCAGAAAACAATTACTCACCTATTTGTGCATTGGAGCGGAACATTTGCTTGGCCAAAGCCACAGAGTCATCGTGCACATTGTGTTGTCCGGGTTATAAAACCATTTATTTTTGTTTCCGTTATCAGGCCGGGCATCTCAGCTGTTGGCCACTGTTCAGGGACTGCCTGGCCTATGCCATCAGCGTGTCTGCTGTTATTGCTATCATCTCTGATAACAAGGTCTACTGGTGAGTGTGTGTGTTTCTCTGCACTGGCTTGACATCGAGATAGCGCGGTATCATCAGGATTACACACGATCTTTGAAGCCCTTCGCCACCTGCATGTGCAGGGCGGCAGTTAGAGCTGTTTATTGCACCTTGGGACACTGAGAAGAACAATCATAAACACAGAAGCTGCAGCGACAGTCCGTGTTTATAAAAGATCTTAATGTGCGCTGGAATTATTGGTTATGGTGTTGTGTAAAAGCCGAAGCCTATTTGATGTACAATAAAAAAGGAACTGGAAGAAATAAAAGCACCAACCATGACTAAACAGAAATACTAAATACCTTCAGGAGATTTTTGCCATATATTTACAAAATTCTAAAAGTATTTTGCATTTGATTAGGTGCTTCCAGACCTTTTGACGACATTTCACAGCCTTCGGCCGCTAATGGAGTTTGCTCGGATGTTATCCTGTGGTCAAGGTCCTGCACTAGAGTCACAGAATGGCACCTGATACCTAGACCAAGGGATTTCATTCAAGAAGTTAGCAAGATTACGCAAAAACAACCAGACAGATTATTTATAAAACTTGGTGGAGGGATGCAGTTTGGGTCAGGGAAGAATCCATTACAGATTCAGATCAGGGGGCGGATGTAGGGTTTGTATGTTTTTTCTTCCTTTAACATTGTAAGATAGGATGTTTTTTCAACATTTTCATGGCACTTGATGAAAATGATCCGGATAAAACTCTAGATCAAGTGAATTTAACTGTGGATTCGTAAGGGGACAGTTGGGCCTTGCTATTGAGTTCCATTCTAGCTCCTTATTATATCTGTCCCGAGGTCAGCAATGGATGGTGATGCTCAAACTGTGCGTTTTGTTCGCAGGTACGACGCAGCCTGCCTGCTGCTGGTCTACGCCGTCTACATCGTGGTGCTGTGCTTCGACCTCCGCATCAGCGAGTTCGTCCTGAGGAAGCTGAGCCCCTGCTGCACCTGCCTGGGCAAAGGGTCTGGGGAGAAGACGGAGACGCAGCCTCTGATGGGCTGGAGCGACGACACCAGCCTGCGCGTGCACAGTCGCTCCAGGACGGACAGCGGCATCTTCCAGGACGACTCGGGATACTCTCACCTGTCCCTCAGCCTGCACGGCCTCAACGAGATCCCTGAAGGTAAAACACACTTCTTTGTGACCATGACCCCTTTGATGACGTAAGAGGCTACACATTCACTCCTAACCTGTTTTTTTTCTGCTCGTATCCTAGTGGAGCATAAAAGTGTGTTCGCCGTGCCGGAGAGCGACTTGAAACGCATCTTCTGGGTTCTGGCCCTGCCCATCATCGCTCTACTCTTCCTCACCGTGCCCGACTGCAGGAGGAGGTTCTGGAAGCGATGGTACATTGTGACCTTCTTCATGTCGGCGGTGTGGATCTCAGGTTTCACGTACCTGCTGGTGTGGATGGTCACTGTGGTCGGTAAGAAACTCAAAATCTCGACATTTCAGTTCAGCCGCAACTTAGCGTAAACCAGCCCATCGCTCACGGGCCTCTGTGGATCACAAGTGTTTTGAACTCGTGAGAAAAATGTTGGATTTGCAGAGTAGAATCACATGTTGGTCTGCTGGCTAATTCCTGAGATGCCATTGTCCTGGAAAGTTAAGAGGGGGGGTAGTTATTGTAGCTCCAGTGGGCACAGGCAGCGGATTACAGCCTGCTTCACCCTTAAGGAAACAGTCATGTGAGCAGCGGGGGTGTATGTGCAGAACTACCAGCAGGCACAGGTCCCGGGACAGCTTCCCTCTCCACCCACAACAGAGACGCAAACTGTACAACTGATCTCAGATCAGGCTGAAACCACAACTTCCTCATGTGACTGCGACCGTTCTACTGAAGAATAATGAGGTTATTATCCTGTAGTCGTCAGACGGGCTCACATGGACGCAACGTTTAGTCTTATGAAAGAAGGAGCAGGCATGAGGCCCACCAGGTGCAACTCACACATACAGTCTGTGTGCTTCTGTGGCTCGGAGCTGTACAGCAGCAACTGTCCATCATCGCTCTGCGTGAATAAGAGACGACTGAGCCAAATAACATCAGTTTGTCAGAGGAGCTTCACTGTGGCCTCCGGTCAGAGACGTAGAAACCTTTGATCCCACGAGATCATGTTCTTTGACATTTATAAGAATGTGGAATGTGTTGGTGGTGGTGGAGGAAGTACTCATTCATTTAAGTTAAAGTATACATAAATAAAAATGTATAAATTAAAAGTACCACTTTAACTTTTCCACTTGAGTAAAAGTTAAATATTTAAAGTATTACAAGTAGAAGTACTCGCTGAGTGTCTACTACATCATCATGGCTGAGTCTCGCCTCTAACGAATCCATTTATACTTTTTCTACTTCACTCGTGAGTAAATAAAATATAAAAACAGTGTGAACGTGTAACGTAGTGGAGTAGAAAGTACAAATATATGCTGATGTATGCAGTGGAGTAAAAGTAAAAAAATATCTTGTTAATTACTGATACATTAATAATGTACTTCAGTACAGTTACAAAGTAAATGTACTTTGTTACATCCCACCACTGTGGCCATACACAGGAGCCGATATTCAGGAAGTACACACATTACACCTGCTGGGTTAAGTTAACCTCAGATTATCTAATGTATTATATTATATAGGCTAAACTTGCAATAAAGATTAAAGATAAAGTCTCATACATGACAACAGCACAAAATGTGAGAGACACCTTTACTTTACATGTAATTGAACCAATAAAAGGTCAATAGAATATTACTGATTAAGAGATTGTGTTATGTGGTAAGTGTTCTGCTGGGTTCTTGCTCAGTTTTTTTAAATCCCGGAAAGAGAATTCAGGAATAATGAATGAACCCCATCGCCATAGTAACAATAAGCAGCTATTTTACGGGGGAAACTGATTGTATTTGTTTGGTTTGATCTCGACACAGGCGACACCCTCGGCATCCCTGACACAGTTATGGGACTCACTCTGCTCGCTGCTGGAACCAGTATCCCCGACACCGTCGCCAGTGTGATGGTGGCCAGAGAAGGTAAATGTCAACGTCACCTTTTAACAGCTGCAGTTCGTGGTGGTCTTGTTTAATGTAAAATGGACAGTAATCACTGCTCATTAACTGTTTTTCATAAGCAGCTGCAGATTCATTGTTTATATGATATAAAGATGTAGCAGCTGAGAGCGGGTTCTGTTTATGAAAAACATTTGAGTGGTAATTTTATATATTTCATAGATTTTTACTTACAAACTCTAATAGTTCTGTGAATGGACACATGTATCTAATGCTGTGAATGTGTTTTCTGTTGAACAGGTAAAGCTGACATGGCCATGTCCAACATTGTGGGCTCTAATGTTTTCGACATGCTCTGTCTGGGCCTGCCCTGGTTCATCAAAACGGTCTTTGTGGACACGGAGAACCCTGTAGAAGTCAACAGCTCCGGACTCGTCTTTATTTCCTGCACACTCCTCCTTTCAATTGTATTCCTTTTTGTAGCCATCCATGTGAACGGATGGAAACTGGACTGGAAGTTGGGAGTGGTTTCTCTCTTCTGCTACATCCTCTTTGCCACTCTGTCCATCCTGTATGAGCTGGGGATCATTGGGAATAATCCCATAAGACTGTGCAGTGACTGAGGTCCGGCCTTCTCAGGACTCAAGCCATATTTTCTGAGACTCCATTCATCCATAAACACAACAGAAATGTTAAGCTTCTAAAGCTTCAAAAGTCAAAACAAGGAGGCGTGGCTCCGCTCACATTCTTACAGATACTGAGCCGTGGCAGACATGTGCTGGTCACATCTCAGGAAGAGGATGATCTCTGTAAGCAGATGCTTTCACCACAGGTGGAAATGTACCAAAGATCATTTTCTTGTGGGCACATTCTCAGATCCAGAGCAGGAAGTTATCATACGATGAAAACCTGTCATCAAGTGCTGAGATGTCTTCGGTCTTACTCAAGGCCCATAAATGAGAAATGTGCCATTTCAAGAAGTGACTGCCGGGTTCAAAGAGATTCAAAACTGTGAAGTCATTGTTAGCAAATAAAAAGGTGTCAACAAGACTCATTTGACCTTCTCCTCTTTCTAAGTGGGTGAGTGACTTACAACAAATGAGACTCCTGATAAGCTTTATGAGGATTGCTGCCTGCAAGGAAGAGTCAAGGAATGAGCCATAAATGGTCAAAAATTCCACTCCTCTTCGGTTCCCTAAAGAAGAAACTCTCTTTATCAGTTATTTATAATTAACTTTGTAAATCTTACATGAACTTCAGACAATGTCAATATGATAAAAAGGTAAGAATCCGTTCTTCCTGAAACAAATCTACCACTAATCATCGAGCTCTGGGAATTAGAAAATCTGAGGATTTTTAATTTAGTGTTGGATCTGATTAAATTCAATACACCCTGTTCCCACTGTACTCCAATGAATGTAGAACTTCCCAGTTTTCTTAGAGGCCACTGTGTGGCAGTGTTGAGCAATAATAGAGTAAACACCTTGGGTTCAGTCCACACTGTGATGACCTTTGATCTCAGGAGATAGAACAACAAGCACATTTAAAAATTAAAAAGTTTATTTGTTAAAACAAACTGCCTGACAAATTAAAAAGGGTTTACAAAACAAAACTGCTATGAAGTATATATAAACAAACCAAAAAACATTTGAAACAGTGGACATGTGGAGATATGAAGTAATTGTGTTTTTAAAACAAAACAAAAGCTCATTGGCGAAAGGGCTGAATGTGGAAGTGTGTTAGAATGACTTCTACAAAAGCTCTAGGCGTTGCGATCGATACGCACGTCCACCTCTCGGCCATTGATCTTGGTTCCGTTCATCATTCTGCAGGCCTTGTCGGCACTCTCTGCAGAGTCGAATCTCACCGTTCCACAGCCCTTTGACTTCCCGCCCTCCATCTTGATCTCTGCGAACATCACCTGGCCTGCAGAACACGACAGAGAGCAATGGATGAATCTCGAAGCCACAATATCTCACACAGCGTAGATCAGTTAAAGACTGACATCCATGCATCAATGTCAAAGGGAAATCTTCTTTGAGTGGCATGTTATGAATAATGTTTTTGTACCAGCAGTAAAAACGAGTACTGAGGAAAAGACTTACCACAGTGACTGAACTTCTCTTTCAGCTTTTGCCAGGTAAGATCATAGGACAGCTGCAACACAGAATTATATTTTAATCCATATAATTATCAAAAGGAAAGACAATAACCTACTGGGAAATACAACAGCAGTTAACCTGAACAAAACAACACTACTACTAATTTGCAGCAATATTACTTATCTTAATACAGGGAAAGCATAAATTGTGTCACAGAAGGAATCAAAGCACTAAGAAAATGTATATTTCCATGACGTGGTCATTAGGTAAGTGAAGGCTTGTAGTTACAGAACCATCTCTAGAACGCTCCACATTCTTAACTCCCTGTACTAACAAAGGTCTCAGGTGTCAAACCCACACTTACATTTCTCACAAAGATCTGACAGCCTGCTTTGGAGCCAGAGCCTCTGTCGGACATGCCCCCTCCGCCCATGTGGCTCGGCCCCCCGCCTCCATAGCCGCCAAAGCCACGGTTCATGTCCATTCCTGACATGCCCATACGGTCAAAGCCAGAGCCCATACGGTCAGCTGACATATTGCCCATTCCACCACCTGCAATCGGCAAACACACACACACACACACAATGAGAAACTAATGTTCTGCATATTTTAACAGAGCGGTACATACAGGTTGCAGCACGGTTCTTGTGTAAAAGCTTATCTCACATTTACACATTTTTAAAGACAATACCTGCAACAAACTGGCACAGTAAATAAATACTAAAACCTTTAACCATTACGTAGCTTCTCATGAATTTTGTTGAATAACGTGACACTGAGGTGATGTTGTGAAACCGTGCTGACATTCCATCCCTTCAAAGCTGTTACACCGAGCACAATGACACTGTGACATTGTTTATGCGGGAGGTGAAGGACTTTGTACCAGTTTGTTCTATTAGTCACCAAACAAACCTCACATGGACGAAAGTGATTAAACAGATTACACAAATTATCTTGTGAACACAAACTACAGTTTCTCTGACACTTATTCCATTATGTGTAAAACTGTTTAGATAATGAATAATAAAAGACTGAAGAAATTTTGTTTTTTTTATTTATATATAAATAAATTCATTTGAATTGACTTTGTGAAGGTTCATTGCTTCAAGTGTTTTTGAAGAATGATAGATTATTAAAATGGTCAATTAACATTTGTGAGAATGAGTCTTTGAGTTAATGTGTTTGTTAGATCACAGTGACCTTGACAAATGAAAATAAATCTATAGAGGTAAAACGTGCTCAGTGTATATGATCAATACAAGATGAAAATGTCTTTTGGGGTTTTCCGGCTTAATTAATCTTGGCCCAAACAACATGCACATTAAGTTTATTTGCTCTGGTTGGGTACCCAGTCAAATCAATATTATATAAAAGTCAAATGTTTCATCAGTGGATACATATCAGATTTAATGGTTTAACCTCTTTCTATTCCTCATAATTCAACAGCTGTTAATTTCATAATATACGTCCTCGGTAAATAGTCCTTCAGTTGGCCACGATGTCCAACATACCTCAGTGCTCTCAATGCAGATCACTATTCATCACACTACAGGCTTCATGTTTGGAAACACTGAGCAAGGCCAGTACTTGTGCTGGGGTCATCTTATTGAAGGACAGTCTTTCCAAACACTACACCTTCTCATTATGCATCGCCCATTCAGAGAGCTGATGACGTTTAAATCACCTCATAGTGAACTAATGCTCATTGCTCCTTTTACATGATTTCTGGTGTAGCTGTCAAAGGACTATAAATGATACAGGCTATTAACTTTCAAATGTCAACAGTAGTAACGAGGTCTGTGGCTCTGCTAGACAACTGGGTAAATGACTGATATAAAACAGATTTAGAAAAACTATGGATGGAGTATGTCATGTACCTAATCCAGTCCCCATGTGTCCCATTCCACCACTGCCCATGCCTCCTCCAAAACCTCCACCTAAAAAAGGAGAGAATACAAGTCGATGCAGATTACAATAATGACAGCATAACAAAACTTCATAACTCAAACCAAACTGCACAGTGGAACCTAGATAAGATAAAGGAATTCAGGTCGAGCTGTATTAAAAGTATTACTCACCCATTCCTCCAAAGGAATCTCCAAACCCTCGATTCACTGGCATGTCACTGTGGCTGAAGTCTCGATCCATTCCACCCATCCCGGATCGGTACATATCTACACACAAACAACAACAAAACCAACATCAGACTGAAAGTTACATCAAAGTGCATCTCTGTGTCAACAGTACAACCTCAAACTAAAGCACTGTCTCTGCCAAGCAGACGCAAACAAGTGCAGTTACCTCCCATCCTGCCAACTGGAGCCATGTCTCTCCCTCCAAAGCCGCCCATGTTGCCCATATTATCCATGCCCCCAAAGCCCCCGCCACCACTCATTCCTGAGAGAAGAAGCACCACAGTTTCAACTTCACCCTTCAATCCACAAAAACAGGCATAGACCAGTCTTTCACAAGCAATAGACTTACCTCCTCCGATTCTGTTCATTCCCCCATAACCTGAAGTGTCCATACCTGCGGTGGAAAACATCAGTCAGGACATACCAACAACGATTATCATTTTAGTTCTTTTAGCTGTGTATGGAAATGTGGTGTGTGTAGTCCGATTATCAAACACTGTGCAGAGGTGCTTTTAGGCACAATGACAGTCACGTCCTAACACCTTGCAGTATAACAGTCCTGGGTTTCAGCTCTGCTCATCTTATCTCTTTAACCCAGATTGTCACTGCTGTAGGGTCAAAAGAGGAGCCACATAAATGTCAGCAAAAATACTCGAGGTCACTCACCTCCAGGCCCCATGGAGCCCATGCCTCCTCCACCACTGCTGCGGGTGGCGTTTATCGGCTGCCCACCCGGCCCCAGTCCCATGCCAATACCACCTAGTCCCCCTACACACAAAATACACAAGTGAAAAGTTTTAGAGCTGCAGAATGTATAGTAGAGTGGATTACATACCCTAGGAGAATTTATACATGATCAAACATGCTAGAGACATCTATTGTAATACGCATTGGTTGAACATTCTGGGCACTTAAGGTAAAAGAACCATGATCCTTAACAGCAACGCACTGACCCTCACGAATGGAAGAAGTAAAGCTCAGAGCATATTTTATGCCGTCGGTAGAACAGGTGTTATTTATTCACTCGAGTGGAGGGCTGTTAAATTTATGGGATATTTCTACATCTTATTTTGGTGTGCTGAGATCTTCATTTCAGTGCAGACATCCGCCCTTCGGCCATTAACAAAGCTACAACTCAACCTGACTGGCAGGTCTATTATGAGCTTTCACGAGAAAACAACTATTACTACAGTTGTTCATATTTTCTCATATAATTTTTTTATGCATCTGTTGATTAAATGATGTCCATAAAACTGTTCAACTGTATGAAGCAACATTTATATACAATAAAAAAAAAGCCCTATAAAGAAATTGCTCCTCAAATAGGTTTGCTTAATGTTTAACTGCAATTGCAACCATTTCTTTTATCATGTCTTTATGTGTCAAGCAGTGTGCAGATAACAGACAACAGGACAATAACCTTCCAACAGGTAAGAAAGACCTGCAAGCCACTTTGTATTTAATGTTATTAGCCTTCTGCTTCAGGACCGAACCTGGGATTTTCCAGTATGACTAAAATATCTATAAAATGTTAACATATGTTATTTGTTTCCAGATGGGATTATGCCTCTTACACTGACAACATCCACGTTCAATTCACCGAGATTATTTCTAGGGATCTCATTGTATAATCTGACAGGGTGATGGCCGAGTACTCACTTGGTAACTGAGGTGATTTTTCTACTTGACAGAAATCTTCAGGCGGGAGAGATTTTTCATCCTGTAAAAGATCACAGCAAATGTTTAGATGCTTTACATTTTCTGTACAAGTTATGAAAAGCTAAACAACAAAAAGTCACATACCATTTTGACATGCATCTGTCTATCAAAAAGCATCTGTCCATTGAACATGGCTGAGTTCAGAGTGAAGGAGAAGGTCACAGTGAAATTCTTTATTATTTGCTTTGTGTGCTTTTTCTATTATTTCTTCTTGGTGTTGGTTTTGAAAGGATACATATGGCCTGCACCGCCTCCAGTGATTGCTCAAAGGTCACTGTTCCCATCCCGCGGCTCTTTCCATCTTTATCCTCCTTTACATCTGCTCGTTTCACTACGCCTGCCATGCAAAACACCTCCTTTAGCTTCTTCCAGCCCACCTTGAAATCCAGCTGTGTAAAATAAAACAAAAAACAGAGACCATTATTTTCAAATCAAGCTGAAAAATCATGACTGACATACTTGAAAGTTGTGTTGATCAGTGTCCTCACATTGGCCACAAACACTGTGGTGCCCAGCCGCCCGGCCTGCAGCCCATGGATGACCTCGGGTGGGATGTTGGGGTTGTTGGCGATGGAGGGGGGGACGTTCATCCCACCAGGCCCCATGTCCTGTCCACGACTTCCCTGTTGACCTCCCATGCGTTGCAGCACACGCCGGGCATGTTCCCCATCAGGGTCCTATTAAGATAGAAAATATTACAACTTTGTAAAGGTTGTACAACTTATAATACACAATTGTATAATTATTTGGTGGTTTTACTGTCTCCATTATATTGTAACAGACTTAAATGTGGCTCATCATCTGTCAGGAAGTATTTTGGTATATAATAAGAGGAAGAAAAAATATATGGAGCTCACTTTGAATTTTGCTACAATCATTCAACTTTGCTTTGTTCCCACCTCCTTGATATTGAGTGGCCTTCCATTCAGGTCATGCTTATTCATAGATAATATCGCCTTCTTCACAAACTCCTCATCTTTGAACTCCACCACACTGTTGAATAAAAAAAAAATAAAATTAGTCCATGCAGAGACAAGTACAAGAAAAAAAAATATATAAATATTTGTTTGACAAAAACGCTCAGTATCTTACCCACAACCCTAACCAGACAGCATCATTGGAGTCCAGGTAGCAGACACATCCAAAGTTTAAGGAGTGAACAAATTACAGTTAAAATCAAGACAAAGCACTAGAACATCATATATTTTATACATCAGCATGTCTAGTTTCCTTTTGTGCATGTTGGCCATATTTTGCCCACTGACTTGAGCCAGCAGTTTTTGGTTGTGTTTAATTTACTAGCTAGAAACAGTGATGTTAACAATACATATCATCTAAATAATAAACCAACGATAATTATTTAAATTTTCTTTAAGTTTTAATAAAAAATATCTGGCACTTACAGTTACCTATGCACTGCAATTTACCGGAAATATTTTTTGAACTGGACACAAAAACAAGGATGAAAATTTTAAAAGCATTAACATAGTTAGGATTAACTAGTTTAACCACAGCAATAAAAAATGGTGTGGTTAACTTTACATTTATGGTATACAATTTGGGCATTTAATAAAATAAATACACTACAGGATCACGACTGTTATAATCCTCTGAAGCGAGAGCTGTGCCATAGAACAGAATTGTAAAAGTAAGATTTTGAGACATGAGGGTCAATCAATAAGACAAATCAAACAACCCACATTTCCCTTTGGAAAAAGGCCAAACAGACAAACTTTTAAACCAATTGATATGACAACAACAAAAGCAAAAGTGTACTCTTGAGATGAGTTCATTAGGCTACTTTTCCAAAAATCAACAGGACATCTCCCTTTCAAAGGAATATCAATCATTAGCCATCTATCAGGTTCTAAACACAACCTACAGTATCACCAATTCAGTAACATAGTGAGACCCAAAGGATCAGAGCCTAAAAGAGCACTTGATTAATGAGAGCCTGCTGAGGGCATTTAAAACCTCGTGCAGCAAGTTGGCCACATCACTTACCCTTGACTTTCCTTCTGCATCCTTAAAGAGCTCCACGTATGTAACCTCACCAACTACATGAGACATACAAAAGGAAAAATACCAAAAGAACAAAGGAATTTAAGTCACCAAGTCTTCAAGTCGCCGTTGGCCTTGGCAATGCCGCTACAGATGGAGATGTCCCATTAATGATCAACAGTCAGCCCAGACCAACATTCCACCAGACAACACCATGCCTTTCTGGGCAGTGACTGAGACACCCAAAGGCCAAGGCCAGAGAGAAACACAGCTACGTTAAACCTGGGAAATTCAGAAGACTTCAACATGATCAGTTTGTCAAAAGATTCCATTCATGGCAGTTGAAAGTTTTACAGCTGCCCTTTGACCTTTCAAAAAGGCTTCTTGAAACCCTCATGATTCAGAAAGTAAAACATTGCAATATTTTCATTCATATAAGATTCACCTTTCAAAAGATACAACAAAAACATTCAACAATCAATTCTACGACTGGTTTGAGGTTACATTTTGGAGCTGACGATGCCATTTAACAAGTAACAATAGAACTAGGTTCATCTCACAGACATATCAGCCCAGACTAATTTAGTGTCCATCCAAAAGAATTAATTAAAACTCCAATGACCTAATATCACACTATGTTGGTTCCCTACTTTCTGCACTTAATACATCCAGAGAAAAGCTACAAACTAATTGACTACAACTAGAAACAGAATGCTCTATCTGAAAATAAGCGAAAAAGGGTGAAGAACTTCTACTCAGCTGAAGAGATAGAGAGAAGGGGAGACACATCCCATCACCAGGGACTTTACCTTTCTCGCGCATTAGATCTTTAATTGCCTGCCACTTCATATCATAGGGGATATTGCTGATGAACACCCGGTTTCTATGAGCAGCTTTCTTTTCTCTTTCTCCACTACTATGTTTTTCTTTGTAGGGATGATAGCGGTTTCCTCTTCTGTTCCCAGAAGACTTCTCTTTACCATCCTGGTTTTCTTTTGGGGCCTTAGTTTCTTCCCCATCCCTGTAAAACGACACAAAGAGACACGTCAGTACAGGAGCTCATCTCAAAACCACATTGGAAAATGTGTTTCCTTGTTTAAATAAATTAATTCTCTCCCATCCGCAGAAACACATGTTTGTCCGTGTGTCTGCTTGTCTTTTGATGCATTTGAAGGCTAATCTACAAATTGGTTCATTAATGTTACCATGGCCCATTTCAGAGATGACCTCACTGACGTTTGCGTTCACACGTGCACCTCCTCGGGAGAAAATACGGAGGATCCGTGAAGTTCTGTGCAAGTCTGAAACTTTCACCCTACATCCTCTGTCATCAACTCTATTCTTGTCGTTCATGTGACGTGAACCTGTTCTACTGCTGCACAGAGCAAATAGTTGCAGCATCTTGAGAAGTATTGTTTACAAGTAGTTAAGAAACTGCCGAAGTTGTATTTGATGCATGATGAAATAAATAAACTATAAACTGTAGTCCCGTTTATATTTTATTTATTTCATCATGCATCAAATACAACTTCGGCAATTGTATGTAGTCTGAACTTTGTATGGACAAACACGGAGACACCTTCACATGAATCACAGAGGGACAACACAACATTAGTTTACCTGATTCAGACATTAGATAAATTATCTATTGAGACTTTCTTAAGTTTCTCAAAGCTTTGTATTTTTTTTAAATATTGTAAAGTTAATTGCATTTAATCAGGAGAAGCTGTGTAAATAGAAGAGAACATGTTTGTGTTAGCTAGCATAGCTCATTGGCCATTTTCAACGAGCAGTGCGGCGTCTGCAGCTAAATCCTCGTTATTGTTAGCTTAGCACAATGACACGAACAGCTGTGATGAACACAAACAGGGGTGCTGACGCTAGCCGTCGTCTGAAATACAGTGTCACCGAGTTAAGATGTCTAACTAGCTAATTAAATCAGTGTAACCCAGTGGTTTAACGAACGCTGGCTAGCTTAAGCAAAACACCAGCGATGCTAGCTCCCGGTGGAAGATCCATCCAGTGCGTCGTGTTTATGTCGTGAAATAAAGAACCGGCACCACAAAACGAATGGAGAGTTTAATATCACAGCGCTGGCGTCGTGTTAGCTGCGAACCTAACATCCAGCACGCGGTGGGCTGTGGAGGCTTGACAATACCTAGCAATCCCCGGACTCCATTTTAGCTAACCCTGCTAACGGCTGCACGGACGGGACTCCGCCGTGTTCACTCACGTCTTCACCCCGTTGGGAGTCTCCTCCTGGGACGTCTCGTCGGTTTCGGACGGGACGGACGCGGTGGATTCTTCTTGCTTCGGTTCCTCCTCGTCGAGAGTCGGAACATCTGCCATGTTGAAGGTTTGCTGGTCGTCCATCGCCGCAAGATGCCCCCGACGCTACGCAGTTCAAAATGTGCAGAGGAGATCTGAGCCGCACACGCGAGACTTGGGAGCTGTTGCTAGGCAGCCCGCGAGAACAGCACGGAACCACTCGACTTCCGGGCGGGATTCAGGCGCCAATATAAATACCGATGTCAGGGAGTTAAACCATTACAACACAAACATGTTGGGTGAGAGAGATATTTAAAGAAAGTAGTCAATGATTCCCAACATGTTGTTAGAAAACCTTGTAGACTTGTAATAGAGGATTTTACAGTTTATCCATTAACTTAAAGAGATAAAAAAAAAAGTCACTGGTTATCTACTCACCAGGATGCCAATGCAGGGGTGGGTGAAGGGTTTGAATCCACATAACACTTCCTGCAGCCAAATCCAACTTAATTGAAGTAAATGGTGACTGATTCTTCAAACGTCACAAAAAAACCCATAACATGGATCCATGCTGCTGCATTAACTCGAGCTGTATCGCGAGTTCTTGCGAGAACTGCATCAGTAACTAGGAGGAGGATCAGAGGACATTTAGTTAAAAAACATCGTGTAAATGACGCTGTTACGAGTCTAATTAGAGTGTCGGGGCTTCCGGACACTTGGATAACACCTGTTGATTTCTTTTTACGTTCGAAGAAGTGGTCGCCTTTTGCTTCAAAACTTCATAAATATATGAAAAAGTTATAGCTATGAATAAAAAGAAAACACACATACACTAAATACATAGAATTTGAATAAAAGTAAAAAATAATTGCATATATGTTCTTGCATTGTTTAGTCAGTCAAATAAAAGTTTTCATATCCGCACATTTCACCAAACATCAAATGGTGAGAGCGATGTGTCTATATATATATATGAGTCGGGATTTAGTTGAGTGAACAGTATAAGAATATTTGAAAAGATTGTGCACATGATCGCTTTTAGCTTAGCAGGTAATTTCAGGGGTCAGTTAAGAGAACTGACTGTTTCTGATTAATGCTTCTGATCCTTCAAAGCCGCATCAACATCTCTCGAACGCAGTAAAACAGTTTGATCCACGAGCACGACAGAGCCTGAAGATTTCTACCAGCACCAGTGAGCCCCTGCATATACTCTACAAATGTTTTTAACCTAATGATATATTGTCAAACCTATTGTACAGTGTGTATTTGCTTTCTAATTTTACAGACTCGCTCATAAAGAAATACAAGTAATACATATAACCTACAATATTCTAGGCAGCACACCCACAGTGTCAGACAGTAAAAGTCCTGCCTCAATGATTGTAATACAGAGCCAAGCCAGTTCATCATTCCTGAAACTATTGATTGATACACTTTTATTCCACTGGAGGAATCATTTCATTTTCTTTGGTACAATACGCCTCAACATTTGTAGAGATCCTGCTCGGGGCGTCTGTGCAGATGCCACAACAGGAAGTTGATTACATTGACAAAAGTTGACACGTGCAATAAATTCACATTACGTCATCATATGTAAAAATGGGATCTTGTGCCACTTTAATATTGAGTTTCCACAATAAAGTAGACCTGATATAGGAATCCTAAATTCCTTCGCAGCAGTTACAGTGATTTCAGTAAATCACTGTAAATTTATTTCAGTAAATTTCAAGCAGCAGACCACATTTGTGGCTTGTGTATCTTTTTGTAGCTGCCAGACTCTGCCTTTGGATCTGATTACTCACAACCTGTGCCCAGAAGACGTCTTGGCTGTGACTTCCTTGGAAACACTCCAGACTGAAATATCATCCACTTGAAATATAAAAATGTGCTCACAACAAACCAAGCAAAAACACAATAGGAATTGTAACTGTGTCTTTTTTTCAAGCAACAACTTAGTCAAACTGCAAAATCCACAAATGATGACAATATTAATTCGGTGTTTATTTACAGTGTGAATACAACAAAATAACCCAATATAAACCTGGTCGTAAATTTGGGTGTGTGAACTTTGTGAAGGCCTTGAGCTTATCTCTCACATTAGGAGATGCATAAAGCGACACAGTGATATGGAGTTCATTAACATTAAAGGGTGTATTGTGAGAGCAGTTCATAGAATCACAGTTTTACAGTTCTCAGTATCACTTTTACTGTTGTCTGACAGATAAAAGTCTAATAATCTTTATCCTTATGTCCTAAGGACAATGTATATGCTAATATTCTGTATGCAACATGTTCAGATTGTATCAGGAGTCAAAGCAGTCCAAAGCATATGAGCACACCCTCACACATAAGTAAAAGCACAAGTGATAAAGTTAATTCAGCAAATGTTCATATTCACATCTGACAGTCAATTTACTGTAATGGATTCAAAACAATGACATGCAATTCACACTATCTGTAACTCAACCTCCTCACTAATGGCCTCGCGCTGCTGTGCTATGACCCAATAGTTTTCCATTTCGACCTTGTCTTTTAAATGGACGTGAGGGCAATGCCAGAAAATGAAAACGATATCGTTCTCTAAATTATGTGCCATCTCCTCATCTAATTTACAAGAGCTGTCCTTGAACTAAATGTGAAATAAAACTGTATTTGTGAGAAGCTGACACAGTTGTGCCGCGTGGCAATAGAGCAAGATTAGTGACTGTTAATGACACAAGAAAAAGGGCCGTTCTTAAAAATACAACATAAAACTTAGCTGATAAAAGGAGCTGATTCACCTTTGGAGATTATCTATCAGGAATGTCCCAGCTGTTTACAAGTTAAAAGGGTCAAAATGAGCTAAATGAACCACTTCTAAGTCTTGAATTATTGCACATCCCACACCAGTGATGACCATCGCCCTCATAGCATGTTTTTTCTATCCTTATCCGACTCACTGCACCACTCTGACAAGCACGTCTGAAATAATTTGCACTACAACACAGATTCCTCACTGCTGCATTCTGTCCCGATGTGCAATCAGATCACTCCGATTGTTTTCCTGCACAATATTGCTTTTTTATTCACTTCAGTCTAAATCTATTTAAATATCTGTCCCTTCTCCTCCAGCATGAGCAGGGAGCTTGCATCTGTAAGCCTGCAAACAGAGGAGCTAATTCAAGTTGACCACATCAAACTGCATCAATTAAAACCCCTACACCACCAAAAGCAGGAGGACGGTGCTGCGCTGGACCAAAAATACCTTTGCAGCAGCATTTACTGGCCGGGAGCAGTGAGAGGCAGCATTTCTCCTGCTGGCCAAGCCATGATATTCCTGTCAGATTTGTGTGGAGTCATTTTAAGAAGAGCCAAATAAAGCCGGGGAGGGGGAGAATGAAGAGGGGAGGAAAAAGAAGAAGAGGGCGAATCGCTTGTTTGTGCTGCTGCATCTGTCGTGGTGTTGAGGGGTAATGTTATGAATGAGTGAGGCAGCAGAGCAGCTGAGTGAGACTAACAAGTGGTTGCCATGCAGCAGGAGCAAGCGTGCGTGCTTCTGGAGGGAGAGACAGAGAAACAGAATGATAATGAGTAGGAGGCAGCAAGTGAAGGGAGCATGAGGAGGGGAGATGTGTCTCAGAGAAGGGAGACATATCATAGCTGGATCCAGCCTCTCCCTCGCTTCCCCGGTTGTCTCTCTTCACCTCCAGCTTTTTGTTGAGATGAGGGGTTAGCTGGACACGTCCGGCATGCAATGGCAATCTGTGAAATAATGGATATATGTCTCGGGGCTCCAGGACGGAGGAGTTGCTCGCAAGGAACAGCAGCAACAGGTCTGTAAGGATGGAACGATAATGACGGTGAGACGCCTGCTTTTTCTGTCTCACACAGAATCTGTCATTGCAGTCTCTCCTGTCTCTTTCACCCTACGTTACTCCCTCTCTCCCCTGTCTCTCTCCCCCTCTCTCTCTCTCACCGTGCACACTTTGTGCAGTGTCCTCCTCATCATTCTACTTCCTTCTCCCTGGTCTGACATCTCTCTGTTCATTCCCCTGTCTGTATGTGTCCTCCCTCTCTCATCCCATGCCCCCCCCCACTCTCCCTTCCTCTCACTTGAGCCACCTGCTGCTTGTGTTCATGTGAATGATTTTGGGGGGATAAAGAATGACAGGGGCAGATTTCCACTTGTGTGACCACACCAATTTTGTGATTATGTTTTGTCAATCACTGGGGCTCTCCTGTCTAATGGAATCACGCTGTCTGGCAGGCATCTGCTCACACGCAACAGGTAGAGAGCCCGCTCCTCTAAAGCAAACATGCATCACATGTGTGTGAGATCTGACGTTTTACATTGATACCTGCTACTGCTTTGCCTTTGTTTATCAGCCGGCTATGCACTGCGACACAATGTAATTCCAAGCAGACTTAAAGGAATGCAGTCATGGCTTTGGCTCGTATTCCTGAACCTGTTTTCCTGCAGTCTCTCTCAGTCCTCTGCTCATGTTTTCTTTTTGTAATTTTGTTTTGCATCATTATTCAGAGGGGGAGTGTGTGAGAGAGACAGAGAGAGAGAGAGAGAAAGAGAGAAAGAGAGAGAGATCGAAGTCTCTGGACATCTGTTTGATAGCACACTCAAAAGAGGCTATTTATAGATACCTGTAACCCTGCTTATTTAACTGTGTGTAGTCCCTCTCACACATCTGCACCCCTTATTTCTCTCAGCGTGTGCATGGAGTGTGATGATATTTACATGGGTTGATTAGACGGATCCTCTCTGCACAAGAGACTACAGACAGCACTAATCTGAAGCCGTCATGTAATCTCTGCCCAGGTAACATGCAGGCTTCTAAGCGCCTGACCCTATCGGAGGAAAGATGAGGCACCTAGATGTTGGTTTGCCATGTTTAGCGTCCACTACAACCACTCCCTTGCTGCCATGAGCGGAAACGACATGATGGCGCACTCCCTGACTCTGGAGCAGAAGACAGCGTTTGCCTTCGTGGGGATGCTCCTGGTGTTCCTGGGGCTGCTGATAGTCAGATGTTTCAGGATCCTGCTGGACCCCTACAGCAGCATGCCCTCCTCCAACTGGGCCGACGGCATCGAGGGGCTGGAGAAAGGGACGTTTGAGTACGCCCTCACTTAACACAGGGACACACACATCCACAGATGTCCATCACGAACAGAAATGCCTATAGACACACACGTATGCATACTCGCGGACGCAAATAGCGCTTGCTTGCACACATGCAAACACAAGTAAGACGCAGCCCCATTCAACCATCGCTCCTGACACCGACGCACCATCAAGACATCTCTCTGTGACAGACTGAAGCTGTGTGTGTTGTTCAATGTGTGTGCGTTGTTAGTTCAGAGCCAGTGTGTGAGTCTCTCGACTGTACGTGGCTACATGTCTGTTGTGTGTGCGTGTGTGTGTCTGACCAAGTGTGCGACAGATGCTGTGACATACTCTCTGCCTTTCTGCCAGGGTGGTGTGCATTTCCGATCATGGATTTACACGGAAATGGGAGGCCCCTTTAACCCATGCCCTCAAGATGAATGTCTGTAGATCAGAGGTGGATGTGGAGGTGGATGCTTGTGGGATGGGCTGAAGAATCAGGGGTGCAGTGGGATTACTCAGACACAGTTTGAAGACTCAGGGACAGGATTCCTCATTATGGGAAACAGAGCGGTTCCACCTCTGCAGAGCAAAGCTCTTCTGCACAAGATTGTATACTGTACGGTTGGATACAGGGTATTATTTTCAATTTCCTGCTATGTGGACTAATCAAATCCAATCTGTTGGTGATCCAAAGGGAAGCTGCTGCTGCTGCTGCTGTGTGTGTGTCTACAGATCGGTCCTTTCCCGTGGTGTCTTGCAGCGAAAAGGCAACTGAACAAACTGTGATTTACATTACGGCGTTACAGCGTCTAAATGATGCAAAAACAACTCTGCTAGAGTTTGTACTGCTGCTGGTTTTGAATGATGCTACACTGTATGTTGCCAAAATTACATGTCTGAGTGAAAGAAAAAAAAATTGTTTACTCTCGACGGTACGTCCGCAGAGACATATGACGATGATGCTGATTCACGGACTGTCTGAAGTTTGGCTGATGCAGTCGAGCCAAAGAACCTTCGAGGGAAATGAGGATCCGAGACTTGGAGGAACTCTCCCTCTCTCTCTCTCTTCCAGCGCTGCTAGTTTTGTAATGACAAGGAGAAACTCTCACCGCCTGTCTGCAGAGGAAAAGGGTCACCCGGAAAACAGGGGTGGGATGTATGTCAGCGCCACACATGGACACCTTCTTCCTCCTACTCTCAGCCATCCGCGCCCATTCCCACCTGCTCTCTTCCCTTCCCACACAGAGGAGGACGGGACTTTACAGAGATTCTGTGATGCAGCAGACTGGTCAAAGTCTTGAGTGTTCCTTTGCTAATTTTCTACAGTCTACGGTTTCTCCTTAGTGCTGTGACTCTGCCTTACTGTGACCTTCAATGGGTTTATGTGCCTTCATCTAGAAACATTAGAGCACCTGTTTATGTGTGTGTGTGTGTGTGTGAGTGAGTGGATGTATGTGGGCGTGCATGTGGCATATCATGATGACCGACAGTGCATCTTGTGACCTGTTGCTTGCTCAGCTGGTGGTAGAGATTTCTTGTTGATATAGATTTGATTCAATGATGTGAAATAAATAGAATTTCTTCACTTTAAAACATCGTTGGGTCTCTTTGCAATGTGTGGAGGACGTGAAATAAAGAACACAAGATGCTGGAGGTGACAGTCCGACGTCGCTGCGGCAACAAACGGAGATAAAGAAGTAGGGAAAAAGAGGTGAACAGACTGTTTTAACAATATAGGAGTAGATTCTCATACAGTCTACATGTATGTTTATATGCAGGGATGGCGTACAGACAGAATTGGGCTAATGCTGCAGCAGTGAGCGATACACACTGACATCCACTGACAGTCTTGTGTGACAGAGCAGGTCTTGATCTGCAAGGCCTTCCGCTCTCAGAGGCCAGGCCGGCGTGCACACCTCCCGCGGCTCACATCACTCGTCAGGAATTCAATCATTATTGCACCATTATCTCTGCCACCTGTGTGACATCCTTATCTGAGATCTATTTTCAGTGGGAAAAAAACCACTGGCTTTTTCCTCCTCAGCCTAAAGGCCCACTAACTTGGGGGTTATAAATCTATAAAATCTTAACAAATCTTCCTGTGTTGCAATGTATTTTCATATCTCACTGCAAAGTCATGTTGTTTGCTGTATTTAAAATTCCATAAAACACATAACAGACAACGATCTTTGTCTTTGCAAACAAGAGGAAACAAAGACTTTCTAAAGGGCCCATGCACATTTACAGTTACACCGATCACAACCTTACATTCTTTTGCATGTCACCGAAAAAATAGGTATCAGGAATAATATTGATTAGGAATATTCATCTCTTGTTACTTTCCTTTACAGGAAGCCGGACCTAAGAGCTTAAAGGATCATTAGAACGGGACTAATGAGTAAGCCAGTGAACCTTAGCTTTTCACAATCAATCATTAGTTTTATTACTCGTGGTCTTCGGACTTCGCAGGCTATGTTCGTGATTTGTTGTGATAAGATGACAGATATAACAACCTGTAACCAACACTGTCCAACCAACTCTGAAAGTGCAGTAATCTACATTTAATGCTACTTTCAGCAGAGTAAGTTAAACAAAACAATTAGGTGAGGCGATCGGGTCAGTGAAGATCGTTCATTCTGTAGCAAATGTTTTAATCGTTTTTCTGTTTGAGAGAATCTATTTTATGCTTAAGCCGTTATTTAACTTAGTTTCTTTTTCATACTTTACAAACACGATTTTCAGCGACTACAAAAGTCAGACCCCTCACGGCAAATCTGAAGCCTGAGCCGAGGCTGGGTTTGAATTTACAGTCGGACTTTAATGTGTTGAGAAGCTCTGCAGGCCTGTGCTAAGAGGTGGGAGTTACCGAGACAGAGTACATTCATTTTTTATTAAACAAACAGTTATTAATGATTATAAATCTATTACGATTAATCATTTACTCCTAATAGACTCAAAACTTCACTTGACCGTGAGATAATTTATTCGCTTCTGTGGATATTTCTTTACAACATAAATATTTTTTCAAATGAAATGAAATGTTTCATTATTATTATTATTATTACTATTATTATTATGATGATGCTGAATTTTCAGAACAGGGCCTGTGACAGTGCAGGCCACAGTTTAATTGGTTTAAGTTTAAATTAATTTCTAATTCACAATTAATACAACTATCAGGCCGACATTAACTGGACTGGACCAATAGCAGATATGAGTTGTAGGACAACCCACCGTTTTATTTATTGCACCTCTTAAAGATATACTATCAGGGACCCTGTCTGTCGGGATCTGTGTTTTTGTACTTAATCACCTTTTTTGTCTCACATTGCAGTGAGCAGAGCAAAGTTTGATAAATGCTGCAGAGGGACATTTTCTTCCACATCATTTGAGCCCTTTGGACATTAACTGGAGTGCTTTTCCTCTTGATCTCTGATGGAACACACACACACACACACACACACACACACACAGATCTCTGAGGAGCACCGCGTTCTCTGGTTTTACTCGGGCGGGGCAGACAAAAGTCGAGAACCCCCAATAATAATAAGGGATCACGTCAGTGTCAAGCGTGAGGCAGTCAGGGTCTCTAATGCAATAAGAAAACTGCAACACAAGAGAAGACCTTCTAAATGTGACACCGAGCTGAGGCTTAGTATCACTGATACCAATTAAGATGACAGAGGAAGAGGAGCGCTGCAGTGCAACAGTCATTATATTCCATGTGGAAAATGTTCTCTCTTCGCCATGACTGAGTCAGTATCATTCTTGTGCAAAACAAAAGGTTTAAACTACCGTTCGCTGATAAGTGTTGTACAAGTCCAGCTTTACATAAAAACACGTGCTGGAGTTTTTTCCTCAGCCTGCGACGGCTCCAAGGTCAGATTTCAAGTCATTAGTGACTTTCGCTGTGCGCATAAATCAACGTGGTGTATCAGTAATAAGGAAGTTTACCTGTTAAGAGGTCTTTTAGAGGCAATTTAAAAGTCATGTGGCTTTAGAGAAGTGCCTCCGGCGTGTTCCTGTAATTCATGGTCTCATATTAACTCTGATTTTCCTCATGAATACGACAGTTTCTTCTGTAGCCGGCTCCCCCACTTTACACTTTGTAGAGAAGAGACTCACGAGACTTATTGAATCAGTTTTATCACAGTTACAGGCCCAATATCTGTCCAATTTATTTCCATCTTGTTATCACATTAGTTCTATTAATTATATCCTATTGCTCATATCTGTGATTATAAATTATTAGCTTAGCGTCTTTTTGTGCCACACATCGTAAGGGGTCTTTATGACATGGAACTTTTCCTGCTCAGTTATATGATGTCTTTATGTCAAGGATGTTTTCCGATGATTCACCCAAAGGGCCGATGGGTCTGAGGAAATCCTCCCCACAGCCCCATAAACCAGGCCACTGCAGAACAACATGTGCTAGTGCCCAGCACTTCAGACAATAATATTAGTAATCAGTTCCCCAGAACTCCGGCAGTAAGAGCCTTTATCTCTCGTTTGGCGTTTATGACTTGGTTAATCGTTAAGCAATGCCTTTGTGTCCCTTAGGATGGAGCAAGGACATATCTGACACCCCTCGTTCACTTTTCTGAGGGTTGATCCAGAGAATTAGCCAATAGCTGACAGCCTGGGATGCAAGGTATAAAGGTAGGCCATTCTGAGATCCACTGAGTTTACTCACCAGGAGCTCGGAAGAGAAAAGGTCTAGCCTATAGTTTATACACGGATAAAGAAGGATAACCTCACCCGTTGATGCAGTGTTCTGCTCTTTAAAAACACTGCTGGTTGAACGAAAACTAAAGACCTGTGCTGGTGTTTTATCCTTAAATCGGAGAATCTCTGATCTCTGATGGAGAGGTTCAGGTCTAACGGAGGGGACCATGTGAACCAGGGGTATGATTCCAACCTGGATGAGCCTCCTGTCTATCAGGAGGCCAACTTCTCCAACGGGGAACAACGGGCGGTGCGGCCCTCGGTGGTCAGCGCCTTCGGTCACGACACTTTGGACCGAGTGCCCAACATTGACTTCTATCGCAACGCGGGCAGTGTGAGTGGTCATCGTGCCGTGCGGCCGTCCCTGCAGGAGCTCCATGATGTGTTTCAGAAGGTGAGTGCACGTGTGTCTGTGGGTGAAACTGGTTAACATGAAGGATACAGATTCTCCTCACCCATCGTCTCTTCTCGTCACCCCCTCTTATAAATCGTCTGCATCCATTTTTCTATTTCAAATATTTGTCCTTCACCTCTGCAGAACGTATCTTACACTGGTTTCTCTGCCTGAGTGAACTCAACTCTGAGACTCTGTAACTTTTGTTCTGCTCTTGAGTTTCATTCCATTCACTCAGGTTCATGGCTTAAAAAACCCAGAAAGAAACAAGAGGTTTTACAGTTGTTTAATCATTCCAGCATCATAACCTTCATGGTGTCCACAGTTCAGTCATAACGTCTTTGCCGAGACGAACTGTTCAAGATCACTCAAAGAAAACTTGACACACTTAAGAGTCTTTAGTGATTTTTATTAGGCTGGTGTTATACTGCCCTGTGTTGCAAAAGACTTGGGGTTAAAGGTCATTTAGGTTTTATTAGATGAACTAGATTAGCATTTCAAACCTTTGTTTTTTCAAAGACAGATCTGTTAGGCAGTCTTCCATGGCAGGACAAGAAAGAAAGCATACGCCATTCCAGTTCATGCCAGATTGCAGGATTAAGTATAAAACGTAAACATATACACTTAAAACTTTAAAATATTTCAACATGGACCAGTGCAAGAATCCCTAAGAAGAAATTCTTGCCAAAGATTAGATTTAATACATTTCCTTTTATTACTTTGCTTGATTTAAACAACAGAAATCAACTGTGGTACATTATAGAAATATTTGGCATCAACACTTAAAATGAATGAATTACTCCTGACATGTTTCAAGCTGCTTCAGATTTGAGCAACGCAGTCACATCATTTTCTGGAATCACAAACTCCACCTCTGCTGAAAGGCCGACGGTTTGTTGCCAAGATCTCTTTCTGTCAGTGAACGGAAACCAGACGCGTCAGAGACGTCTCAATAAATCAGACGCGATGGTGTAAGTGTCAGGAGAGTCATTTAATATTTCACCTCCGTGGAAAGTTAAAAGGAGGTTTATCTTTTTTCCTGAGTTTTCAAGGACAGAGACGCAGCAGCGGCATAATGTCTCTTCATCAATCTTCATCCAAATCAAATCACCAGAGTTTCCTCCCCCTTTCCAGATCCTCTCCGTGTGTTACAGAGAAGGAGAAAGACAAACACACGAGGACTCTGAGAAGGCAACTTCATAATAATGACGCTCGTTTCCATGCAAATGAAAAATACATCAACACCAAAATGACTCAAAGCCCAATCACGATGAATAAATCTCAGCTTCATCTCTGAGGACAAATTGACATGTTTGCTTCCCCTAACATTTCCGTGCACGTTCCCCCAACAGAATGGAGCAGTCTCTGTGCCAGACACCGTGGAGGACGATGGCGAGGGGAGTGACGGGACACCCTCGGATGACCTGGAGTCTGCCATCCCCCCCAAAGAAAACAAAGGAGGAGTAAAGTTTGGCTGGATAAGGGGCGTCCTGGTGAGTTATGTCGGGGTCACGTCGGGTCATGTCGGGCTCCTTCTGCTTTATAGAAGCAGGGTCACTCTACAAAACTGTGACCCGGGAGAGATGAGCCTCATTGTGTCTCAATAAGGCAAACACAACACCCTGGGAGTCGTTTGTGTTTGCCCAAGAGCTCCTGGTTGATCCATTCGTGCTGCTGGCATGATGATAGCTGTAGCATGTGTATGTTCCCTTGTGCGTCTCACTTTACATGATAATAAATCACGACTCACGCAGAATTCTATTGTTCTTCTCGTCCACAGGTGAGATGCATGCTGAACATCTGGGGCGTCATGTTGTTCATCCGTCTGTCCTGGGTTTTTGGTCAGGCAGGCTGGGGTGAGTGAGACAAGGAGACACGTCATTGGTCAGATATGACACACAGGTCCTTAGGCACATAGGTTCTACATTTATTTACATGTCCAAGATTTTTTAAGGGAGGTTTTCCTAATCCTTTCACAGAGCTCACACCTTAAGGCCCCATTGAAACTTTCTATCCATCTAAATCCCAAACTTCACACATTAATGTTCAGAACTGTGACCATGACACAAACACTAGCTCCCTTGACCTTGTGAGCTTGATATAATTGTTTATGTTAAGTCAACAACATTAGACGTTGATTTTACTTAAATTTATGAGGTCGATAAAGCTCAAATACTTCAAAAATAAGTAACAACACATACATTGTGCACTTAGCATATATTTGAATCTCTGAATAAACAAAAAGGTTTTGTACTTGCAAGGTTTGGTTTCACAGCCGTAACGTTTTATGACCGACCACCCAAACGTAACGGCTGAGTAATCTGCAGTTTAAAATAACCATTTTAAGCTGTTACACTATGTGTGCATTTCAGGCCTGGGAATCGTGGTCATCGCTCTCAGCTGCGTGGTCACCATCATCACTGGCCTCTCCATGTCGGCCATTTGCACTAATGGCGTGGTCAGAGGAGGTGAGTCAACGCACCGTTAACACACATAAGACGGCTTCATATTCAGGAGAGCAGAAAAACTAAATAACTGAATTCAACTGCAGACTAACATTTGCAGGGCTCTCGCTCATAACTCATAGAAACAGGGTCACCAAAAGTTACAAGATTATTTGTAATTTTTACAGCCGGAGATAACACACACTCATCCTGACATAAAATCTTTTACAGAGAGAATGACCAGGAGGATGGTGTGTGTGTGTGTAGATAAAGACACAAGGCTCAGAACTCAGAACGGCACCTGAATGTCACCTCTTGAAACCCATTCTCCGTTTTACAGCCTCCTAACTTGTCCAGACATTAAATCAATGAATCAGTGATGTGGCGATTATTCATCCATGACTGTTTGTGTGCCTCATTTTGTCATTTCAGGAGGCGCCTACTACTTGATATCTCGCAGTCTGGGGCCTGAGTTCGGCGGATCCATCGGCCTCATCTTCGCCTTCGCCAATGCCGTGGCCGTGGCCATGTACGTGGTGGGGTTTGCTGAGACCGTGGTCGACTTACTGAAGGTGCGTGACGTAGTAATGATCAGGTGATGATGTCTCACTCCGAGCCGTTCGATCCTACAACGTATCTCTGCCCTCTGTCACAATCAGGAGAACGATGCCATCATGGTGGACATGGTAAACGACATCAGGATCATCGGCTGTATCACGGTGGTGCTGCTGTTGGCCATATCAGTTGCTGGAATGGAATGGGAGGCCAAGGTGAGAGATGAACATGGTCGGTGCCAATCTCTGCGACCGTTGTGGTAAAATTTCACAACTGTTACTTTAATCAATGAAATGATTCCCCCCCCCACAGGCACAGATCGTTCTCCTCGTCATCCTGCTGGCGGCCATAGTCAACGTATTTGTGGGAACATTCATCCCTGCCACCGATGACAAGAAATCCAAAGGCTTCTTCAATTATGACTGTAAGACACCGTCTCCGAATTATTTCAACAAGTTAAGATGTGCCTCATCCACCGAGCACTGCTCAGCTCATCTTTCCTCTTTATTTCCCTTTTTATTCTCTTTTATTTATTTTTTTACAGCAAAAATCTTCTTAGAAAATTTCACTCCGGAATTCAGCGATAACGTGACGTTTTTCACGGTGTTTGCCATCTTCTTCCCCGCTGCCACGGGGATCCTGGCCGGAGCCAACATCTCCGGCGACTTGCGGGTAACCATTACACACAGAGGTCAATGCATGAGGGCCATGTACATAGAAAGCATGAGCACATACAACTTTATACTTCAAATAAATGTATATTGCTTGATATTATATTTGAAAACTAGTAGTCGTCATGTGGTATATAGGGACAACTTAAAAAGCGTAAAAAAAAAAAAAATGTAGAAGAATACACGTGATCTGAAACTGTTTTTTTATTTATTATTATTTATTTATACACTGAAAATTTGGTTTGAATCTTGAATCTTTTTCACAGGATCCCCAAGCAGCCATTCCTAAGGGAACCTTGCTGGCCATCGTGATCACTGGTATCACCTACTTGGCTGTGGCCCTTTGTGTCTGTAAGTCATTTAATGCACGAAATTAAACTCCAGTGTGTAGTTTTACATTATGTATAGTTCACATAAAAACACTGCCTTGCTCGAGGGTTAACCTTACAGTCGGGGGACACAGTTAGATTGGCAGTATTTGTTTTGGTATTTGTTTGGTGGTCAGACATTGAAGTGTAATCAATGCATTTCTTCTCCTCTGTGATTGGCCAGCTGCCTCTGTTGTCCGTAATGCCACAGGAAACATAACCAACCTCATTATTCCCGGCGAATTTTGTAACGGCTCGGCGGTGGCTGCTTGCGAGCTCGGCTATAATTTCTCCTCCTGCGCAGTGGAAACCTGTAACTTCGGCCTGCTGAACAACTTCCAGGTACGCAGCCTCCAGAATCTAATCTGCAGCCGAGATGTGGGTTTGTTTCACCTCTAATCCCTCATCCCTCGTGTCTCCGGTGCAGGTGATGACCATGGTGTCTGGGTTCGGTCCCCTCATCACTGCCGGAACATTCTCGGCAACCCTCTCCTCTGCCCTGGCTTCCCTCGTCAGCGCCCCCAAAGTCTTCCAGGTCAGTGACTCGACAGATTTTTGTTAAAACAGCAACGATTTAGACGAAATCTCCTGAGATGCAGCTACAGTATTAGTCTTTACTCCTGCAAACAAAAAATCTTTTCTCACTTCACCTCTGTGTCTCCTCAGGCTCTGTGTCAAGACAACATCTACACGGCTCTGCATTTCTTTGCCAAGGGACACGGCAAGAACAACGAGCCAATCCGGGGCTACGTCCTCACATTCATTATTTCTGTGGCCTTCATTCTCATTGGTCAGTTCCCTAACATCTTGTTTTAAAGCATAACTTATATTTCAAGCTTCAAACGAACAAGTAAAAGTATGACGTCCACCTCTTTTTGCTTCTACGCAGGTGACCTCAACGCCATCGCTCCAATCATTTCCAACTTCTTCCTGGCATCTTACGCTCTCATCAATTTCTCCTGCTTCCATGCGTCCTACGCCAAGTCTCCAGGTGGGTCACTTCAGACAAAGCCGCTGAGGGAATGAAAAACCCTGCCAGTAAACTGTGTTTGTCTCCATCCTCTGATACTTCACTTCTTTTCAGAAATGACGTCTAAGTGACTCTGAATATATTGAAACGAGGCACAATCACAAAAAGCGTCTGACTTCAGACACTAATCTGGACAACCGGAGTTGCATTAGATGATTAATTTTTGATTTGTTTCTGTGCAGTCGGCTTCCCCATCACTGTTCCTCCGGTCTGCATTTAATGAATCTGCTCTTTGCTCCGTCACTGTCTCCCCCCCTGCAGGCTGGAGACCTGGATACAAGTACTACAACATGTGGCTGTCCCTAGTGGGTGCACTGCTCTGCTGTGTCGTCATGTTTGTCATCAACTGGTGGGCTGCTCTCATCACGTACGCCATCGAGATCCTCCTCTACATTTACGTCACCGTGAAGAAGCCAGGTGAGCCCCTCGGAGAGGTTTGGAAGCACATGTGTGATGCGTGCATTGCGGAGTTAACCTGCATGGACTCTTATTTTTCTCCACCCCAGCTGTGAACTGGGGTTCGTCCACGCAGGCGGTGACGTTTGTGAGTTCGGTCAGCAACGCCCTGTCTCTGTCTGGTGTCAAGGATCACGTCAAGAACTTCAGGTAAAAGTCTGACTTTATGACACATGGAAAACTAAAACATTAATATCACCTAAAAGAGACATTATGAGACATTCTTGTTTCTTGCTCAGGCCTCAGATCTTGGCTCTGACCGGTTCACCGCGGACCAGACCGGCTCTCCTCGACCTGGCTCACTCCCTCTCCAAGAACTATGGACTCTGCATCACCTGCGAAGTATTTGAGGTGAGGTTTTATCGCAATCTTATCCTTTGCAAATGAAGTGATATTACCAGGGCGCCGCATATCGTCTGTACTTAAAGGTTGAGCATCAAGCAACTTTAAACTGTAGCAGGGATGAGGGAAATGCCAACTGTCTGGCAGCCTGAGACTAAAGTTTAGGGTCAGTCGTGGTCTTCTGAATATGAGAAAGGTGTGTGTGGGATATTTTTGTCTCTCGACCGCACTCACGCTGTACGTTGTGATTTCCCCCAGGGTCCAAGATCAGAGGCTCTCGAGGAGATGAACGCCGGCATGGAGAAGAACCAGCTCTGGCTCAGGAAGAACAAACGCAAGGCCTTTTATGCGGCTGTGGTCTGTGAAAGCTTCAGGGAAGGAACCGAGAGCCTCCTGCAGGTCAGTGCGATCGTAACTTACGAAACATTTCCACAGAAAGTCCCAAAAGAACAGACAAACAAACCAACTAACCCAGAAACGAATCCATCAGATCAATGTGTAACCTGCTGGTTTTGATCAGAGGGAGTTTTTTTTAAACATTGCAGAAACAGGTTTTATGGACCCGTCTCTTCCTCACAACACAGAGTATCTATTGCTGTGTTATGACACCGGCCTGGACCGGTCATGAGGATGTGTCCGAGAGGAGGAGAGAGTTAATGAGGAGCAGGAAAACAGTCTTATGGCTCTGGCTATCACACTCTCGAGATAAGGCCCTGGGTTCATCGTCAGGATTGCTTACTTCAAATAGGACGACGGATTAAAAGCTATAATTGATTAACACTGCGTTGGATGAGTCCCTGCAGAGGAGATGAGACCTGCTGAGGGATCTGGTCGTAACTCGTGGCAGTAAAACCGTGTCACGGCTCGTCGAGGACATTTTTGAAACTTTTTAGGGGAGATGTCTTTTTTGTTCTTCTCCAGTTAATGATGACACAAGGTTTTACGACGCGGTGCATGTGTTGCTTCAGTAAACAGCTCATTCAGAGGTTTTTTTTATCTTTGTGCTATAAGAGAGTTTTCTTTCTTACAGGCCTCGGGTCTCGGCCGCATGAAGCCCAACACACTGATGATCGGCTTCAAGAGGAACTGGAGGATGGCAGGAGCAAAGTCAGTGCAGAGCTATGTGGGAATCCTGCAGTAAGTCACAACAAGGAACACACAGACAAATATCACGGCTGATAGTTGAGACGTGCATGTTGAGCTCGTGTTCTCGTTCTCCTTCGTCACAGTGACGCGTTTGACTTTGACTACGGGACAGTGATGCTGAGGATGAACCAGGGACTTGATGTGTCACACATTGTGGAAGCAGAAGGTCAGTGCGACTTGTTTTGGGCTTTTTTTATCTACAGAAACTCCTGCATCAGCATCACAACAATCACCTTAGTTCCCTTCAGGCAAGAAAGATGAAAACACAATGACAAGGGAAATAAATGGTCCTGAAAACAGCTGCATGGAAAAATAAAGCAGCAAACAGAGCAGGAAAATACAAAACAAGGCTGTGTGAGGATTTTTCATTGAATTTTAAAACTTTTATTATTGTTCTCTCTTAATTATGATCATTTAATGATTCATCTGTTCTCATTGCTGCCATTTGAAGCTCTTTGTTAAATGGATTCTGAAAAGTGCTTTATAAATAAATATTATATTATTATTATTATTATAGGGAAATGCCTATAATACTATCAAAAGAATAACACACAAGTAAGACTGAAAAAACAGCTGAGCCGCTGTAGGAGTGTAAACTTTTATTCCCACAACAACCCCCCCATATGTTTTACATCACTACAATAAAATGACACTGATAAGCTGGGACGCTTTGTTCTGTAGATTAGACTTTAAAGTATTAAAGGTTGAGTACACACACACACACACACACACACACACACACACACACACACACACACACACACACACACACACACACACACACACACACACACACACACACAAAATGGTGTCTTTGAATTCATCTTCTCAAAGGCAAAGAGACTCCTTCGTATTGATTATAACATCAATGTAATAATTCTGTCTTTCAGAGGAGATGCTGAAGGCAGCGAAGGAGCAACAGGCACTGGAGGACGAAATGATGCCAAATGGAGGGAAATCGAAAGGCCTGTTTAGGAAGTCCAGGAAATCGTCTCAACAAGTGCTCACAACCAGAGGTATCTTGTCCCTGCAGTCCTCAGTTCTGTCTGTTCAAATGTTTGAGGGTTAGGGGTGAGGGTATTTAAACCACATGAGCTTGGTCTTTAAACATGTGGATGAAGAAGTCCCACTCTTACATTTCCACTCAGAGAATAAAATAACACACATTTAACGAATGAGACCAGTGACACACGTCTCTCTTTTGGAAACTTCTCTACACTTCCCCTGAGAAATAATCGAATCAAGTGCTCCCGCTAAAGACATCTCTGAGGGTGTAATCCAATAGGATTCTGAGGAGCAGCCCTTTAACCCAGACAGCAGGGGAGGGGGGGTTCAACCTCTTACTCCATCGGTCTCTGTCTCTGCATCACACACAAACACAAACACACACACACACGCCACCGAGCTGCATCTTTGGCCAGACAGCGATGGTCATTAGTAAACACTCTGCATCCTGCCCACTGGAACATCAGAGCTGAGAGAGACGGCTGATCCGGACTAGTTTTCTCATCCCAGTGAATCTCCACCCTCTGTCAACAAATCACAGTCCTGCTCCCTTATCCCACTTTCATTTTCTCCTATCTCTGTCTCCCTCAGTGTCGGTGTGCGGACCCCCACCCGCGCAGGTTGCCAGGATGAATGAGAAGCTGATAGAGGCCAGTGCTCAGTTCAAGAAGAAGCAGCCTAAAGGCACGATCGATGTGTGGTGGCTCTTCGACGATGGAGGTAGGTGTTAGTTCCTCACAGGGCAGCTTTCTCTTTCTCTTATGCACCTCAACTGTAGCTTGTGATGGACACGTGCACAGAGACGCAGAGTCACGTCCTCAGAAAGATGAAAGAAACCTGACTAGAAGAAATGAAACCTGAATAATCCAATTAAAAAGGAGATAAAGAAATCAGCCCTTTAAATATGTCTGATTTCATCCTAATCCACGAATTACTCCCTGGTGAAAATGTAAAAAAAAAGAAGCCCTATCTCTCACTGTGAGAATATGAATCTTTATCAAATCTGAACTGTATTTTTTGCATAATCCTGCTGACAAACGAACAAACAGGGCAGAAACCTGTAACCTCCTTGGTGAAGATAATAATCTTCACTTCTGAAATCAAGGGCCTTGTGTCACGGGACAAAACTAAAACGATGCCAGATTAGGTCTCATATAACATATAACAAAACAAAGGTAAATAGTTTAAATAATAAATCCAGTTGATTGATTTGTAATGAAGGAAACCGATGTGCCCTCCCTCAGGTCTCACCCTGCTGCTCCCCTACATCCTCACCACCAGGAAGAAGTGGAAAGACTCTAAATTAAGGATCTTCATCGCAGGGCAGCCTGAACGCAGCGAGCTGGATAAACAGGAGTGAGTAGAAAAAGGGAAAAGTTTCAATTACAATCAATTACAGCTAAATAAGAGGAAGTTAGTTGGGGTAAGGGGGCGGGACGGTGGTGTAGTGGTTATCACCCCTGATGTACAAGAGAGCACATCCTGGCCCGGGTCTTTCTGAGCTGAGTCTGCATGTTCTCCAAGTGTCTGCGTGTTTTATTTCTCCAGCAGTTTAGATAAAGGATGGACAGTTTGGGTAAATTAATTAAACCCGGATTTGCGAATCCATCAGCTCATAGGAGATGAAAAGTTATTGCCGACATTAACGTGAAAGTTAATCAGTGCGGGACGGTGCCTCTTGCAGGATGAAGTCTCTGTTGCAGAAATTCAGGATTAACTGCACCGACATCCAAGTCATTGACAACATCCACGTCAAACCCAGCTCCGACAGGTAAGTGCTGTTTCTCTCGCTCCGCTGTAATCCTGACAGCAGACCAGATGGTGCACCAGCCACCGTAAAATGTAATCACCTCATAATATCCATTCCATGTATACTACGTGATTTAAAAAAAGAGAATATTTGCTCTGTCCTCCAGCCTGAAGAAGTTGGAGGACATGATCGAGCCTTTCCGTCTGCATGAGGGCTCCAAAGACAAAATCGAGGCCGAAGCCATGCAGAGAGAGCATCCCTGGAAGATCACTGACGAGGAGCTGAACAGCTTCGAGGAGAAGGTAAAATCATGACATGAAACAATACATTCATTTAGTTTGGAGGTGGTGGTTTTAAAAATGTGCCCCTGCTGCTGCTTTACAGACCAACCTCCAGGTACGACTGAACGAGGCGCTCCAGGAAAACTCCAAATCAGCCAGTCTGATCATTGTGTAAGTAAAAGCAACTGTTGGCTGACAGAAACAGGAAACTGACAAAACAGGAAACAGTGTTGAACCCATCTCATGTGTGTGCCCTCACCCCCCACAGGAGCATGCCCATTGCTCGTAAGGAGTCCGTCTCTGACTTCCTCTACATGGCCTGGCTGGACGTTCTAACCAAGGACCTTCCGCCAACGCTGCTCATCAGAGGAAACCACAGGAGCGTTCTCACTTTCTACTCCTGAGCACCTCGCAGAGTAAAGGGCAGAGCTCTAAAATAAAGAAATGGCAGCACCATAATGATGAGCCATGTTCATAAAGAGTACAAGAACAAGAATGTTATTCAGGCAAGACAGCGGTTTTTTAACTTTTCCCCCCGATGAAGCCAGCAGAGGAGAAATAGAACGATTAGGTGTTCGACAGCTGGTGTCGAACAATAATGTCATTAAAAGTCATTGTCACTCACAGGCTAAGCCTTATTTTACTATGAGCCTGTTTTTATAGCTTGTTCTGGAATATGAGCTGTTTCACGAAAGCTTCTAGACAAAAGTAAACTTTTCTATGTCTCAATGATATAAAAAAGTTGCCTCCATTTTAATGTGAATCTAGGAGCACTGGCAAAGTTTGATGTATTTTTTACACACACACACACACACACACACACACACACACACACACACACACACAGTTGGAACAAAGCCAAATCTTCGTGGTCGGATCAGTCCAACACGAGCAACGGTTCCTTCCAGACGTGTTCCCTGCTGTTGTGACTGTAAAATAAATGTATATAGTAGATATCTGAATTCACTAGTAGTTATTTTTAAATACATGATTAACTACATAATTGGATTCATTACTTTCACTTCTCTTAAAACTCCAAGTTCTCTGAAAATGGTTTGATGATTTCTTTCAAACATTCTTGATATTCACAGAGTGTAAAATACATAAAGCTGTTAACCTGTTTCACATTATACGGTTTAAATGTTTCAATGTAACTATCACACTTTTTGTTTGAGGGAAATTTAGGGAAACAAAAGATTGTAAATCAAATTCTTCTGTATATTTTAGCCTTTCTTTTTTCTTCCTATTTAAATACATGACTGTGATTCTCTGAATTCAAGAATTAATAAAGATTTGGAGCGGTTCTTATTCCCGTCTCTGTTGTTTATTTGGTGTTTAGGTGACACTGCATCAGGTTGTTTGATGTGTCAGTAGAAGAGGAACCTTTAGCTGTACTTTAATTATGTTTATTTGATATAACCAGCGATTATGTGCAAAACACAAGCATAAAGTCTATGAACTTCATCAGAAACAAATAGGTTTATTGCTAAAGGGATTTATAAAAGTGTTCATGGTCACATGTGCAGATCAGGGACATGAGCCTTGAATTTGAATTCATCCCGAATTGCAATTCTATTTTATTACCAACAGGAGACAGCTAATTAGATCCCCTCAAATGATGATGACCATTAGAGGAGAAAGTCATAAAACTCAAGCATTACCTCAGCCCGAAAGTATTTTGTGTTTTTGTAAAGCTAAAGTGGAGCCAATTTTATGTATGAATTTGCAAGTAACTTGAACTGTTGCGTAAAGTACTTTGAAATATTCTATTCTATTGGAAATTAAAAGATTCTACCTCATATTGACATTCAATATATTATTATTATTATTACACAGGTGATTTATTCAATTGTGTATTTATTATACTTTATTAGGTATATACATATGCTGCTAAGTAGACTGCTGCCAAAGATGATGCTTGATGCACAGTGGGAATACAGAATCTATCTATAAAGCCCTTGATGCTGGACTTCAATTCATAAACGCTCAATCCCTCACTGATCTTTGAACAATTATCCAATGTGAGAACATAACAGAAGGCATAAACTCACCAAATGTCCGCGAATGAATCTCTCTAAAGTTGGAGGTTTTATTATTTGGTCGAAGAACAGATGAAAAGTTGGAGGAGATTCACTTTTCCAAAATAGAAACATGCATTTCTTCACAAAGCACATCCTGGTAATGAATAGACTCATTTATAAATATGTTATTTGGCAGGATGTGAGTTTTAAACGCTCATCGAGTGAGGAGGAGGAAATGTTCTTATCTAAAGATCGAAGTAAACTCACGTGTCACGTGTGTTGGAAGAGGTGCTGCTGCGGGCCACCAGCAGGAGGCGCTGCAGAGCTGTTGACGGACCTCAGCTGTCAGGACGTGTTGTCCCAGCTGTTAGCATGTAGCTGATGTTAGCCTGTTAGCATGGAGCTGACGTTGGCCTGAGGATGATGACGCTCCGGGTTCTGCAGCTGCTTCGCTCCTCGCTCCTTGACGCCGCTCTTCGGTTCTCAGGACGAACGTTTCACCTTCAGACGCTGCGTCCGAATAAAGGCGAGCAACACAACAAGATGGATTCAGCTTCTTCCCGTTAGCTTCGCTAGCCTAGCATTGTGTAACGTTCACTGAGCGCTTGGGGCTTTTGTGTGTCGCTTTCTCTGCGTCTGTCGTTTTTATTCTGGAGAAATGCGTAAGTAACGTGAGGATTTATATATTCTCGAAATGTGATGATTATATTTAAAATGTCTCTGCGCGTGAGCTCTCTGCAACTGTCGCGAGAACTTGGCCGTAACGCACCGTTGCCATAGCTACAGACGATACCAGCTTCTCCTGCAGATTAACCTGCTAATTAAAAATAATAATCACGTTTAACATTTGATTAAACAGCCGCTGTGTCGGTTTATATAAGCTAACGTTAGTTAACACTGACACGCGGTCTCTTTAAGAATCCGCAGTTTACGTAGTGTTGAGGAGGAGGAGGAGGAGGAGGAGGAGCCAAGCCCGCGCGGGAGCTCCCTTCATTCAAACCGCCAAAAAAGTGGGAGCGGGAGTTTCAGGAGGTTTTCAAACTGAGCAGAGATCCGCTCCAGCGCCGTGTTAGAGTGTATTTAAGTCCCTCTGTGTGTGATCTGACCTGCGAACAACATGCCTGCTCTAGAAGGAACAGACGCTTGTGCAGTGTCTCCCTCCAAGAAGACCAGGGTGGAGACGAAGCCTGCAGGAGACAGACCCGTCCTCAGGTTTGCTAAACTGTCCGAACACGCCACGACCCCGACGAGAGGCTCGACCAAGGCTGCAGGATACGATCTGTACAGGTGGGTCACAGCTCAAACAGAAGTCATATTATTCTTATTTATTAATGTGAGCTGCATGTGCACGTTTTAAACTTGTGTCTCCTAAAGGCAGTAATCATTCTATCAGTGATATAAAGTGAACACACCCTGATGAAGGCATACAAACATATAAACCTTTTACAATTTTCAAACCACTTTGAGAATCATTATTTTAAGTCTTTTTATTTTAAGTGTTTTCCTGAAATCATGTTCCTACAGAGCTTGAATCCACTTCATGCTGCTCTGCGCACACACACACACACACACACACACACACACACACACACACACACACACACACACACACACACACACACACACACACACACACACCTGTCATGTGAATATAACCCTAAACTCTGTGAATGTACACAGTGCATACGATTACACCATCGGTGCCATGGACAAGGCCATTGTGAAGACGGACATCCAGATCGCAGTGCCACACGGCTGCTATGGCAGAGTGGGTGAGTGTTTGACTTGCAGATGAAACCCTGCAGCTGTTTGATTCCCTCAGTGCGCAAAGGTTCAATAATGTTTCACATGTTGTAGAAAACCAGGCCTTAACTGTCTCTCGCTATTTTCACTTCCTCAGCACCGAGATCTGGCCTGGCAGCGAAACACTTCATCGATGTTGGTGGTGAGTTGTTGTTTTTTTTTTAACTTGAGAATCCTTTATATTTGAACCCCTGTCACTCATGTGGTGTCTAACATCTGTGGCTCTTCTCCTCAGCTGGCGTCGTGGATGAAGACTACAGAGGAAATGTAGGAGTTGTGCTCTTCAACTTCAGCAAGAACACGTTTGAGGGTGAGTCGTGGCACCGGTTGAATTAATAAGTCGTATTCGCTTAACCGACAGTGACTAAGTATAATTCACAGCTTTACACGTGGGAAGTTAAAATCTACCTTGTGTGTGTGATTGTAAGAAGAAAATTTGCCGTCCACATTCTGATGTCTCATGACTCCTTATACAGATTTCTCATATTTCTATGTCCTTCTGTCCCTCCAGTGAAAAAGGGCGACCGAGTTGCTCAGCTGGTGTGTGAGAGGATCTGTTACCCAGATCTGATCGAGCAAAAGGTAAGAAACTGTATGTAAAAATACATTTAACGCTATAAGGTTGGTTCATCCTGGAAAAGTCAGTAAGAGCAGAGAAAATACAACCGATTCACCCCCCCCTCAAGTTACGCCCCCAAAATTCATATGAACGCTTGACAACAGCTCGAAGGTCGACTGTTCCATGACGTGTTAAATGGTTGTTTGTCTTTACGGGGTTTTCGTCAGAGTAATTGTCACCTGTCCGTTGTCTTTCAGACGCTCGATGAGACGGAGCGCGGGGCCGGAGGCTTCGGATCAACTGGACGCAACTGACGCGTTGTGATGCAAATATACATATGTTTAAAATATAGAGAGAGGGTGTTAATAAAGTTCATGTTTTTCTACGTTGGTGAGTTTGGTTGTGTTGAATGCGAGTGTTGAGTACAATGTTTGAGCTTTGTGAGAAAACAAGTGTCCACACGGGGGCAGTGCAGGACAAGACACCACCAGAGTAATGCAGGTCTCACTTTGTTCAGAGGTCACGTTGCACAGGACTGACGAAGCTATTTGAGGCCTGTTGAGCTCTAAAATAACCGAAATTCAAATCTGGATGAAGATGAAAACACAGCAGTAAATACATATACACCAAAAATATGTTTTTATTGTGAATTTACAACTAAACCCTCACTGATGTGAACAGGGAACACAGACTGGTGTCAGGCTGGTCCATGGCAATGCTGCACTGATTGTACTTGTGAGAGAATGTGTGGCCGCGCAGACCTCAGTGCATAATCATGAACGCCCAGGTTTGGCATCATCAATGTGTGTTTTTTGTTTGTGTGTATGTGTGCAGGCGTGTGTATGTATACACAGTTTACAAAGGAAGTAGTTGGTCATTATAAGCACCATTACAAACCCCTCTATTCCAGGGGCTTCCTCTAGTTTACAAAGGCTTCATAGATTAAAAGTGGCATTGATTATTACAGTATAAACACAATTTACATGTAGTATAGAGGAGAGCAGACAGGCTATGAAGCGGGCTGTTAACGGTCGCAAAGACAGGAAAACCTTCAGAATGGCCGACGGGATTGTATCTGGTTTACTACTGAGTTTTGTATAGTAGCACAGTGCATTCAGAAGTCTATGTGGTTGTGTTGCTAGCACCAGTAAATATGAATTATTCTAGTCAGTAGGAAAGATGGAAAAGCGAAGTTTAAATATGCAGTAGGAGTCATTCAAGCTCAGACATGGCTACATCTCAATAGTCCATCGTGGGTTCCTTTCCTCTCCTGACCATTCTCAATCTTTTTCTTTTATCTCCCCTCCATTAAGGTAATATAAGGGGATGGAGAAATGTGTTAACTTCCGTGTGTCCAGGTTGGTTCAGTCGTTGACCACGAGGGGAGGAAATGAATTTATTGCAGACTATTGGGACTCACCCTTTCCTTCCACCTAAGCGGAGTTCTAAACAAAAATAAAAAATAACAACTCAGCGTTTAAAGCTTCCTGCAGTCCACAAGCCCTTCAAACAGCACCTGATTCCACATATCATTATAGAACATTTAACCCCACAATTTAAAAACCATTCACACTCTCACTAGTGCTTCACACATGGCTGTGCACGTGTGTCAGGGTGGTGCGTTCTTCATTTCGAATGAAAAGCGTCATACCGCCTCATTCAGCTGGTGTTTTCCTCAGATATTGTATACGCATGATATGTAGAATCATCTTTGGCAATCAAATGACACGGCCCTCCCCCCTCCCTCCACCCCCCACCCCCCCTCTTGTCTCTTTGGTTGGCGAGCTCTTCTCCCTGTCCGAGCAAGTAGAAGTTGCCCCTAAACCACTGACCCAGAGTCAGACCAGGGGAGAGTGAGCCTGACACTGGATTAGCAGCCGCTGGCAACATCTGCCTGCCTCAGTCTCGTGATGGTTAATGGAGGATGAGCTGCACCCTCATCTTCAGTATGTCTCCAAGCTGTCCTGTGAGGTAGTCTTTATCGTGTTGGTCCTCCAGCTCAGCCAGATCCTTGGTCTTGTAGAGGGACACGCTGCTGATCTGCAGGTCGTACGCCCCCTGGGGGGAGGGACTTCTTCTTGCTCATATGCAGGTAGCTGACGCCCTCTCTCTGGTTGATCTTGAAGTAGCCTTCGTCATTTCCGTAGTCGATGCTGTAGCGCACGTGTTCGCTGAGCGTGGACAAGGCCGGGGTGAACTCGAGGATGTGGTCGCGGTTACTCAGGTCGCTGATGTTGAGGTGGAGCTGCAGGGTGTCCTCGATGTCCAAGCTGGCCAGACTTACCACCTCCTCAGTCAGCTACAGGGAAGAAAACCGTCAGATTGAGTTTACTGAGGAGAAGAGTCCTACTGTGTAAGGCCATTGTGGTCCTGTCAAAAATGGCAGCTAGAGCCAAACTAATTACCTGGTTGTCTTCAATAGGATCCTCTTGTGTTGAGTTGGTGCTGCGACGTTTGCGTCCCTTCTTGGGATAACCATTGATCTTACATTCATAGCAGGCCTCAGGAGACAGGGAATTCTCATCCGCCTCACCTCCTTCTCCACCGCTGGGGCTGCCGTTGGTAAAGCCAAGACCCGTGATGCAGTGCCTGAACCGAGAGACAAACCCATCAGTCATCAACGAGAAGCATCTACAGACACCTTCCACACAGAGTCAGGCTCTAACACAACGTACCCTTGTCCTGCACGGAAGTACCCATTCGGACATCCGCAGAGGTAACCGCCGTCTGTGTTGGAGCAGCCGAACTTGCAGGGGTTCTGGCTGGTGGAGCACTCATTGATGTCCGCGCAGCCTCCGGCCTGCTCGTAGTTGAAGCCAGTGGGGCAGAGGCAGCGGAAGCTCCCCAGGGTGTTGTGGCACGACGCTCCCCCGCAGATCTGGCTGTTCATGCACTCGTTCTCGTCTGGGTCACGGAAATGTGACAGGAAGTAAACAAGCAAAAGGTCATTCCAGTTAAAGGACACAAACAAAACTCTGATGTTATTGTTGTAAATTCAAACACAAAATAGAGAATTAATCAACAGAAGCTTGTTATTTTGGAGCATAAAGAGAAACACACACACACACAATTTCTGTCTGTCACTAAACTATTCCAATAAATGTATGTACTAAAAGATTTGGATGTTGCACCATCCTCCTTTTCCAGTTAGATATTTTCCATGAGCCCATTCTCTCTTGTCAACATCATATTTCAACACCTCTGTTTCAATCAAACATAATTGGAAAATTAAAAACTGCTCCAATAATGGTGTTGTCACTCGCGCACACATCAACACATTTTATTTGTGTTAAAAGAATAAAAAATACTTTTGTACGAAATTAAACTGTCATCACAAATAAAGCATAACTTGTTTTTAATTTAATTCTTCACAACAATCACTCAGCAGCAGGAGGAGGAGAGTGGAAACAGCTGTTTTTATATCTATCATCCTTTCCTCCCTTTCTCTCTCTCTTCTTGACTGTTCCTTCACTTCCCTTGTTGTTTCCCTTCTGACTGTATTTACTACAATGGGGGGAAATAGAATTGGCGCCAATAGATTCTATTTACAACCCTGAGAAGCAGGCAGGCTAATGAAGATAGTTAATAAATTGGCTTTATTTTGCATTATGTACCAATTGACACTGGACCTTTCATGTTTGACTAATTAAATGAAAATTCTAAATTGGAAAACGGCAGAAAGAGGAATGAGAACAAGTCGTGACTGTTTTTAAAAGGTTTGCTACAAACACTGATAATCTGAAAACGCCCACTTTTTCTTGTTTTAGAATAAGAAATTGAATAAGCTGATAATGAGCATTAACTCAAACATAACATTTCCTTTTCTCAGGGAGGGGTTGAAATTCCGGAGAAAAGGAAAAACATTTTGGACATATTGATATTTTAACAGTGCACGGAGGTGAAGGACGGAGAAGTTGTTTTTAAAAATGTTCCAGGTCGGACTCCAGCCCAGAACATCCAGACTGAATCAGACATACTTTCACCAGGATGCTCTGAAAGGAAAGAATGTTTGCGGATAAAAAGTGGTGCGGTGGTTTAACTCACCCACACACTGGTTCCACTGGTAGTGCTGCAGGTAGCCTTGAGGACAGCTGCACCTGTATCCACCCACCAGATTTTGGCAGCCATGCTGACACCTGTGGTTTCCATCACACTCGTCCATATCTGTCAGGGACAAACACACAGCAGACGACTGTAACAACCTTTATTCTGTGTCAGCTGATTCTGACGTTGATATCACTCGTTTTTCAGACCTTCGCAGCTTTGTCCGTTGGGATCTAATGAGAATCCTCGCTGGCAGTCGCAGTTGAAGCTCCCCGGCGTGTTCTGGCAGGCGCCATTGGAGCCACACATGCCGGGGTCAGAGGCACATTCGTTGTTGTCTACGCAGAGAGGAGGAAAAGTTCAGACGAGTGTCGACATCAGTCTTGATAGAAAAGGGCAGATCACTTTTTCATCCCACAGTCTGGAGGAGCTAAAAGGGATAGTTCGCGGAAAAGTGTTTTGCGGACTCAAACACGTCACCCTCCTTCGGCATAGTGGCGAGTAGATAACGAGTGAATTTTCATTTTTCGGTGAACTATCCCTGTAATGATAAAATCTCTCACCTAACCTCAGACCGCAAGAGTTCTCATTTTACGGCTCACTTTGGACTTTGGGAATAATAGTCTGGCAAATATAATCTAAACCCAACATCTACTTGCTTTGCCTGGAAAAGTAGTAAGTGAGCGTTGAGTTGAATTTTATTTTGTCGGACAACACGAACATGTTTGACAATTGTGTTTGGAGTCTGTGCAAATCTGAACTGGATCACGTAGTTTGAGCTTCTTGGTCACTGAGATGAAAGTGGAGAAAAGATGTAATCTCTAAATGGTTGGTTGCAGGATCCTGGATTTTCACAGTTAGTTAAGATTTTTTTAATTCTTTTATTCTGTTCCCAGCTTCAGATCTCTGTTAGGTGAAACGATCAACATGTGGCTAATAGGTCTCAAACCCATAGAGGTGAGCATCTACTTTCCTTACTTTAAAGTAAGAATCCTTATCAGTCAGTGTGACTGAAAAACAGAAACCTGAAACATCAGCAAACTGGACATGGACACATTTTTTCTGTGCAGCTTGAAAGAGCAGATGTACTGGAAGGAATGAGGTTTTATAATCTTTACAATACGCCTGGAAAAGTGTTCAGGTCAGTAACAGTATTTTTGGGCAGCAGGTACCGAGGTTCGTTTTCGTGTTTTATGTCCAACCCATGTTTCTCCAACCTTTGTCACCGGCCTATCATCCAAACTGAGGGTTCCCTGCCACTGACTTGATGTGAGATCATAAGACCTGCTTTATGGTCCCGGAAAAAAAAAAGGCTGGTGGTAGTCACGGCGATCAACTGCTATGTTCCATAACAAAGCATCGCTAAGCTGCCATGACTACAAACCCGTCCGGCCTAATTAGATCAGTGTGATATCACCCAGAGTCCATTAACTCTGAATGAGAGTCAGTAAAAGTTAGACAAGAGGGAGCTTCAGAGGGCTTTTATGAGCTGGGCTGGAAGGTTCTGAAGAGACATTTGCAGACATGAACTCTAGAGAATGTCCTCACAATTGGCTCTGGACTTTCTACGGAGATTGACACAATTAGAACGCAGCAGGAGATTCTCTGGTGAGACGTATTCACAACAAGAATCCTGTGGAGGATGTCCTGCTGTGATCTCACATGGCCTCACTCGGACATTATCCCTGGAGTTCTTCCTATGGGGGCTGGCAGGAGAAAGTCCAGAGAAAGTCCAGAGCCTCTGACTCGGACATACTCGGACAGCGGAGAATGTCAGGAGATTAGCCGGAGTTCGGTGCATGTCTGAAATCAGCTTAAGAAATGACACTGTGGAGCAACTGACTCTGTGTGCATTGGGCATATAAATAATTGTTTAAGTAGCATTTATGATTACAAAATATTTGGCTGTGCCGTGTGTGTACTTACCGATGCACGCAGTATGATGCTGGGTGAAGCCAGGGGGACATTTACACGTAAACCCACCGATGGTGTTAACACATAGAAACTGACAGTTGTGCTGTTTGGACGAACACTCGTCCAGATCTGAAATGGAAGAGAAATACAAGGAATAGTTTAAAAGAAAAGCTAAATGTGCAGAGTCGTTTTAAAGTGCATTAATGATCCTGTGGTTGGAACTGGGTCAGATCATTGTATGTACTACTGTATGGGGGCTGCTCCGAGTCAAATTCCAGTCCTTCTACAGTCACTGACCTACAAATGAACCGCAAATGAACCAGACACCGGAAACACAGAGGGGTACTGCAAGGGGGGGGGGGGGCGACGACTGAACACCGTGAGCAAACGTGTTTAGACTCACAAACAAGCCTGATAAACACTGACGCACACAGATGCACAGGGTCAGTGGCTCGTACACGTTCATGAACAGACGTAGCGTCCCGGGACATTGAGCAGAAAACTGGCGCAGGTCCCGGCCCCTCAGCACCACGGCAGCTCTAACTTGGACGTTAAGTCGAGCGGGAGGAGCGTGCCACTGAGTTCGAATGAGCCGAGCAGCCACAATATTTAGAGGTGGTGTATTTCATGTGTGTCACCTTTGCAGCTCTTTCCATCCTCCTGCAGGATGTATCCGCGGGGGCAGGAACAGAGGTAGCCTCCCTCCGTGTTCTTACAGATGAAGTTACAGGGCTTTGGTGCCTGGATGCACTCATCCACATCTAGAATGCGAGGGAAAGGGGTGAGGGTGAGACGGAGAGAAAGAGAGAGTGAGTTTGAGCCTGAAATTCCATAAGGGGAGATGATGAGACGGACAGACTCGGGCTGCATTTTTTCAGAGGAGTGTGTGGGCAGTCCACCCACGTCGCTTCGGCTCTTTACTAGACAGCAGGAATGAGAACGGGAGGTAGGCACTGCAGGAAAAGGGTCCATAAAGTGTTATGTGCTGGTGATCGAATCGAGTCTTACCCACACACTGCGTGCTGCTGATGTCGGTGGTGTAGCCGGGTTTGCAGGTGCAGCTGTAGGAGCCCAAAGAGTTGATGCACTGACCGTTCTTGCACAAGTTCCCCATGACGCGACACTCGTCAATATCTGGACCGAAACAAGACGAGTCAGCTCCACGGGGATTTACACAAATCAGCGTTGTTTCAAATATAAGAGCAAACCAATGCTTTGTAAGGGGTTTTATCAGCCAACAGCAACAAAGAATAAGTGGTTTCCTGTGTACTAGTTACAGCTGATAAATTTATGAGGCGTAACAGCTGCTCTAGTATTCAGGCACGTTTCATCTGGATGGTCTCCAATCATTTTACTACACATAGAGCATTAACCCAAAACGTGTTCAGATAATCCATCACGTTGGACTCTGCTTTATCTTTTGTAAAGTAGGTGTGAGCAGGGAACATTGTGAAAGCACTTCCTGCTGCACTCTGTGTATGACCAACAGATTTTTTCTGACTGGGATGTTTTTCCCCCCCGAATGATGCAGCCTCAATTAAAAACATGAAACGCTTTGAAAATGAAACCAGCTTCCAACAGCAAGTGACGGTCTGGATACCAGGTTGGAGGACATCTAACATCTAAACCGGCTGGGAGTCATCAACCTTAGTGACATTGTTTATCATGACAAGAGCAAGTTCATGACAACGGCAACAACAACAGTTCAGCTTCTGCCAACTGGGTTGAGCCTCACTGATCTTTGTTGATCAGTTTTAGATTGAATACATAGTTTTGAAAACCGACCTCCTGTTTGCTCTATGAATGAAAACAACTTTTAATCCAACAATAATGTCAGAGAAAGTTCCACACAAGTTGCGGTTGAGATTTTTCCCAGTTGTGTTTACTTTCACACCTCTGCCATCAGTGGTGTATCCAGGTCCCAGGGGACACATCTTCTTGTACTGGGTGGTCCCGGGCAGCGGGCACAGCTCACAGTTGGTGCCCCAGCCTCTGCCTCCGTCACAGCAACACTCGGACTTGGTCACCAGGTTCCTGTTGCTCGACGTCATCTGACACAGAGTGGTCAGGACCTCAGTGAAGCAGAAGCCTTCACGGTTATCTGGAGGGTGGGGGGGGGGGGGGGGACACACAAAGAGACGCGAGTGTGACCATGAGACAAAACGGACAAAAAGAAAGCAAACCCAAACCACCCAGACAGGACCTGGCCTCAGAAAACCAGACGTGAAAAGATTACCCACACCGCTCTATCACTGTTGTCTGCGAGGAGGGAGATAGCTATAGAACCGCAGACGCTTTTCTCACTGGGTTCAGCACATCATGTCTACTCAGTACGTTTAGCATATGGCCTTTGAGAGGATTTCCTTGCTCCTATCTTGACAGTAACAGACACATGGTTTGTAACAAGACTGTCATGGAAATGGTTAAATTCCCACTGAGATTAAAATGACTGCTTCACCCAGTAAAACAAGTGTTTTTTCCCCCCCTGTGGGCATCCTAATATTATACGTCACTCTACAAGTACAATATAAACTATGTATCATACGTTTAAAAAAAATAATGGAATTAACAGTAAAAGCTTAGACTAAGAAAACACACTAAAATAGGATTTAAAAATGTATATATATATGTACAAGGAATTTAAAATAGAGAAACAATTGATATATATATGTATTATACGCACCGATACATTCAGTCTGTGTGGGGTTAGCGACGAAACCTTGGTCACATCTGCAGCGGTAGCTTCCCACTGTGTTCTCACAGCGGCCGTTCTTACAGGTCCCTGGTTTGGCTGTACACTCGTTCAGATCTAACACACACACACACACACACACACACACACAGTGTAAAGATAAAAATGAAATATTTGTTACACAGGATTATATTAAGTTAAAGTGGAAGTTCAACCAGGTGCAATATTTCTGATGGCCCTAATTGAATTCCACATTCTGTTTTGCAAACACCTCCGTACACATCTCTGTTTTTTATAGTTTTATTCAAACCCTTTGACAAATCTGTTGGTTTTCCCATTTTGGCTCTGATCACTACCCAAGCAAATCATCCCTTTAACTGTGTTTCCTGTATTTTAATAGTTCCCAAAGTAAATATCCACCGGTATGGGGTTTTGATTGATTTTGTGCAAATATCCAGAGTTTACCATTTGATTTTCATAGCAAAAACATTCACTGTGTCCCCAGAATGATCTTATTGTGAGTTTCACAAAGTCTCTAATGGCACGAGTCCATTGTATGACAGTGATTGATATTCACTAGTAACCAGGATAATCAGAGATATGAGGTGTTAACAACTCCTACAACTGGATACACTCCAGAATACACACTTTGCTGTTACACAAAAAGCTGATTAATATCAAATTAGATTAATTTTATGCAGCGTTAAGCCAAGATTGATGTTATAAGCTAGAGTAATGGTGTATGATGTCATACATAGGGACACAATAATAATCGTACCCATGCAACCCTCTCCGCTGGGATGGCGTGTGAATCCAGGCGGACAGATGCACATGTATGTCCCGATCAGATTCTTGCAGGTCATGCCTCTGCTGGCACAGTCATCTATACCATCCTCACACTCATTCTGATCTGGAGAAAAAAAAGAAGCAGAATACAAAGAGTAAGAGGAAGAACAAGTGTGGAGAAATCTGTGTGTGTACGCACAGCAGAGCAATGATGTAACACAGGCACTCGTACACGCTGCCGTTTAATCTAACCACTCAATCCAATGCTGAGTGCTTACAGGCATGTAGTGGGAGAGTTGGTGGTCTGTTTGGAGATCTAATGTAAACAGTGACGCTGTAGACACTGACAAGTTCCTCCTGTCTCAGAGCTTCCCTCCAAATACATCCGTTGCTATGGTGCCCGAGCTATCTGCGAGTGCGGAGGTGTAAATAGTCAGGGGTTTTTTTTACGTTCGGCCGAGACAGAGGACCCTTGAGGATCTAACGGAGATAGTGAGTTATGTAACTTTGTGCATGGGACAAGCACACTCACCAGTAAACTGACAAATACTGAGAAAGCTGAGAGTATATGTGAGTGACTTAGATGTCGCACCTTTACACATCCTCTTGTCCTCGCGCAGAACGTAGCCCGTGGGACATTTACACTCGTACGAGCCAAACACGTTAACACAGCGGAAGGCGCACAGCAGAGGGTTCTGGGCACACTCGTTGATGTCTGGAACAGAAGGTGACAAGTTACAGTCATACCACAGACGTACAAAGATTGCATGATGCACGTGAGAGTGCACACGTGGCGTCACGTACCTTCGCAGGTCATCATTGGCCCGGGCTCAAAGCCGTCATCACACGCACATTCGAACCCACCGATGACATTGGTGCATGTGCCGTTGCCGCAAGGATTCCCGATTTCACACTCATTAATGTCTGTGTTGACGACAGTAGCAGAAACCTCATTTAATCATCGTAGTGTCAGATTCATATTTACCAGGTGAATAAATAAGTGAGGGGGAGTGAAAGAGACAAAGAGACGAGGAAGATGAGGATGAGGAGACACTGACTGTGAACTGACCTTCACATCTGACTCCACTAGTGTCCAGGCGGTATCCCATGGGACATTCACAGCGGAAAGAGCCGTCTGTGTTGATGCACTGGCCGTTGATACAAGGGTCGTTGATGCATTCATCAATATCTACAATGAGAAAACGTTGATAACAAGCAGATTACACTCCCGAACTGTACCAGAGAAACAGAACAGTGAAGGTTCAGTGATGACACTCGTACCTTTTGGGGAGTCGTCTGTCCCCTGCTGATATCCCTCATTGGGACAGAGAAGAGGATACCCCTCTGGAACCATGAGATGAGAAGAGTCATAAACACCATGAAATAATGTAAATTATTTACTGTTATGCATACATGTAAGTGTTTCCCTGCATATGTTGTGTGTGTTATACGAAGAGTACGCACCCTCTCCCTTGCTCGGACAGATTTCACAGGGGTCTCCCCAGCCTTGACCTGGCATTCCAGTGCAGCAGCACGCTGCCTTGGAAGTGTTCTGAGGCTTTGGAGCCAGACAGCGGCCACTATCAAACTTGGTATAGCAGTAGTTCTCACGGATATCTTGAGGTGAACACACACACACAGACAGACAGACACAGAGGACAAAAGTAGTGAATATGACGAGTCAGCGGGTAGACAGAGTGATGGATGGAGGCAGCAATAACACATCCTGTTATTTTGTTTATTCCAACCCTTTTACCCGTCTTAAAGGGACAGCTCCATATTTTACCTGTTTGTACTGTAAATTGACCAAAATAAAAAAAAGTTTTTCCTTTTAAACCAAATTGGTTAAGTATTTGTAGAGAGCACAGAGGCTGGTTCACAACCTCCTCTCAGTGATCAGTGTATGACAGTCTCTCTCTCTCTCTCTCTCTCTGTTTCTCTATCTCTGTCTCTCTATCTCTGTCTATCCTTTTCTGTCTCTCTGTCTATCTCCCTCTCTCTCTGTCTATCTCTCTCTGTATCTGTCTCTCTGTCTATCTCCCTGTCTCTCTATCTCTCTATCTCTCTGTCTCTGTCTATCTCTCTCTTGTTCTCTCTGTCTCTCTTTCTCTTTCTGGTTCTCTGGTTCTCTCTCGCTCTGGTTCCTCCTGGACTGGGCAGGCACTTACTTGTAATAAGAAGCATATGGCTGTGCTCTCCTGCTAGCACTGGCCTTCACTGAATGCAACACAAATAAGCTTTCTGACCACGATAGATCACACACGCACACACACACAATCACATGCACGAACACCTGGCTCAGATGCCAGGATCACATGCATGAACACCTGGTGGTGCAGGGAGGATGTCAAAAAGTGTCATGTTACTTTCCTCCATGAAACTGATTTGTCAGCCTTTCCTCAAAAGAGATTTATGGTGCTTTGTGCACAGCTGGTAAACAAGTGTGTGTGTGCGTCAGCGTGTGAGCATCAGCACGTGCATATGTCATATTCATTTTGTAGTTTGTATATGAAATGTATCATGCAAAGGTCTAAATACCTGGATTTGTTAACATACAATTTCGATGCTATATGATTTCTTTGAAATCAGAATAATATAAAACAGGAAAAATAGGGTAAAAAGTCAAAAATGTTATTGGAGAGATAACTTTGAGATAAATCAGTACAGTGGTGACACAAATCTGATGGTGGAGAGGGTGGTGACAGATATTTAATGACAAACAGTCTCTGGTTATGATAATGGATATTTGCAAAACCACCATGGTATTATAATTTAAACCATATCAACAACTGAGGAGTCCTGGCAGCCGAGAGGCTGAGACACACACAATGTGTTCTTGTCACAATATTCCATGTACCAGTCCAGCCAGGGACTGATGCACATCACCCCCTCTCTGACGCTCCCCCATCTTTCTGTAGGATCGACACATACAAACTGTTCTCAAGGCCGAATGTGACTTTGTCTTTTGTTTTTTTACAAAGTAAATGTGCCATTCAGTCATTCAGTCATTCAGTCATCACTCCACTTGGATCCTCCGTCCAAAAGAGGAAACTGTGGGGGTGCACGATGCATACATTAAACTTCAATACAAAAGCAATAAAGACCAATTCCTACTCAATACACTCAAAGGCTGTCGCAGCTACAGTCTTACTTTGGTGCGACCAGTAGCTTGAGTGGTGAAACTGACTCGGTCTGTTTGTCAGGTGCTTTCAGCATTAATGCATTATTGTCACTTGCTGCCTCAGTTGCTACAAAAGCAACAGGACATAAGATTCCCTGACGTACTGTGTTATGAGACTAAGTGGCTGTGGTTTACTGTTCTTTTTGGGAATATTACTTGAGTTGAGTATGAGGATACCTTCTCTTCATACGATTATTTATGAACAGATTCACCCAAAGTCTAACATGTGATTTTCATCACTGTTGCCATAATAATTTCCTTCATTGTCTTCACTCCTATAACCATTTCTAACAAAAACAAGTGTTTTCTCAGTGGGACAGGGTTCAACTTTGATCTCTTTTATGGCCCATATTGCTCACTCTCCACCCAACTCCTCCCTCTTTATCCCCCGACCCTCGTGGAGCCCGTCTGACACTGGGGAGAAATGTGAAATACAAACTGTAGACTGCCTCGCTGAACTGATGATGTCATCACTTCAGTGTTTGGAGGGGGAACACCCTAACGGAGGACTCAGCATGCACCCACCCAAGCCAGAAACACACAGATGTACATAAACACACACACACACACACACACACACACACACACACACACACACACACACACATCAGGAAATGGAAAAGTGATTTGTCCAGAGCCACCCTTGGCCTTGTTGAGGCAGCAGAAGCAGCCCGAACACAGTGTGCTATCATGAAGGAGCAGATAAAGTCGGACACCACTGACTGCTGCTTAGTCTCCACGAGCACTCACAGACACATCATACAGACACACAAGAATTTACACTCTGCACTTTCAACTTGATGCATACTCACTCAGTTTGTCCTCGTTAGGTCAATGCATTGACTTCCATTCATTGTGGTCAGCCTAACCAATATCTCTAACCTGAAACATGTCCAATTCATTACTAACTCCAACCACAATTCACATCTTACCTCTCACTTTAATCAGGACCTCAGAATGATGCTTTGCCTCATTAAGACCAGGGTTCGGTCCCCATGAGGGTCTACTGGTCCTTACAAGGTCAGTGTTTATGCTGGAAGATTACTTAAAGAGGTAACAAAACCAGTACACACACACACACATAGACACACACACAAAATTACCTAAACATCTGCGTCCGGAGGCAGAGATCTGGAAGCCTTCAGGACACAAGCAGGTGAAGCTTCCTTCAGTGTTTGAGCAGGTTCCAAATATACACATCTCAGGTGACTGGGAGCACTCGTCGATATCTGACACACAAAAAGAGGAACAACATCAGGCACCTTATCAAAGGGACACATTTTACAAATGAATTCTAAATCCATTCCAAATTCTGTGGCATCAGAATCCCATCCTGCAGTCCTTCATTCACATCTCATTTTTCCTCGTGCACTCACGGCTGCACGGATGAAGTCATACCTCGACCTTATGGTCTATCCAAATGTGATAAAACTGAGCGTAATCTCACTAATGGCTGGTTGGATGAAGCCGTATTATCTGGATCAGAGTCCATGTCACATGTGCGCTCATCACAATGACCAGCTGCTGCTGTTACTGATGCTGAGAATTGAGTGCTGTTCCCCTCTGCTTCCAGGAACAGAGCACAGAGCAGGAATGTGTTGAAGTCTGCCGAAAATCTCTTCATCAGCCCCACTGTATAAACAACCCAAGTTTTCTGACCTGAACCCACTCCCACGTGGAGACGGGGAGAAGATGGGTGTTCTGTAGGAGCAGTGCAATTGAAAAGAAGGAGTGGCAGTTTGTTCTCTTCTTGCACTTCTCAGCAGTCACTCTAAAATGTTATTTGTATATTATATATATATGTGTGTGTGTGTATGTGTGTTGTATATAAGCAAGTGTTCTCTGTATTGCTTGAGGTGAGATTCACTCAAGCGTGCAGGTACTGTATTCTATTACTCCAGCAATTCCCATTTTTCATGATGCAGAGCTCGCTGGCTTTGGGTTGCTTTACCTTCACAGGTTTCCTCATGCAGATAGTAGCCGGGTGGGCAGATACACCTGTAAGAGCCGTCCAGATTCAGACAAGTTCCTGCACCGCACGTGCCTGGATTCACTGCACACTCATTAATATCTGAGGGGAAAAAGGAATACACAAGGAATGCACCATAAACGATACATATCATAATCAGATACACATAAAATAATGAAAAGCGGCGTGTCCGTACCTGCACACAGTCTGCCATCGAGAGTGAGCTCATAGCCGTCATGGCACACGCAGAGGAAGGTGCCCACCGTGTTCACACACTGCCCGTTTCGACACAAGCCCCGCTGCGTGGAACACTCATCGACATCTGGTCAACACAAACACATCATCACCACAAACACATCACATAAAGACTGTAGCGGTCTTGCTCTTTCGCAACACATCCACAGATGCACTCACCTATGCAGTCACTGTTGTGTGAGTTCAGGAAGCCGGGGTAGCAGAGGCAGTTGTAGGAGCCCACTGTGTTCTTACAGGTGCCGTTACCGCAGGGTTGTCTCTCACACTCGTCCACGTCTGGAACAGGAGAACATCGTTTCACCTTAGACGTTATTCACATTGCTCACTAAACTAAACTAAAGACAAGACAGAGCTGATAGGAAGCAACAAAACTTACCGACACACATTGACTGGTCCCGTGTCGTTTTAAAGCCGTTGGGGCAGATGCAGCGATAGCTACCCAGCGTGTCGATGCACTGACCGGGGTTGCATATACCAGTGATCTCAATGCATTCATTACGGTCTGAATAAAGGAGAAAAGAGAGTGAGTCAAAACACAACAATTAGCATAGAATATACAATCCTAATAGAATCAGTTCTACCAGTAAATTAGTAGTTCTAACTGCACAAGGCAGTTTCACCTGGTTTCGTCTGAACTGTCTAAAAATCTGTGATGGCTTAATTTGGTTTATTTTTATTTCAATTGATATATTGTGGAGTCATACCAAATAAAATCTTACCAAATAAAATCTTACCAAATAAAATCTTACCAAGTATAATGAACATTCATGCTACTGATAACAAGAGTTGATGATTACTCTAATAACTTCAGAATAGAGATATCTGTTGTTAGCCACCAATATGACTGTAACTGGTTATTATCACCGTTGCACAATGACACAATAACTGTGTTTTATGGCACCAGAGTAACACCATTATTTAATTTAAGTGAAAACATGTCAAGTGCTAAATACTTCATTCACATTATTTCTTGCCACAAAGTTTATTTTCTTAATCAAAGTTTATCCCGGGATTTGATTCATACTTGTCTCTTACCACAGTTTCAGTTCTCTCTCACTGGAGTCTGACCGTGAGCAGGAAGCACAACAGGATGTTGATTTAACATTCACTTATCAGTGAGGATTCTCCAGACAGACAGCGACATGTTTCAGATATACTGCAGCACATGTTCAACAGCTCAACAGATGATTCACATTTTCTCTTCCCTAATAACAAGCCCACCATGAAGATCCCCCCCCCCCCAGCCCAACTGTCACTGGGCTGCTTCTGTTCCCTTTTGCAATATAAATGTCAAGAAAATCAGTTTCACTTTACAGAAGCCAAAATGTGCTATTTTTTAAGTATTTTAATCTGAATAATTAAAAAGTTATTTGAATTTTATTTGAACAGTTTGTCAAAGACGTCTATAGCTTGTGTTGTGTGCACACTAGCTTTACACATCTTGACCTAATTATTCAAAGTTATGGAATGAATTTTAAATGCTGCGCAGATGATATTCAAATGTATGTGACTTTAAAGGCCAATTACGGTTGATGTCTAAAAAATAACGTTCCCTCTCCTGTGATGAGAACATATCAGAAGACAGAAACAGCAACAGAACAAAATGCTGTGTTTTCTATCCATTGCAGATGCTGAAATCTTAATTCAGGCCTTTGTTTCATCAATACCACGTTATGTAACATTTTGTTTTCTGGCCTGCCACATGCTAGTGCTCTTCGAATGGTACAGAATGCTGTGGCGGAATTTAACTGAATCCAGAAAATGACCACAATAAATCCATTTCAGCTCCATATCAGACTTTAAGGTACTTTTAATGACATATACAATTCTTAATGGGCTTGCCACCTGATGCCTGTCTGATCTCCTTTAACCTTATATTGTATCCCAAGCTTTGCGTTCTCAGAATACGGCGCTGTTGTCTGTCCCAAGAGTTAAAAAGAAGTCTAGCAGGCGGCAGTGTCTTTTCCTAATGGGCCCCAAATGGGGAAAGGCATTAGACTGTCTAATGTTGAAGCCTTAAAATCCAAACTACACTTATCATTACACCTTAACTTGCAGTTAGCAATTTATTCAGCTTTGTACCTGTCACGATTCTACCACCAGTAGGTTGGTCTTAGTATCAATTAATCAGTTATAAGTAGTATATACGGTTTAGTCCTTGTTGCCCTGCTGATGAAATTACTGTACATTTTCTGAAAACCACTGCATCACTGTAACTCATCCAAACTGTGTTCCTCTTTTTCTTTCTTTCTCTCTGTCTCCCAACCCACCCGATCAAGGCAGATGGCAGCTCACCCTGACCCTGGTTGTGCTTGAGGTTTCTGCTTCTTGAAAGTAGGTCTCGCCACTGTCACCAAGTGTTTGCACGTAGTGGGAATTATTATTTATATTCGTACAAAGACATACAAAGACGCCCAATAGGAAAAGTGCACTGAGGTGTAGTGTAAATATATTGACTTGCTGGAGAGATATCCAAGTTAACATGGTAAACAGTGAGTCCCCAGTTGTTTTGTAATACTGCTCTGCACCTTAAGAGTGAGTCATTGTAGTGTTCAGTGTCTTGCCTATAAAGTTAAGTTCAAATTATAGATGCTTTACACTGCTGGAGACAGCTCTTGCTGAATAAGGGAATGAAGTTACTCCTGAACTCGAAGCTGCTAATGCTGGCTATGTAGTGATAGCAAATACTTGCTTTTTCCACTGTTAAGGAGGCAAACGACAGGAAGACCCAGACAAGTCAGTATCATCCTCATGGACGACTTGGTTTTTTGGCTGCTTCCTCTAATCTTTTCTCTAATCTCTCCACCAATTCTGTATAATCCCCACTGAATTCACAAGGAATGGACTCAATAGCTGCAGGTTGAGTGACATGATGATCTGAGTGCTGCTGACACCCTCAACTTGTTTAAATGTCTTACCTAGACATTGTCCGGTGGGAGTGGAACGATACCCAGGTTTACACTCGCAGCGGAAGCTTCCTGGCATGTTCAGACAGGCGGCATTCTGCTGGCACACAGGTCCATTCTGACATTCGTCGATATCTAACAGCAGGGACAGACGCGTTCAGAGACGTTTACGGCGTGTAGAAATGTAAAAGAGAGAAACCTGGTCAAAATCAAAATCAAAATAATTCACTGCATGTAAAGTTTTGTCATCACCTTCAATTGATGGCAAGTCTTACCTTCACAAATCAGCAGCTTGTCATTGTAGATGAAACCAATGGGACACTCGCACCTGAAGCTGCCAATCATGTTGATGCAGACTCCATTCTCACAGACTCCGGGGATTTCCCTGCACTCGTCAATATCTATCACACGAGGAAGAGACAGCGAGATGAGATATGAAGATAACATACTTTGCTTTTTACAAAAAATAACCATTAATGGGAAAATCATACCAATGACCCGTCCAGTGGTGATGTCGATGTAATATCCTGGTCTCACACTGCCGCACAGAATCGCAAAATTATCTGAGTGGAGATAAGACTCAGTTTTTATTTCTTGTACTTTATACACACAAGTGTTCTGGCATAACTGAGTATGAGAGCTCACCAGTGCTGGGCACAGGACACTGCTCACAGGGTTTATTCCATGCCCGGCCAATGTTGTAGGAGCAGCAGCACATCTTTTTGGTCATGTTGTAGGTCAGCTCTCCGTCACATGTCTGGTTGTCGGAGTAAAAGTTTCTGTAGCAGTAGCTCTTCCTCATGTCTGTGTGTGCGTTCGTAAGAAAAAAGCGAGAAGGTTAATGCTAAACTGTCACTGCATGACATGTTACTGTTTGGGCAGAGTCATGATCGAGCAGCATGCAGACGCACCCATGCAGTTGTTTCCCCCGTTGACCTGCATATAGTCCACAGGACAGATACAAGTGTAGTTCCCGATGGTGTTGTAGCACTGGCCTGGGCCACAGATACCTGGTCGTTCACACTCATTGACATCTGACGGCAGAGACACAAAGAAATGTGTTAATTGTTGTGATGAGTACAGTGTCTGGTTTAAGTTCCTTTAGTTGAGATCCAACTATTTTGCGTAGTTGTGATTTTAAGGAAGGAGGAAGGAAACATATCTTCACTTTAACTTTAACTTAAAAAACTTTAACTAATTTTACATCTTATTTGCTGTTTATTTCTTCCTTTGGGGATATTGAGACATACATTAACCCCTAATTTCCTCCATCCATCTATCCTTTATCTATACCGCTTATCCTTTGAGGGATGTGGGGGAGCTGGAGCCAATCCTAGCTGACATTGTGCCACAGCTTACTGAACATCTCAGGTCTAAAATGACAACTTCAAACAGACACAAGATAGTATTAGCTTTTATAACCTCTACTTTTCTTATCAATGGAAGTTTTTGCACTATTATTCCTTCTTTGTCTATTCAAATAGTTTCTCCACCAGCATTATTACCACATAGCACATACCTTAGTTCCTTCTGACCCGGCCAACAGCTGACAGACACCCGCCCTTTGTTCTTCCAGCCAACAAACATGCTAATTAAAATGCCACCAGCCACATGTCATTGTCTAACCCTTTAGCCTCCTCCTCTCCTCCCTGTTTCTCTTTTCTAAACATCCTTCTCATTTATCTTCCCCCCGCCCATCCTCAGCCTTTTTCTCCCTCTGTCATCTCTGCCCCGTTGACAGGGGACTCTGCATACTTCCCTAAGGAGAGGGCTGACCACATCATAGCCTCACTCCTCTGGACACAGTTAGGCGTTCATCATCATTGTCACTGTGCTTTTGCTTGGTTAGCAACAGACGCAAACTAAAGTAGACACATATTGAGCGAGAATGAACTGCAGAGATGTCAGTGGGACAATGGGGCCATTTCTTTGTCCCAGAGCTTTTTCCTCTCCCTTTCTCTCCATGTGTCCCCGATGAACGAAGGCCTCGGCGGCTGGACTCAATTTCCTTCCCACTGAAATGTCCCAGGGGCGAGAACTGGAGAGGAATAGGTCACCTGTACGTTTATGTGTTTGTGGGGCTATAAATAATACATGCATGTGTCTGATACCTTCACAGACTCTGGTTTCTGTGTTGAGGGTGTAGCCTTTTGAACATTCACACTGGAAGCTCCCAAAGGTGTTGATGCACTGTCCTCCCTGGCATAAGCCTGGCAACTCTTGGCACTCGTTGATGTCTGCCAGACAGAGAAGGGAAACACTCAGTGGCATTGTGGGTAGGTGTGTATTAAACATGAGGGTGTCTGCAAATGTGCCCAGCCGCAGTAAACACATAATAGCATGTTGCTGTCTGACCTTCCAAGATGACAGTGATTGGGTTTGGTCTGAAGCCTTCTCCTCCAGGACAGAGTGTCTTGTACTCAGCTGTAACACACAACACCGCAGCAAATCACATTAACCAGCAATAATGAAAACACACACGAGCCACAGTCCGTGTTATTGTTGTCTTGCAGAATTTGACCGTAATGAGTGGCCGATGGTGAGACATTGAAGTGGTCAGGTGCCTGAAAAAGACGTTTTGGGTCATTGACTCGTGTCGTGTCGCACTCTGTTCTGCTTCCTCAGATCTCAGAGTTATCCACAGAGCCCAGTGGACCGGACATGGCTGCAGCTTCTCAGAGGCAAGCATTTCCTCGCGCTGAGTCATTCCCTGTAATGTTTTGAACCATCTGTTGGCAATTTCCAAGCAAGATGCACAAAGAGGTCTCATCTTCTCCAGCGACAACAACTGCAGCAAACTCATACTCAAGGCGTTACAAGAGCAGGCACCTTAATAACTCTTTGTTAAAGCAGGTAACTCGCGCCTGATTTATATTTTGGTGTTTTGGTTATGATTTGTTGTTCCTTGTTTCTACTGGTTGAGTTGATAAGAGAACAACTTAAACCAGTTCAATGGACAGGTGCCAAATTGGTCCTAAAACAACTAAAAGATGGATTTTATAGGGTTGTTGATCAAAGCCGGAGACTGTTATTACTTTCAGACTCTATCACTCAAATGATTCAATGATGGAGAACAGGTGAACAGCTCTTTGTTCAGCAGGGGTGCTGCAGCTTCAGGGCTCAATTCCTGCAGGTCACTTCTACAAGCCAAAAGCTGACTAGATACAATGGTGAACTAACTATGCATGTGTAAAAACATATATTGAAAATGAATAGCCACTAAATACAATTGTAATTTACAGGGTGTTAAGGCTTCTGGGCCATCCTCAGCTGTACAACTTCACTGTAGCTGCCGACTAGGAAGTGTGTCATGTCACTTCAAATCCTCCTACTTGGCTGTGCATCTCTGGCTAGAGGTCACAAATCTGTCTATTGTCTGTCTACCGAAACAGAAAAATAAACATGCATGGTGCACACAGAGTCTTAGTAAGGATGGGATGACTCACTTGAGTTGACGTAGGGGCATGATTCACATGGATTTCCCCAGCCCTGGCCCAGGGAGCAGCAGCAGGATGCCTTCGAAACACCAACTCCTATCTCATTGGAGCAGTCCAAGCTCTCTGACGCATCTCCACGGGAACGAACATCCAGGAAGCAGCTTCCAGAGCGAGTATCTGTTCACACACACACACACACACACACACACACACACACACACACACACACACACACACACACACACACACACAGTCCAGATATGGATGTGTATCTGGCCTTTGCTATGAAAACACGCCAACAATGTGCAGGGAGAGTTTGTTGAGTCTCACCTACACAGCCCACCCGAGTGGGGTTGAGTTCAAAGTCTGCTGGGCAGTTACAGTGGTAACTTCCAGGGATGTTGATACACATTCCATTGATGCAGATAGTCGGGTCTGCACATTCATTGATATCTGAGAAATTAAGTCAGAGCAACAGTCAACAAAATGTCTTCAACAACTAAATATGTATCAGGAGTTTTTCATGTTTTGTCACCCGGTTACTATTTTCCACGACAGGAGGAAGAGCAGTGACCTTTCCTCTGTATCTTTCAAATTGCCTCAGTTCACTGGGGCATAAAGAGAGCATCACTGGGGCGGGCAGCCGCACTGGTGTGTGTCGACTGGTCTTACCTGTGCAGTTGCCTCCACTCCTGTCCAGTTCATAACCAAAGTTGCATTCACATCCAAAAAGTCCTGGCCTGTTCAGACATCGTCCATTGACACAGATGTCAGAAAAGGTACATTCGTCTATGTCTGTAAAAGACGAGGGGGTCACGGGGGGGGGGGGGGGGGGGGGGGAGAGGGAGGGAGAGAGAGAGAGAGAGAGAGAGAGAGAGAGAGAGAGAAAGAGAGAGAGAGAGAGAGAGAGAAGCCCAGCTGTGAGGGATTAGTGGATCATGGGATCATGGTGGAAAATTGGCAGCCAACAATAGGAAGTGAAGGCCACTCACCTCTGCTAAAGAATGACAGTTCTGGGGCAAAAAAATGCCCAGACATATCACGGCAGACACACACATATACACAAGCAGAGCGGCAGCCAAGGTTATGAAATTGTGCTCTTCCACATCATTAGACTCTGCACAAGTCATTACTGTCCAGTCCTGCCCGAGCGGAGAGAGGGAGGACCTGGACAGGTTATTTCAGGATGTTTGACACATCAGCACAATGAGGTCAGTCAGCTCATTCATTTGAATCCAGCGATGCCTTATCTCTGGAAGCACGACTCACACCCGTCGGCCACCAGTCGTAAACGTGTTCGGAAGACACAGCCCTGGATTTCCTACGAGATACCTCTTCAACATGCTATTCTGCTAAATCAATTTAGCGAGCTCTCTTTTTCAAGAAATGTGGCTGCACACAATTGTCTCAAACAAGAACTTGAGAAGATTAATGTCTGGAATCAGTTGAAGATTCAAACTGACTTGCCTTTAGTTCAAGTGTTTAATAGTGAATAGTAACAGGATGAGAACTTCTCTTTAAGGAATAAATAATGTTTGTATATAATAACAGTCACAGTCAATTATTCTTCTGCATCAGGGAAAAGGCCCTTTCACATCGAACATGGTTTGCATTTAGGAGCTAGGAGCTACGTCATTATGGTACTATTGGTTGTTACTCCAAATGAGAAAACAAATAATTAACCAGAGCCGGATGGGTTTAAATCACAGAGGTCTGAACCAGGATAGCGTGTTGTCTTACCCTCGCAGGCCTTGCCATCAGTAGTGGGGAAGAAGCCCATGTCACATTCACAGCGGAAGCCTCCTGGCAGGTTCAGACAGTGGCCGCTCTCACACAGGTTGCCGTTATCTGCGCACTCATCGCTGTCTGTATTGGTGATCACACACACAGAGTCCGTAAACACAAAATGCATCGGCACATTAACAAAAAAAAAAGAGTTTGGTGTTTGACACTGTTCTGTAATGTGTGACCTGAGCAGTAGAATCCATCTCCAGAGAACCCATCCTTGCACGCACAGCGATATGAGCCCATGGTGTTGAGACAGTCAGCGTTGTTGTTGCACATGTGTGTCCCATTGGAACATTCATCCAGGTCTGAAACACAACAAAAGTCCAGTTAACTTCTTCATCCAGGAAAAAGAAAGAAACTGTGATATTTGATGGTTTTCATACTCCTCAAAAAACTCAATGAGAGACTTAGTAACTTCTCCATCTTATACAATGGGGTCCAAAAGTCTGTGGCGATGGTACATATAAATACTGTGAGGTACTGTGTAATACACTTTAGCTACACAAGCAATACTAGTTCACAGGATCCCCTCATTGTTGGTATTTACAGACCAACTTCAAGTAAAAAGCATCAGGAAGGAATCTTTATCCTTTTGTCTGGTTACAGAATTACAGACATTCCTTTATGATACATCTTGGCTACTGACTAAGCATGACAGAAATTTTCATTCTATATATAGAGCAAATTATATATACTCTGTCAATGTTCCTATTCAGTGGCAGCATTTATCTCTGCACTTGAGGCCGTCAGCCTTACCTGTGCATTTGAGGCCGTCGCCGATCCACCCTGGACCACAGCTGCATTTGAAGCTGCCGGCGGTGTTGGTGCACGTGGCATGTCTGTCACAGTTATGGGCTCCAATCTCACACTCATTGATATCTGAGGACGAGGAAACAAACAAGATGCCATGTGAGGTGAAGGGAGAAAAAAAGACACCGCTCTGATGGTCTGATGATCGGGGTCTGCGTTCTCCCCAGTGGGGCTCTTGGCACCGTGGAGCGAGTTGATGCTTGGTTTGAATTGAATAAAGGCAGCAGCATGAGATGACTGAGCCTAGTGTTTCTGGCCCCCCTGCTGCAGCCGTGGAGAGCTGTATTTCAGAGCAAAAGGAACAAAAGAGATTCTCATGATCTCTGATCCTAATACCCTTCCTGCAATGGCTTAATGAGGAGACCAAGACTCTGTATTTTCATTGTGCAAGTGTGTCCGGAGAGCTATAAAAAGGCCAAGAACAGAACAAGGCCTGAATATTAGGACATGATTCTCCCATGTCCTAATATTCAGGCCTTGTTCTGTCTGCTCTGTCTAAACTAACATTTCTGAGGTTAGTTTAGTCAAAGATCACAGCTGCACAGACACGGCACCTCGGACCTCCTTTTAAATGCTCCACAGCTGTCAAGTTGGGACACTTCAATCCCTCTACCAAATATAATTTCTATTGAGATGTGACATGGTATTGTGCTAACTCTGTAAATAAACATTACGTCATGTTACTGACTTGATTTCTTCCACAGATTCCTTGTACTTCATCCTTGCAGATGTAGGATCGCGGCTGCGGCCACATCACGGATCACGGTGGCAGCTTTTGTAACCAATAAGGACCTACATGAAGCTGCTGTTGGCTACAAGACAGCGTGAATGTGGCTTTGACTCTGCAGCTCTTGTTCCTCAAGCGGTTTCTGACATGATCAACTACATGGCACAATGGGAAAAAGTCTGTATGGAACTATACAACAATGAAGCGCCGCTAATCTGAGCTAAAATAACTCTGGGAAAACCTTGACCAACACAATACTTGGCCCTGAGCCTGAGGTCTGAATGTCGCAGCTCCGATAAAGAAGACTGTACAAGTGTGTGTGTGTGTGTGTGTGTGTGTGTGTGTCACTGTACATCAAGGGAAGCCATATGAACTCGATCAAGATGTTAGGACTTATAAACCAATGAGACACACTCCTGTCTGTGTGCCTGTCTTTCTGAGGGTAGTAATTCAAAACACTGTCAATTAAAGATTAGTGCTGCTGCTTTATAGTCTTCCTGAGGAGAGGGTACGGTATATTTACGCTACATTTGATGACCGGGGTAATATGAGGGCTGGAAGCAAACCGATCTCCCTGAATTACAGATGGAATTACAGATCATTTCCCCCGAGCCTTTGATGACAGAGCACAACAAACACACACATTCTCATGTGGGAATGTAAAAAGCAAACAGGGGCTGTTGCACGCGAGAAATGTGTCAGTGGCCACAGCTGGTGTCAAAGGAGAGGTTTGATTTAACTCGGCTAATGTTTGACAGATGAGAGGCTAAAATGGATAATGGAGAATAACAGATCTGCCGTCCGAAGTGGGGACATGTCAGGTTGTCTCTCAATGTGTACGCCTGCCTCTTTGTGTTAAACTGTCCGTCTGTCTGTCTCATTGCACTGTTTGTCCAAATGTCCTCTAGTATGGCTGCCTCTCTGAACACCTAGATGTGCAGTAAAGGCTCATTTATGCTCAATGTCAGATGTGCATTAGGAAACAGACGGAGCCTTCTGCCAGTACTCTGCATTCATTATGTCCATATATGTGCATGTCTTCTGAAAGCTTACAGATACGGACAAAACAGACAAAACGGAGTCTAGCCAATAGTTCAAGAGAGGCAACCATAGGACACGAGCCACCATAAGGTGCTGATCACTATCAAAGCAGGCAATTGCTGGGGCCCCGATCTGAGAGAGGGCCCCCGAGAACGGCACAGTACATCCACACCAAAGACAGTTTTATTAGAACCCTGATGAATGATCGGCTATGTACAGGAGACTGTAATGTCCCCATGGTTGGAAATGCCAATAGCTTTTTGCCAAAAAGCTTTAGGCGGTTGTTTGATGTCAGGTCTCCCAGGTCCATTTTGCCTGGGACTCCCCCCTATTATGTTTAAGCCCAATGAAACGCTCCTGAGAATAAGTTAAGCTGCGGTTATGCTTGATGGATTGGTCACTGCGCACGCCAACTGTGACATCAACACCTGAAGCCCTTCCCTTTTATACTTGCACATGAAGTGTGGGGACTCTCTCTCCATGAAGATAAGTGTTGAAAAAAACAAAACCACAACACTGGACAGGGGCAACAAGAAGTCCATTGTAGATTAGTAGATTGCAATGGTCCTGTTGGGGACCTCTCACCTAGGCTTTGTTTTATTGCTGTTCATTTGTAAGAAAAAGATTCTATTATGTTCTGAAACTCATAGTCTTGCTTTAACTCACAGTATTAAACAGTCTCGTCATTTAGCAGAAAGAAAATTAAATCATCAGGTTTAACCTCCTCACCCTGATCCTCTCTTTAAAGTTAAGAGCCTTGTAAACTCCACCAGTATATCTCCACCCAGTCCTAACTTTCCAATGTACACAGGGACACAGGACTGCTTAAGTGTATGTATAAATCCTCGCTCCCCTTGCTCGAGTGTTGGGGAATAAAAAATTCTTGTGGGAGCTTCATCAAGAGCTGGATCAGATCTGGGCTTGCGAGCACCGCTCACACGCTCTACACGCACACACATGCGAGGAGACTGAGTCCACACATACCAACGTGGTGGCGTAAGGCAATTCAACAATGAAAAGCGATTTCTTATGCATTTTTCCTTGGAATATATTGGAGGAGGGGATCTTTTCCAAAAAGAGTAGCAGGTTTTGTTCACTCATCTATAACAAGACATCCTGCCTGCCTGAGAGGAATTAGCATCTTGATTCCCTGGTATTCTGGGGCTGAGACTCCAAACCTGCGAATCAGAACCAGCTGCTTTACTGCAAACCCCAGGTTTCTCAAAACAAGCATCATACTAAATGGACACTTTAATGGGATTAGAATGAGCAAGTGTGTGTGTGTGTGTGTGTGTGTGTGTGTGTGTGTGTGTGTGTGTGTGTGTGAGCAGGAGGAAGGGTTTGAATCAGGTACAAACCAAGCTGTTTATTTGCATCTGAAGGAAGACATACTGCTGCTGACTGTGTGTCTGACTCATTTCGATGACCGAGGGACGAAGCCAGATAAGATCACTGTCTAAACTCTCGACTACCCTTCAACCCCTAATTTTTAAGTGGCCTGATAAATCAAACTATACTCCGCCTGGATGAGAAATAAATCCAGACTAGAGAAGGACTCTACCAGTCGGATAGACTTCGTATTTATTCGTTTTGGAGCCTTTACAGGTGATGACGTGCTGCAGAACTCCTCCAACCATCACGTAATGTTTAACTGTCCTTAATGAAAGAGCAACAAAGGAATAAACAGAGGTGCAATGTGATGCATAGATCTGACGGAAAGATAGTGATCTCACTGCTCCTGCTATTGTTACTGCTGGTGCACGTGTGGGTTAATATATGGGTGTTTCTTATCAAGTCAGACAGGAGCTCTTGAATGAGGGTGAGTAATGTCAGAGCTGCTTCTGGTTAACCTGACATTTTCCCTGCATCCTCTCCTTTCTCACCTCTAAGACACGCACACACACATGCACGCACATGTACACACACACACAGGTTTGTGCAGCTATCCACCTCATTGACCTCCAGTCAGTGTGGACAGCCTATCCACAACCTCCTTAACCTTAAGCATGGTTACTACTTGCCTAACCCTAACCCCAACCTAAACCTATACCTATACCTATACCTAACATTAACATTAACATTAACATTAACCTTAACCTTAACCTTAACCTTAACCTTAACCTTAACTTGAACTTAAACTAAATCTAAACATAAAATATATCTTCACCTTAAAATTTTATAATTTACGTCATGGGGACTTGCATTTGTCCCCCTAGGGAAGACAAGTCTCCATAATGTGACTGTGTTATAAGACTTGGGTCCCTGCAACACAAGTAATACCTGGACCACAAATACTCCAGACACACACACACACACACACACACACACACACACACACTTCTCCTTCAACACTTAACCAGCAGCTGCTCTCCACTGACTCACCCTCCTTTCACTCCTGGCCGGGATCCTCCACTGACAGGACATTTTGTTGTGGGCAGGAATACTTGTGTGTTTGTGTTTGTGTGTGTGTTTGTGTGTGTTTGTGTGTGTGTGTGTGTGTGTGTGTGTGTGTGTGTGTGTGTGTGTGCGCGCGCGTGTGTGTGTGTGTTTGATTCGTTCACCTGTGCAGCCTGTCGTTCCCTTGCGCACAGAGTATCCCAGTTCGCAGTGGCAGATGAACGATCCCTTAGTGTTCTCACAGTTCCCACTCAGACAGATGTTTGGGTTCAGCTCACACTCGTCCACATCTAGACAGGGAGGGAAGAGACGAGTGAAACAGAGAAGGAGCAAGAATGTTGATGTGCTAAACACAGTTACACCAAAGGAAAGGTTATAACAATGAATAAAACTGACTGAGCTCATTTGTTGATTTGGCCTGAAAAACTGTTTATATAAATATATATTTATATAAAAGCGACTCACAATAGGATAACATCAGGAACTAGGCTTTAAAAGGTGTTTACTTTTATTAAATACAGCAATAAAAGCTGATGTGTTTGTGCACGAGTCCTGACATCATCACCGTCAGCTTATTGTTTTCTCCCTCAGTGGAACCAGACATCTAAATGTCACGTCTTCCTCCTCAGCTTAAGCAAACTAACACAATGTTCACTGTCTTATAATTCAAAAACAACAGCATAACTCTCAGTTCTCTCATACTCAGGGATCTGAGTCATTACGTGCTGTTCTCGTGACTCATATCTTGGATAACCACGAAGATGATCATTACGCTCTTACAGTAAATCCCAGAGAACCCCCTGGATTTAATAAGAAGAGAGCGGAGCTAAATCGTTTTATTTTTGGGCATAAAAACATGCGTCTCTTACCCAGACATGTTTTCATATCCTCGGATGACATGAAGCCATCGAAGCAGAGACACTGGTACGTCCCCGGGATGTTTGTACACTGGCCTCCGTCGCACGTATCTGGGTTCTCCTCACACTCATCGATATCTGAGGATACAGACGAGACACAGAGGCACACGGGCAAATCAAAAATGGGAACAGATGAATGTAGATGACAGGAAACACTGTTGTAAAAGTGAGAGTAATCTAGGTTTTAATGTTGAAGTGTTACAATAGCACATCGAGATTATAACATAAAACTACACTTTAGGGTCCCGTACAGGGGAAAAGACTGAATCGTACAAAGATCTCTGGTGCACGTTTTCTTTTTTCACTCATAAATCACTGAGGTCACGTCAGGACAGAGCTTTCAAAATTACATAAACTGATTAACGACGAGGCAGTTCTTCTTCTGCAAAAATTATCCTTGATCTCTGACTCAATTCAGTATCTGTCTCTGGTAATTAGAGAGACACAGGAGAAGGTCTATGACCGACACAGGAAACCTGCTGTCATTTGCTGAAATGAACATCGTCTCGGCCAGAAATGCTGTTAAACTGACGGCTGTATTAATCATTAAGCACCACTACTGTTATCTGATAATACTATGAAGCTAATAACGAATGGGCAGTCCTAACGTTTGTCTCAGTGTATGTTTGCTTTGAATTAATGCCAGTCAAATTACAGCAGTGTCTCTCTTCTGTATAAATTAGGTTTCCTGATGTGCCCTTTTACTCCTGCTCCTAAACCAGGTCTATCTAAACACAAGCTTTGAAGTACTGTTGTACCATATGTGTCATTTACAGAAACTAGAATTACCGCCCCATATGTTGAGTAACTCCACCAACCAATGCAGTCTCAGTCTATACGTAATGTCTTATATCCAGATTCAATCTGTGACCTTTGACCACTGCAATCTAATCAGTTCTTTGAGTCCAAGTAACAACTGGTCAAAATTTGAAGGAATTCCCTTAAAACAGTCATCAGATGTTGTGTTTTGTGAGGCCACTGTGACCTTGACCTTTGACCACCCAAACATAATCAGTTAATCAGTGAGTCTTAGTGAACACTTCTGCCAAATTAGAAAGGATTCTCTCTTTGCGTTCTTAATATAATACGTTCACATGACGTTAGGGGTTTGTATGGCCCAGTGTCCTTAACATTTGACCTTTGACTGACAAATTCTAATCACTTCCTCCATGAGGCTGAGTAAACATTTGTGCCAAATTTGAAGAGCCTCCCTCAAGGCGTTCTTGAGATATCACGCTCACAAGGCAAAAATCTGCTTTGTGAGGTCACAGTGATGGGACGGACAACCACAAAATTAAATACCTCCGGTTGATGGCTGTTGCAAGCGCGGAGGAATAAAAACTTAAACTGTAACAGATCCCCGAGTGGGACTTTGCTCTAGTTACCATCTAAATCCCACTATCTTGAGGAATAAGGCAAAACTAATGATAATGTTATAAAGGCCACGGCAGACAGGACAAACAGATGTTCTTACCAGTGCAGCTTCTTAGATCAGGCATCAGGGCGTATCCACTTTTGCAGCTGCACTCATAACTGCCCTCTGAGTTGGTGCAGAAAGTCTCACAGCCACCGAACTCAATGGTGCACTCGTCGATGTCTGACAGGCAGAAAGACACACGCTGTCACATACTGGTGGCATCTATTAAAACCAGCTGTTGTGTATTTGTATTTGAAGCAGTCGTACGCTCGGTACCTACCAACACACTCCAGTCTGCTCTCAGTAGATTTGTATCCTGTGTCGCAGGTACACTGGTATCGGCCGATCATGTTCACACACTGGCCGTTCCTGCACAGCCTGTCACTCAACTCGCACTCATTGATATCTGTGATAGAGAAAAGGAATTATTAACATTCTACACAATCAATACAGATAGCTTTGTATGAGGGTTGCTCTGGAGACGGTAAATGGAATAAGTCACATGCTCCTGAACTGTCAGTCACTTCACCATGCCTTCAAAGTGCCCTTGAGCAAGGCAGCTACCTGTAGCTACTTTTCTTCTCGTAATATTATTACTATTCTTGTAAATTTATGTCTTTCCTATAATATTTCTTGTAATATTAAGACTTCTTTATGTGGTACTCATCAGAGATTTGAAACCAACAAAAAAAGAAATGTTCAAATTCCTTGTTTTATCTGGCCAACAGTCCAAACCCCTCTAAATTTACATGTTTACATTTGAGACTTTTTGGCTTAAACAATTCGACTGATTACCAGGATAATTGACTTTTAATTCTATGTCGATGAAATAATAGACTAACCCTCTAATCGTCTCAGCTCTTAATTGCACCGTCACAGCTCGTGTGCTTGGATTATTTAACCGAGCACCTGCGTGAGACCAGTCAGTTACACTGACGACCATCAATCAGTGTTCCAGTACAAACTGTGACAGATGTTTCGTGATTGGTTCAGAACCTAATGTCGATAAGTTCCAACGAGGAATCTGACATCATTAAACACATTGTCTTAGACTCGTTTGTATAAAATGTATTATACAACTACAGTCTGTGATCAGTATTTTTTATCTTAACACTTCAACGTGTCGCTTTTCAGCAGAGATAACGAACACCATTGTCTCAGAGGGGATGAGGTAGGCATTTTTTCAGCAATTGTTTTTATTAGTTTGGGTGGTAATAAAATTAGTGAATGAGCGTCAGGGGCAGTGATTGTTACATCATAGCCTGAAACCTCAGTCCACTGCATTAGGTCATCAGAATGACACCCGATGGTCAACTCAATGCTATGAGCTTCAGTCTGTAGTTGTCCAACAATAAATAAAGGGCTTCAATTGTCAGGTCCTTTGATTGTTCTTGTAGAAAGATTGTGTTGTCACTACATGTCCAGTCAGGTTGGTGCTCATTGTGGGACATGTTGGGTTTCTCATTCATTTTTAAGGTCTTGACCTTTTATGCAAAGTGCCTTGAGATCCTAAAAAGATATTGAAATGTAAATGTAAACAGGAAAATGTTGCCTAAAAGTAAAAGTTATTTCAGACAAATTATCACTAAACACAAATTATTCAGGATAGTATTACAAGTACTGTTTTTAGAGCAGTGAAGAAGAAGCAGTGATTTCCTGTAGTGTTAGCCAGAGCTAGCTAAAATATCAGCAATTCGGGAAATATCTCCTCAGATCTCTTTTAAACTCTTAACATAGAAGTTTTTTCCCCTCATCTTTACCGTATTGGCTTCTTCCACCTCAACATACATTCAGACACACTCACTGGTCTAGTGTTCATATCAGCCCAAGAGTATACTGTGTATCCCACACAAACACAGAGCTAACTCAAACACTCCCACCCACTCACAGAGCCTCAGTGAGCCCACACAGGGGGCAGGCGGAGGGTGTGGGGGGGGATCCAGAGCTCACCTGTCATTCAAACCGTCAGCTCTGTGACAACCTCATCTTTGTTTCTCACCATTTCAGTCTCTCAGGAAACCACACTCATGCACATAGATCACCCAGAGAAGAACGGTCCGGAGAGGAAGCGTTCGCCTGTAACTCACCGAGACAGGCCGAGCCGTCCGGTGCGATCTCGTGTCCATCGGGGCACACGCACTGGAAGCTGCCCTCCGTGTTTACACACTCGCCCCCACGGCACAGCAGAGGGTTCCTCTCACACTCATCGATGTCTGATGGGGAAAAAATCCACACAACCATGTACAACACACACACACACACACACACACACACACACACACAGGCAGAGGTATGCAGTGTTAGGGTTCAGTCACACTGGGACCGGCCTCTTCAAATATTTGTTTCACCCGTCATCTATGGAGCCCATCGGATTGATGAATTCTTTGGCCCATTCACAGGTAAAACATTAAGTTTAACTTTGACCTGAGCATTAGTGAGGGTTCAGTGTAAGGGAGACTTTGGGTCTGGGACTCCCTGATTCAGTAGGAGCAGCAGAAACGTTAAGAATGTAGATTGACATTAACAAAAATAGTTTGTTGAAATGTTATTTTGGTTAGCCTGCTATTACAGTCAGCACCAACAGCTCATGATTGATACCCTGTCCACATTATTTCCAGTCACAGATCCTTTTTTATTCTTTGCTACAGCGTGCAAGTAAACTATGCAGCGCCAACTTTTGTCTAATGGCGGCTTTGGGCCAACAAAAGTACTGAGACTCCATTTTGTATGTATACCATTCCTCCCAAGGATTGAATCAAGCGGCGTCGAAGGACTCGACCACAACAGAAATAGAACATGAAGTATTTTCACAGATGGCAGAACATTATTACTTGTAGCTTCATATTAAAAAAAGAAACATTATGCCGGGGAGCTGATTGTGTGTCGCTCACATGCTGGTCAAGTATATAATAAAGGACAATTATCTTGAAGACTTTATGAAGCAGTTATTCCGGGGCGATTGCGGCGACGCTTGGCGTGCACACGCAAGGGTCACTTTAACCCTCCTCTCTCACACACATACATATATATACAACAGTACACAGCCTGGAAATTTCACATTACATCAGCCGTCTAAACAGCGAGTTCCAGGTCTGGCATGTTAGCCGCCACCACCTCATCTGGAGCTTTCTGGCCCAAGCGGGAAGCGTGGAGGAGATGGCTGGGTGGTAACTGGGACGAGGGTTGTGACTAGGACGGGGGCTGTGTGGCGGGGCCCTCCCTGTGCTTGGAGACCTTGGTTGGTTGGTTGGCCAAGCTCCGCGCTCTCAGATCCTTTAACCAGGAGTGAGCGAGAGATCGAATTTCTCAATCACATCCTCACAAAAAGTGAATTTTCTGCATCTCACCGAAACCAAATCACGTCGCGCCGAAGAGGTTGTGTGTATTGTAACGCCTGCAGGTGTGGGCGGTGCTTGAGGATTCGTCACTTACCCATGCAGTTCTTCATCATCATGAAGCCGCTCTCGTAACCCTCAAAGCACTCGCACTCAAAATCCCCCGCTGTGTTGACACACCTGCCCTGACCACACAGGTCAGGGAGAGATGCGGCACTCATCGATGTCTGCAGGAGAAGAGGAAAGCTTTTCTTTAAAACTGTGCCTTTTTAATTCGGTAAAACCCTTATGGAAAACAGGTGAAGCAGTTAAGCCAAAATATGAAATATAAATGAAAGGAAAATATAACACAAACTATTTAACAAAAGGTAAAAACATCAGAGGAAAGCTATAAAACATCTAAAGGGTGAAATTAAGGTCTTCAGGCGAATTCTGCCAAAGTCTAAATCTAAAGGCCTGATCCCTTTTGATTTGAATCCACATTTTAAAACACTTTAGGGCAGAGACTGGGATATCACTCATACGGGGGTTAAAAGGTCTCACATATCATTTACTCACGAGGAGCCTATAAATTATTTCAAAAATAAAGTAACGACACTGACACTTAAACCTTAAATGACTGTGTGCACATTTCAACAGAGCAGTAATACAGCTAACCAGACGACAGGGACCGGCTCCAACACGTCCACAGCAGCCAGATTCCCATTAGGGTGCATGAAGTATGCGAACGCAGGCGATGGCTTTACACCACTTTGCTGTAATTGATGTTGGCAGAGGGATTCAGAGCAGGGGACTGATGGAAAATGGCTTGACTTGTTGAGATGCAATGCAAATGCCACAGTGTTGTTGTAGCTGATGAAAACATTACAACCAGAAAATAGAAACTGGGGATGTTTGTCAGCTCCAACAGGAGCAATAAAATCTAAATCTTGACTAACTTGAACAACCATTGTAAAGTTTATCAGTGGTGTTTGTTGTGTAGTCAATAAAATGTTAGATAATGATGAAATAAAACCATCATTGCCGCTAATTTGCCCAAAACCCAAAGATAAACAATTATCAAGCTTTAATTTTATTGGCTATTTACCCCCGGGGGTCGTCAATCACAACGCTGTGATCAGATCAAGTGGCTGGTTCAAGACGTCACAGCGGAAACACAGAGCCACATGGAGCATTGATTTCTATTTCAGTCGAAGGTGCTGACTTAGTGTTGAGGTTCTAGTTTGGTGTCGATAGGCCAAGTAAAAACGTGATCGTATGAATCCATTGTAAAAAATCATATTCTACACACAAGTAAAAGAATTCAAGATAAGATGACGCAGGCGTTGCATTTAAATCAATATCTTCATAATTTCCGTTGTATTGAGAAATTTTTAAAAATACGTGTTCAAGTTGCAAAGCTATAAACGAATATAAACGTCTATGACGACATCTGTGTTTTACTTCTAAAAGGTGTAAATTGTTTGATGTTATATCAGTTTTACAATAACATCTTTTACATTTACAACCTGCAGGTACATTTTAAACTTGTTTAAGCATGTTTGTGGTAGTGTACTTTACCATCATGGATTTTATGTTTTTTGTGTTTTTTGGGGTCGAATATGGCAATTTTGTGCTAAAAAATGAAAAACTAACTTAGGTAAAAATGTTTATGTGGTATATAAAGGCAAATCAAAAGGTAACAAAAAGCTCTGGACTCTTAATCGTTAAACTGTTGATTCCTTCAGAAATACTCACCAGTACAATTCCGCTCATCAGAGTCCAGGGCATAGCCGCTGTCACAGCGACAGCGGAAGCTGCCGATGGTGTTTCTGCACCTCCCATTCGAGCACAGGGTGTTTATCATCCTGCATTCATTTATGTCTGAGGTACAGAGCAGAGGGATACAGACAGGTGAGAGACAGTAGTTGAAACAACACATGGTCATCACAGTCTCTGGACGTGACACTACCTTTTAGAAAGGGCCGGCCGTTGATGAAGTCCCCCCTGTGTGAGAAGCCTGGGCCCCGAGGACAGAGCCGTGTATAGTCTGTACCGCCCTTTTCTGGACATTCGTCGCAGTCGGGGCCCCAGGCCACGCCCACGGAGCAGCAGCAGGCGTCCACACGGTGCTTCCCTGGGATGGGAGCCCCGCAGCGCTCGTCTTCATGGGTGAGGTAACACTGTTCCGTGCGCAGGTCTGAAAGACACAGAGACAGTTAGAAAGAGTCGCACATAACACCACACACTGACTCACATATACATTTCTATATTATATACCCACCAATACACGTCCTGCCGCTGACATCAACAGTCATTCCGGAAGGGCACTGGCAGAAGAAGGAGCCTGGTGTGTTGATGCACTTGCCGTTGATACACACCCCAGGAAACACTTGACATTCATCCACATCTGACAGCAGAGGACAACGTCAACAGCAGTTTCACATTCCTCCAACACAAAGCAAGCATGAATGTCCAGAGCTCTGTGGCATCGAGGCAGAACTCACCTTCACACACGTTTCCTCTGGCTCGAGAAAAACCTTTACCACAGATTGGATCTGAAAAGGGCGGGGGGTGGGTGGGGGGGGCACAAGATAGATTAGAATGTGGTAAATACTCAGATGTGTATAATGGTGCAAATTAATCATCTCACCCTTTTCACATTTGGCACACGGGCTGTTCCAGGCCTCTCCCAGTGTGGCGCAGCAGTGGGACTTCAGTGTCGCCCCGTTGATGTTGACCTCACAGCGATCGTTGACTATTTTCAGCCAGCAGGTGCTTTTTGTCGTCTCTGTTTAAAAAGATAAACAAAACATAGAATCACCAGATATTATTATATATACCAATATAATTTATTTACATAATTGGAAAGAAAACTACTACTATTATTATTATTATTAATAATTTTCTCACATTGTTTAATGTAATTAATCCCTAAGTTGCTGTAAAGTTCTTTTTTAAAATTATTTTTATATTGAATAAAAAACAGTTTTTCTAATTATATCAAAACCAAAACACTACAATGTTCACTTACCTATACACTCCAGCGCCGAGCTGTCCAACGAACTGCCCGTTGTACACAAACACACAAAGGACCCTTGGCTGTTCATACATTCTCCATTAATACAGGGGCTAGACTCACACTCATTCACATCTGTTTTGGGAGACAAAAACAAACATCAATTTGTATTCTTTTCTCAAAGGGGCTTTTCTCTCATCAGTCTGACTTCACACATGCGGTTCTGAAGTGAGACTGTACTGTGCGACAGAACGAACGTGTCACTGACCCTCGCAGACATCGCTTGCCGGATTGAAGCGGTATCCTTTAGGACACTGGCAGGTGAAACTGCCTGGTGTGTTCCTGCACAGCCCGTTGTCACAGAGCAGCCTGTTCATCAGACACTCATCGATGTCTGAGGAAACACACACACACACACACACACAGATTACTTCCCTCACACTGTCATATGATATCAAGGCCTCTAACGTCACTACATTAGATGAAACTTCACCTACCGACACAATTTTTGCCTGTGAGGTCGACTTCAAAACCTTCATTGCAGGTGCACTTGTACGTCCTCAGCATATTCTCACACACTCCATTCTGGCACATTTCAGGGTCGAGGGCGCACTCGTTAATATCTGAGAAGGTCGAGATGAACTCATTGATTATCAGAGAAAGACAAAATAATATAACGATTTGCCTGTAATTCACGTGTCCCTGTTTTGTTTCCACATAATCTGTGTTTGAATTCCAATAGAAACAAAGCCTTGTGGCCATTACCTCTTCCATCGCCGGTTACGCCGATGCTGTTGGGGCAGAGTACCAGGAACTCAGCTGCAACAAAAACAGCACAAACAGCACAGTTAAATTGATAAAGTGAGAAATAACAGCGTTTGAGAAAATATCACATTTACCTTAATCCCAGAAATCTCAAAGCAAGACATTTATACCGTGTTATTATCCATTTCCAGACTTTCTCATTACCCAAGATGTATATAAAACCTTCTCCTTAATGTGGTGCAGCTCTGACGTCTGTTGATACAGAAACTTTAATTGGCAGGACTAATGAGAAGTGCAGCGTCAGTGTGTGCGTGTGCGTGTGCGTGTGTGTGTGTGTGTGTGTGTGTGTGTGTGTGTGAGGAGGCTGTCATGTCTCACGATCATTATACTGAAATCAATATGTCAGAGAAGACTCAGCGTCTGATCTGGTCCTCCTGACTTTCACAGGTGTGTTTTGTTTTAAATGTAATGCAAGCTATGTTTGATTGTGTGTTTAAGTGTGTGTTTGTGTGTGTGTGTGTGTACATGTCAGGCAGTATGACGTGGCTCCACATGTGTAAAGGGTGGAGTGATTAGAACATCCATACCAGAGCTTTGTGGCGGGCAGGGCTGGCAGGGCTCCCCGTAGGCGTACTCTGTGGTGGCACAGCAGCACTCCGACTTGGTGACGGCTCCGAATAACGGCCGTACACACTGTCCTCGCTTGTAGCCACCATAACACGTACTGCGCATATGTGTGTCTGTTTCAGACAAAACATGACAAGACAGCGGATGAGAAACATAGAGGAGGCGAGAGCCAGACAGAAAGAGCGAAACAGAGAGGAGAGGGCCTGCAGCTCCAATAAACAACAAGACTGGCAAAACAAATGGTTGTTCTCTCCTCATAATATCCAGGGATTTGAGGCATTCTACTGCACTGATATCATCCTGATGAGACTCAGCCAGACTGAATAACAGCATTTCAATACTTCCCACACAACACACAAAGAAACATCTTTCAGGGGAAATGTGGGAATGTTGAAAATAAAGGCATAAACAGATCTGGATTCTGGGGAGGGGACGGAAGCAGGAGGAGACAGGAAAACATTCATCAGTGTTGACCAACAAATGCTCATGAATGATAGAGAGCATGTGGTTGCAACAGGTAACAGGATTTAATACGACGTCATCTTTCTACGCTTCATTCAGGTTTACTTCTTTTCTTCATTGTGTTTGTTCGGGTTAAAATGTGCCGGCTTGAAAAAGTGGGAGAAGTGTTTAGATCTTTATCTTAATGTTTAGATAGTGATTCATTGTCCTATCACTGTAAAAGAAGACGTACTTCAAACCTAAAGCTGTTTACAGACATGAACTCAGGCACTTTCTGGACTTTGCCTTTCACATATGTTAAAACACAGCAGGAGATTGTCCGGGTCAGATGAAATAACAAGAACAGGTAAGTGTTCGGAACGCTCAGGCGAGGGCTGGCGTCTGGGTAAGATCTACATTATGCTGTGGAAAGCTTAGTGTTTTTGTTCACAGCACATTGACGACAGCATCGGCCAAACCTTTTCAGCAAAAGGTCTTGAATCTTGTTCCTCATAAACGGTTTCTATGTATATCACACATCGGTTTATTTTTCTGTTTTGCATTTGCAGCGTGATACTCAAAAGGATTCAGTGTTTGGACAAACTGTCTCGGACATTTGTGTCCTCACATAGAGCCCCTCCAGAAAATTTCAGGAAAATGTCTGGAGTTCAGTGTCTGTCAGATGCAGTGAGAATTCACTGGAGATGTGTTTGCAGGAAACTGCTAGAAGCACCGATTATTTTTCGAAAGCAGGCAAAGGAACTTCTTGAACAGAGAAAAGGTAGAAAATAAAACTGAAAGTGCATTTTTATCTTCTGTTTCAGAGATGCTGCCGCCAGACTGAAACAGAGGGACAAACGCCAGACACCAAAATAAATGGTGTCTGTGTTGGCTTCAGTAACTCCTGAAGCAAAAAATACATGGCCGCTGAGCTACCTCCACCTAAGGAGTGTGTTGTTCTTGTGCTGAGATTGGTGTGAGACTTCTGTGTGCCACGGTATCCAAAACAAACACATGAGCCGCTCCTGGAAACAAAACTACAGCTCCATTTACTCACCGACGCAGACTCGTCCATCCAGGCCCACCGCCATCCCGGCCATACACTCGCAGCGGAAAGATCCCTCCGTGTTGACGCAGTGGCCGTTCATGCACATGCCTGGAGTCTCGCACTCATCGATGTCTAGAAACAGATACAGCAAAAATGATTTCCCTTCACAAAATGAACAGTAAAAAGCAAGAATCCATGAAAACAAACCGTTACCTTGCTAAAGTGGTGGTTGATCTTCAGGCACCTGATTCATTAAAAAGCCCAAACTGCTGTACAGTCTTAATTGTATGACCTCAACTTAGAAAAACATTCTTCTCCCGCCCCTTAATCCCATCAGCGTATTATAATAATTATCATAATGAGCGTAAACAGTGATATGGCATGCACGCATAACTGTGTGTGTATGTGTGTGTGTGTTCTGTCTGGGTGTGTGTTCTACAGACAGACTGTAGATAGAGACAACGAGGTCCCAGGGCCCCTTTAGACTACACATTTCATTAATGACTGCATACATCAGCACACTTCACCCACACCCGACTCTCGTGTTTATTTATTCTGCCGTGACTGAACCCGGGTCAGTGTCTCTGAGATCAAACGTCTGTATCTGGAGTCAAGGGGGAGGAGAATCGCTGTCGGTCACACAGTGAAAAGACTTCTTTGGCTAGTTGGAGATTTATGGATCCCATCCTCAACATTACATCAATGTAAACTGAGGTCTGATGTTGGCTTTACTGTTCCATACATCTGAAAGTGTCAGGGACGACACGAGAAGGGTGGTCAGAGAGGACAACACCCTTTTTCTCCATGTTAAAAGAAAGTGAAAAAGAATTCCCGGATCCACCTGTTTATCCAAATCTGCTCCAAAATTTATTGGATGCTTCCTTGCTCCCACCCCTTCCACAAACCTTTACAGAAATCAGGTCAGTAACTTTGGACTTATCCTGCTGAAATCCAGACAAACAAACTTGAAAAGCAACGAAACCACAACCTGTGTATTAGAGGTGAAGATCAACTCGAACGTTTTGTGTTATTATCAAACCGAAGCTCTGTTATTGCAACATGGTTTCCAGGAGAACACTGCTTTCCCTTTTTTCTTCTCGCATTGGACAAGTTTAGGAAAAGCTGCCTGCGAGAATTTTAGAATAGGCGGGACTCGAATATCCACATGTCCAGCTGGCCTGCCAGGATGCTGAGGAATTTTTCCAAGGCTTTTAGGGGGATTTTTGCCCTGTGTGCAAAGACTCACATAACAGCACCACTAACATGCCAGAGAAGTAGCCACCTTTCAAATTAGCTGCAAATGTGGGCGAAAGGAACGACCGAAATGAAGCATATATGCACCTGGTGATGTAACCAGGGAGCGTGACAATGTAGAGCTGCGCTGTTGTGACCAACACACCTACACACATGCGTCCACTGCTGTCAAGGAGGAATCCAGGTTTGCAGATGCACTTGAAGCTGCCGTCCTCGTTGATGCACAGTCCATTGAGACACATGTTCCTGATCAGACACTCGTCCTGGTCTGTGGACGAACAGAAACAAATTGATGGACCGAGAAACATATGCTGGTTAACACCCACAAACTGTGAGTTCACATGACATTTCTCAAACTTCTATTGTCCAACTGCAGTCAATGACACTCGTGTATTTCACAATTGATAGCTCACTGTCAAATAATTGCATGTGTGTTATGTGTGTTGTCAGAGAATCAATTCCATCAACCGAATGCGAAGCTAAGATAGGAATCAGAAGTGCTGGACTAAAAATACTGCTGTTTGAACAGCCAACTCTATAAAACTAGATCTGAGTCTTTTTATACACTCTCTGGCAGAAGGTTCATTCATGTGTAATAAATATAAGAGACAAGAAAAAGTATAAGGGTTTTGCTGAATCAAAACTAGTTTGAACAATGACAGTCCTGCACCAGGTTACGGTATAAACAGGTATAAACAGGTATAAACAGGTATAAAATATATTTACATAAATTAACAGATATGGGTAAAAATTAAGAAAATGCAGATGTGCAGCGGCTTTTATTGTGAAAACCAGCACGACACCACCTTTGACCCCTTTACTTCCCCTCAGATAAACTGTCACGACTGACACTGAATTCGCAAATACAATGAAAAATGTTGTGACTCCGTGGCTTTGCTGTTTGGGAAACGTACGTAAAATGGAGTCGTTTTTGATAACTACAGGAGTGCAGGTTTGTAAAAATTGATGGTGCCACCCCTTCAGACATCAAAAGTGTTTATAGCAGTTCCAAAATGACTCAATGGAAGGCAGGATGAAAACTCAGCCATCATTGAGGGGGTAACGAATGAAAAAGGACAGAGAATTTAATCACCGCCTCCAACAGATCCAAGGAATATTTAACAAAAATCCTGTCATCCTGTGGTTATGACAGAGAGACACCCTTTGAATATGCCTCTGCAGCATTAATGCAAAAGCCAGAAATTAAACAAACCTTGACAGTTTTTGCCATCTGCTGTTATTTCAAATCCAGCATTGCAGACACAGTGGAAGCTGCCCTCAGTGTTCACACAGCGGCCATTGTTGCAGATACGGCCGTTGGCCACACACTCATCCAAATCTGGCACAGACAAAACAGAAAGCACAGTAAACACATGCATCATCTTATATTGCATGTGAGCATGTGTGTGTGAGTGTGTCTGTGTGTGTGTGACCTCGGCACTCTGTCCTGGTGGCAGTGGTCTGGAATCCAACAGGACACTGACAGATGTAAGACCCGGGCGTGTTCACACACTCTCCATGTGCACATGGGTTTCTCTCACACTCATCGTCATCTGGAGCGGAAAAACACGACGCTCAAAAAACCTTCCGCGCTGTCATGAACCGTATTAAGAGAAAACCTGATTCTCGTTCTGTTTCAAACTTACCGACGCACTCTCCCCTTCCATCCAAACTGAACCCCATGTTGCACTCACAGCGATACCCAATGCCCGGCATGGGGATGCACCTGCCATTCAGGCAGAGGTTGCGGTAGGCCTGGCACATGTTGGTGATGTTCTGGGTTTGGATGATAGCAGGACCTGAAGAAAACAACAATAAAATCATATGACGAAAAATCCAAAGCATCATTGGATCATTCAGCATCATGTTGACCGTAGGACCACAGTTAGACACCTTTACTGCAAACGCACTCAAGCTGAGTAGTATTGGAAATGGAAAACATCTCAGTATAAAAGTTAAATACCATAAGATTAAAGGTTAAAGGTTGTTTGATTTTCTTATTTCCAAGAGGCTCTGCTAAGCCCTGCTTACTTTTTCAATTTCATCATTGAAAATTTCACATATTGTTATTTAAACTCTTGACTTCGGTCGGCAAATGTATACGGTTGCTTCCTTTTCGACATTTTCTGCACATGCTGTTTAATATGTCCACAGCCACACCCAAATGAAACAAGCAGTACTGGGTCTGAGCGCAATGTTTTCCATCATTAACATGCAGCTCATTAAATGGAGCATGTGGGTGGTTGTTGTTCAAAACTGAGATTTTGAACATAGCAAAACAAGTTGGGTGGGAGGTGGAGCGTTGCACATCCACTGACTCAGACATTAAATCATCTCCAGTACTAGTTGCATGTTATTGTGGAACATCTTTGTCTTTCTTTTCGAGACTGTGAACAAGTGAAACAAACACAGCTTGCAGTAGAAGTATACCTGGCGCAGGCTGTATCGGTAAATGTCCTGGATATTGTCCTGGATATTGTCCTGGATATTGTCCTGGATATTGTCCTGGATATTGTCCTGGATATTGTCCTGGAATCTGACCCGGTCCTTGTCCAGGGACGTGTCCTGGAACCTGGATGGGAATTTGAAAAGGGATAACTCCAGGTATCTGGCCAGGACCTTGCCCAGGAGTCTGGCCAGGATATGGAACTGGGTAGATGCCGGGTAGGTCGGGACTCCCTGGGACACGACCGGGTACCGGCACTCCCCCGTTCCCATCAGGTATCTGGAAACACAGTTTCTGGTACTCTTCTAAAATGAGAACATTGGAAAAACAACAGAGGGTTGAGCCTGGGTTGAAACATGTAGACACATAGTTGAGGCCATGTGATGGTGAGAGATTCCACCTGTTGCACGAACGGGGCACATCTCAGGCGTGGAGCCGTCAGACCAGCAGCGTCCACTGTCACAGCAGCACTGCATTTTGGTCAGCAGCTGCGAGTTTTGATTGGCGCAGCGCCCGTTCAGCACACCAGAGTAGCAGTAGCCACCGCGAGCATCTGTGGGAAACAACACAGCGTGCAGCCAGTTTAACTCACTGTCCTGTATGGAACACTGCATGTGTCGTCTGCTTATTGAGCAAACTGGCTAAAGTACAATCAAACAGTCGTTGTTGCTTCAGATTTTCCTGAAATCCATTTCCAAGTCATCACTTCCTATTTTTTTGAGAAACCTTTCCTATATCCTGCAGTTTCTGGCACAGTGCACCAGCATGACTGATACTCAGGTTCCCTATTAACATAGATATATCATGTTTTGTTGCACACCCGGCCCGTCCAGCGCATTCACGCGGACGAGCTGACATGCTACACTACTGCAGTGCTCGCTTGAGTTTGACAACATGTCAGAAAGAGCTCGAGCTGGTTGGAGGAGAAACAGTTGGCCCCTTTGAGGGTTGGAAGTTGATGCTAAGCCTGAGTGTTGCTGCATGGGAAAGAAACTAAAATGTTTGGCGAAACAGATTTCTGGAACGAGACACTCAGACATTCCTTCCTCACAAACATCCTCTCCTGAGGGGGTAATGATGTGAGCTTGTGTTTGCATGCATTTGTGTGTGAATGTGTGTGTCTTTGCATGTGTGCGTGTACATCTAATGAAATTATGCTGACCAAAATTTCTCCCTGGTCTGTTTGGGGTCAGACTGAACTGGACTTGCAAGCTTGGAGGGTTTTTGTGTGTGTGTGTGTGTGTGTGTGTGTGTGTGTGTGTGTGTGTGTGTGTGTCCTACTAGGATATGTTCAATGATGCACACACTGTTCCCACAAACTGAAAGAAGGAATCAGCCATGATCTAAAAATCAAAGTCACCTGAGCTCAGGAGGATCTTTCCTCTCCCGTCACTCGTCATGTGCCCTCCTTAGATTGAGGAGAATATATCTCGTTGTTGTGGAACTAGAAACAAGCAAGTGACTACTGATCCTAAATTCTACCAGCTAGAATGTTGGACAGATTTGAGTTCTTTCTGCTGTAAGAGCCAGCCATGAAGAGAGAAGAACCAAAATGTGGTGGAAAGAGGAACGAGAATGAGGCAGCACTTTCTGTCTCATATTTGACCTGTCCCAGGAACAATGAACCGAAGCAAAAGGAATGCAGTTGTTATTCCTTTTGGAGAGGAGTGACACAGAGGATGATGGAGGAGGAGGAGGAGGAGGAGGAGGAGAAGGAGAAGGACTCACCTATACACCTGGATCCGTCCAAAGAGGAGTGATACCCCTGGGGACACTTGCAGAAGAAGCTACCAGCGGTATTAGAACATTCACCTATACCGCATAGACCTGGAATGTTTGAACACTCGTCCAGATCTGAGGAGAGGAGAGGAGAGGAGAGGAGAGGAGAGGAGAGGAGAGGAGAGGAGAGGAGAGGAGAGGAGAGGAGAGGAGAGGTCTATGTTACAAAAAGCAAATGAACTAAAAAAGGCTTCAAGAGTGACTCAAGCACACGTTGGCAGTGACAATGGAAATAAAGCATTGTCACAGGGTATTAAAGCCAGGGGCCTCTGTGGCTGCTCTTCTCTTAGCACCGTTAACCACCTTGTGAACGTCCCCATGCAAAAAAAAAAAGTATTTTACACAGAATAGAAGTTTTCCTGCAATTACGTCTGGGCATAAAATAACACATATTTCACTGTGCATGCGAGTGCCACAAAAACCCTGCTCAGTGTGTTCTCACCACCATTAAACTTGGTCTGGAAGTTGTCATAATAATCATATCCTAATGAGACATTATTTTTTTGCAGGCTAAGTGCAAGTTTTTATTTCTGGAAAAACAAAAGTGCTGCAGAGAGAAGGATTTTATTAAACAGTTTTCAGTCAGAAACATTAAAAAACATTCAGTGGCCATAGTTATAAAGTACGATATCTCTTTAAAGCTGCATGTTACTCTCCTGATGTATATTGTGCATGGATTCACCTGCCTGAGAAGCTGTTTTTACCTTATTTTAAATGCCTAACTCATGTAACAGTGGCAAAAGTGGAGAAGAGTTAAAAAAAATACAGCGAGGTCAAACCAGGCAATGTTATGGTTGTAGCAGCAAAACAAGCAGCTGTGCCATTAATTACTCAAAGATGTGTTATTTCTTCCTCAAAAGTTACTCAGTCTCGTGTTGACACATATACAGAGGGGAAAAAACAAGTGAAAACAGCATTTGTTCCAAACCTCACAATTAAGTGTTATAGAGAGAATTACTGGGAGAAAGCTGAGTGCTACTTCTGTTTTAATTAAACTTATTTCCAGGGAAGGGCAAAGTGACTTATGTGTGGTCTTTCCCCACTAAGTAATAATCAAAATACCGCGACCGAGGTGAAGTGAGCCAAAGCCAGACAGATGTGGCTTTCAACTCCACTTTCACATTGTCATTTAGGACATTTTCAAATAAAGTTATGAGGTCTGCTCTGTCATTCAGGCCCGACACTGAAAGCTAAGACTCTTCACAGTTATACTGCGAACGGGATTCTTACCTTCACATTTCTGTGAGACCTCGTGGAACTTGTGCCCGGCGGGACATTTACATTCAAAGGATCCCACTGTGTTGATACAGTTTCCTCCCGCACAGATGCCAGGGATGGCCTGGCACTCGTCCACATCTGTACATACAGAGCACACAATCAATGGACAGACCCTGACACACACACACACACACATTAACACACTGATTCCTTTCATTTAGAGAAGAAGAGACATTACACTGAGGTGATTAAATACACTCAGACACAGACATGAATATAAACACGTACATTGGTTTAAATTAGGGGGTGGCTGTGTCTCAGGAGGTGGGCGGGTACCCCCGCTAAATAAAGGGTCAGTGGTGCAGTCCCAGTCCCCCCCATTCCACCTGCCGAAGTGTCCTTGGGCAAGATGCTGAACCCCACATTGCCCCTGACAGCTGTGCCAGTAGTGTGTGAGTGATGTGTGATAGAGAAAGTGTGTGTGTGTCACAAAACAGTTCTGTAAAGTCCTTTGAGTGGTCATCAGGACGAGAGAAGCTCTAGATAAATACAGACCATTTATGTTCTACCAGTTTGCTCGTGACTTTCCTGCGATCAACAGAACGATGAGGGAAAAGAGAAAGAGAGAGAATAATGTCTTTTGCAGGAGGAACAGAAATTAAAGGCGATGTCGACCAAGGAAGAGAAAGAGAGAGAGGAAAATACTGAAAGGACTATAGTCAAAGACTGTAGTTGTTCAGCATGTATATGAATGTTTTCTTGCATTAGAGCACTGGATCCACTCTGTAAACCCTCTCTCCAACAGGTTTTATCGACTGTGACATTGTGAGTTACATTAATGATTATGTTAAATGCATTTAATGAATTTGACAGATTAAAACTTAGGTCTCAGGCTGAAAACTCCATGTTCCTTGGGGTCCTGGCTCAGGTCTGCCTCCCCTGCAGAGGTTCTGATGTTGTTGGGTCTGGAGCCGGCAGGCAGAGGGCCGCCTTACCAGAAATGAGCTCTCCCACGTGGCACCGCCACTGACCCGTGTTACTGACTCTGACAGTCGCGCCGCAGCGGGTGTCCGTGGGCATTCCATACACATGTGGGAGGCACTGCCACCCACCCCAATTTAACCCAATTAGAGCTAATCCTCTGGAGAGTGGATGGTGGGTAGAGATGAGGGGATGACAGAGCGGTGAATGCAGACAATGAGGGAGAAGGAGTTAAAACGGGCAGAGAGAATAGAAACTGCACTTTACTTAACAATGGGAGGTGAGAATGACAGAGAGACAAAGAAAGAGACGAAAACAAAAAAAAGAGCCAGACGCCTGGGGACAGACTTTACCTTGGCACGCCCCGGTGCGGTGGTTTGGTATGAACCCTCTTCTGCAGGGGTGAGGCTGGGCTGGACACATCTCACAGGGGTGACCCCATGCCCGCCCCACTGTGGCACAGCACAACGTCTTTGTGCACACGATGCCTGTGAGCTGGCCTTGACACATCTGGTTATTCACAGAGGCAAAACACGGCCCAGTGCGATAGTCTGCAGAGAGAAAGCAGGGATTGTTTTGTGTGCAAACAGTATTTAATTCTTTATTACCAGTACAAACGGAATGCAAATAAGTAAAGTTTGGTAGCCCCTTGAACACACGCAGAGAACAGAAACAGAAAACCTCTTGTACTTCTTCTTCTTCTTGAAGTGAAATATTTAGAAAGTTTAAGCCAATGCTGAAAAACCCAGAAACCAAACTGAAAAACTTTCCCCAACACACAAACAGAGACGTACGTTGATAATTAGGATCGTCAGCGTGACATCGACAACACGCATATGTTGTGTGTGATTAAAGTTCTGTAGAGACGACTGTAACACACTCCATAAAGAATGCATTGTCTGTTCCCGGCATTTTAATCTGTCTGGCTCTCAGGTGCATTGTAAGTGGATGTCTGTGTGCATGTGTGTGTGTGTGTTGTGTGTGTGTGTGTGTGTGTGTGTGTGTGTGTGTGTGTGTGTGTGTGTGTGTGTGACAGAGAAAAGCAGAGATAGGGAAGAGGTCTGGAAAACCTTTTAAAGTTGTGTGGGCGGCTGCAGAGAGCAATAGACACGAGCAAAAGTAAGCAAGGACAAGCAGACGATGAAAAACCAGTCTGGAGCACATATATGATCGTCGGTTCTTCAGTTACCAGTATTGTGTTTTGAGGTTAAATGACACATTTGCTAAATTAATTTTCTACTAATGCACAACGTTGAGAATATCTCCAGGGCGACAGGGCATGTCTACTCACAGTCGGTGTTTTCCACACTCAGCAGTGTAGAATCAAAACTAAATACCTTAGCATAAATATGAGCTCAAGACTGTGAAGAAATTCCCTCCATCAAGTTTCTAAATCTCTCCTCCCTTTTCAAACTGGTTTAAACCTCCTTCCCTTGATCCCTCTGCTTGCATGCATCTATCCCCTCACTTCGTCCTCTATGCAAACACCACACCTAAGTCGCAACGTCCCTGCGGATTCAACCAAATCACTGCATCTTATCAGGTGAAGGCTCTGGAAGATGGCGAAACAGAGATAGGGACAGGGAGAGAGAAAGTCGAGAGGGGAAAACTCATCCCTCCCCAAAAGAATCTGGCCGAGGTCCAGTGGCAAAAATCATTTCCACATTTCACGGCAGATAACAGACAGCAAGAGGAAAGGGGGAGACTAGTTCCAACAGCACAGTCGTTTAAAACAAATGAGACATTGTGCGTTTCCCGTGTGGACCGGGGCCCAGCCCAAACCACGTCACGTGCACCAAAGCCTCCACGGTCGCTCTGTCTCCAGCGCTGTGTGAAACAGAACTGGGTCATCTCTCATTCGCTCTCCCTCCTGCGCAGACTCCACTGGAGACCGAATACTTCAACAGCTTCAACACCATGAGTTTTAAGAGGGAATTGTTGCCTGTACTTCTCAATCCACTGCGTTAATTTGAGGAACCACCAAGATAAAACTGCAGGATAAACACACACGCAAAATTAAAATCACATGACGCATTTAACACAAAGTAGTAAAACAACTTTAACAGCGCAGCAGCTGGAGGGGCTGCAACATTTTAAGAAATATTTTGGGAAATACAATAAATTTAAGACTATCTCCGGTAGCCAGATAGATAAGCACACAGTAGCAGACTAGAACCTGGCTCAGTCTAAGAGTCAGTCTGTCCTAAACAGCCCTGAACAAAGGGTCCTTTTTCCACAAATTAAACAAACAAGATATAAGGCGCTAACTTTTACAGAGCCAGGCAGAGTTTTACCTCCTGCTTCGAGGCAGATGTTCAACTATGGTCCACCTCGCGTTCTTCTTATCTAACTCTATATGCAAGTACAGCAACTTTATTCTTAAATCTTGAAATATTTTTATTTTCTGCAGGACTTCCCCTTGTAATGGAGTATTTTTACTTTTACTTCAGTAGGGCATCGGTATAATTCTTCTGCCACTACTTTTAACAATGCTCAACTTTGGCACAACAAACCCAAACCAGTTGCCATTATTCTGTATCTATTTTTAAAGCTGCATTTCTCCTCCTTACCTACAACTACAGAGAAATACATCATACATTGGGAAAATCAATTGCAGGCGGCACCTATGGAAACTCTTTACACGGCGCCCATAGAATCTACAGACTGTGTAAAGACCTCAAGTTTCTCTTTTCATCAGATTAAGCTTGATGCATTATTGCTGTCAGGCTGCCACAGGTAATCCACCTGACATAATACCTGCTCATTACAGCTCTTAGTGGAGGAGAGCAAGCACGGAAAAAAACACACAAAGATCTGAGCACGAAATAACACAAATACAAGCGCAGCACTTAAACAGTCAGCTGAGGTAAACAGGGAGAGGCGGACAGCTGTAGGGTGAAAGTGGTGTCATTTCATCCGTCATCTCCCTGTCTCTCTGTGAACTGCATACAGCTGGGGGATCCACCCATGTCCTGTACATCTGGGAGCAATCGCACACGTTCTCACACACACACACACACACACACACACACACACACACACACACACACACACACACACACAAGCTCCACCAACGTCCCAACCCCTCATCAACAGTCTAGCCAGAGATGATCACAAAACAGACAAAAACTTCTAACCTAAAAAACGTTACCCTAGTTTTTGTGTTACTGCTCCACTTTTGCAAACCCACTAATCATATTATCGTAGATGCATCAGTAAAAAAAAATGCATCTTAGCATGGGAACGCATTGCCGGTTTTTACTCTCGTATGCAAGTAATTTCATGTCAGTGAAGTTACTTTTGGAACACATTCGAAACGTCGGCTTCCTCGACGACCAGGTGAGTTTTTATGCACAACAACAGCCTCGGTGTGAACGGGAGGGAAGCCCGTCGGGAAGTGGGTCAGAAGAGTTTCCTGGATTACCTCCAAAAATGTTTGTACACACACACACACACAGAAAAATCCAGTCCACCTTTTTCCATATCCGCCCTTCGTCAGGCTTCGTCTTGCACATGGCGCTCACAGCATCCTTACATGCCTTAACAAATGGATTATCTGCACTCATGCATCCGTGCATGTTCGTGTGTTATGGGCTCTTATATCTGGGTGGGGCTTTCCCTACTGGCCTGTCAACAGAATTTTCCGTTCTCCCCAGACTAAAAAGTTAAGTGCACAATCGAACACAAACACACACACACACAGGCTTGGTTATCATTCTACCGAGGTTTGCAGTGGGCTAGAACAGAGCCTGATAGGGGAAAGTCAGTGAGGCATTAAGGGACAAGGGAGCCCCTCAGCTGACCGACCAACCTCCCTGTTGTGCTCTGGCTGCTGACTTTTTGACTGTGGAGCTCACGTTTTTCCATGTTTCAGGGCCAGTCCCTCACCAGCGTCCCGAGTGAACTCAGTGGCGTCACACTGAAAGCTCGTCTTTACGGCTAAACGACTCTGCAGCAGGAGCGATCAGCATCTCACCGATCCCACATTCCAACTTAAATCACATTTGTAACCAACAAAGAACACGTTGATATTAGGCTGCATTTTTACCGCAGTCAGCTGTGCCTGGTGGTGGGACCACCGGTCAGCAGATCATCAGTCACTTTGGCAGCCAACAGGTCAAAGTCACACAACTCTGTAGAAGTGATGTGTTCATGTTGAGCCGTGATTGTGCCAGGATATTTCCCCGTCCAAGAAAAGCTCTGGGTCCCAAGTGCAGCTACTTCTCCCCAGATCACATCACGTGTGTGGGGAGAAAAAAAACTTGTGTTCTTGCTAATGTGATAAGATCAAGTCATAATGGGACACAGTTCTGTAAACTGTGTTAAAAGCAGTGTGTGGTTGTGCGCGTGCCCATTAATGTGTGTGCACATGTACTGGATGCATGTGCTTGTGTTTGTATGGGAGCACAATGGCTTTCCCCTGGGAGGTGATGGATCCCAGCCGAGGAAATTCCACTGAAAGTAACTGAATCCAAAATGCCACTGTATCCATTGGTCTACTTTCTCTGCCTCTCTTGGTCTGACCAAAAGCCAAATAACTGATACATTTATAGGGCATCAAATAACGGATTATTCTCATTATTGATCAGTCTGTTGAGGATTGTTAAGTCAAGGAAATGCAGTAATAACATTTAGTCAACAACATGTGCCAAAATCATAAATTGTGCCCATCACAAGTGGCAAGTTTGCTTGATCCAAACAATTAAATAAAACCCAAAGATTTTTAAATAACTGATAAAGACAAATCAGAATATCCTCACATTTCATCACCTACAACCAGAGGGTATTATTTATTACTTATTTATTATTTGGCCAAAAAACGTGTAAACCTGCTTGGCAATAAAACCTGATTCTGAAACACAAACACAAATGGATACCTCACCTACATTCAGCACAATATATAGTCTGATGACTGAAGATGGGGGTAGGTGTCGAAATCAGCTGTTCCCACAGAAAGAAACTACAGTGAGTGGCCAGTTTGCATTGCTTGTCACTTTACACAGCGAATCAGCGTTTCCAAACCATGTCAGTTGTTCGTCAGGGATCATTACAGAAGACGCAGAAGCAGATTGTTTGTGAGGTTCCTTGTGTTCCCTGGAAAGTAGGAACATCTAGGATAGAGGATAGTGTGTGCTGAGCAAAAAATGCTTTGAATATGAATTCCTCAACAGTCTCACAAACCCTTTAGCCAAGCTTCCACAGGAAAGACTGGAAACCAAAGTCACAACATGTCCAGGACTGCTTCAGAAGATAAGGCTGCTGTTAACCCACCAGGCAACCGGATAGCGTCCTATTAGTTGCACCAAACAAATCCTCAGCCAGACCTCGGTGACCAGCCTCTGAATCACGGCCTCGTTAAAATGGACACAACTAATTAGGAGCTCTGCTGTCAATCCAAATATTAGCTTTACAAGGTCGCCCCCTTTGACCTCTGTGGTCGTCACCGCCACAGCCCATACGCAAAACACAGGCCTGTATACATGCACACTTGACTCACAAACAGCGCAGGCCACTCGGTTTGCGTGTGCTTGTATATTTTGGAGCCTTTGCTCACATGTGCCAGAGAGCAACCACAGGAGGTTGGGAGGTCTTCGCCTGACAAACAGTGCATATTTAGAAAGACATTACATTCCCCTGAGCGTAGTTCGAGAGCAGATGTGGAAAATAATGGTCACTCCTGAGCTCCAGCTCCACTTGCATGTGTTCCACAACAAACCACATTCCTGGAGCCGGTGGCATGACTAAGCAGGAATTGTCCTCGAGTCACAAAAAAAAAGCAACCGCCATTCAACATCGAGTCACGTTTTCACACAAGCGGCACGTGTGGCTTTGAAAACCCACAGTTCAGCGGTGGGGAGTCGTGAATGTAGAGCACGGAGAGAGAGAGAGAGAGAGAGAGAGTGTGATGTAAGATGAGTGAGAGAAAGTGCTGAGTCCGGCAGTGGGGGTGCTCGTTACCTCTTTCGCACTGAGCCCCGGTGAAGCCATAGGTGCAGACACATCTGTTGGGAGCCACACACCTTCCTCCATTAAGGCAGCCATTCTCACAAACCGCTGTGTGTGAAGAGAAAAACAAAGAGTGAAATGAGGACACTTTTGTGACTTAATACATTTTTACTGTAAAAACTGGGTCTTAAGTTTATAGTTTTTACCCTAATTTATGTTGGTTATGAATCATTACTGCCAATAAGTTAAATAGTGAGATCATGGAAGGCAGAGAGGCAAGAAACAAACCAATTCAATAGTGTGGTATGTAGGTTTTCTATGGATGTAAAACTTCTGCAAAGTTATTAAGTCCAAAGTCTGCAGTAACGTGGGGTTTGTGATGTCAAGTAACATGTGACCCCACTTGTCTGGCACGCCCCCTTACAAAGCCAGGTGAAGCGAGAGTGCGGTTTATTGGTAATATTATTATCAAGCAGAAGATTGGACAAACACTATAACCCCACTCAAAGTCCATGACAGCAGCTCTATGGGCTGTGTGCTACATGCTAACATTAGCATGGGAACACGCATACAAGTGATGAAGTTAACATGCTAATGTTTGGCACATCTAATGTTTATGTTAATGTCCACCATTTTACTCCAGTGTGTGCTAACATTTGCTAATTAGCATTCTAAAGGAGAATATGTCAGGAAGTTGAGGTTTTACAGCATATTTACATAATAATAAATAAATAAATCTAAAATGATGAATTTCAGGATTATTCCTTACGTTGACCGCAGTGGTTTCCCACGTAGCCTTTCTGACACTGGCAGTTATCCTCAGCACATGTTCCCCCGTTCATACAACGAATATTACAGTGCTGGACTGTGGGCAAAACAACACAAACACAGACACACACACAAGCAATAAAGTGTTAAATTCAGTGTACACACGCACATAAGAATCAGATTATGTTTCCAACTTTTTTAAGTTGTGCTAAAATAAAATTTCCTGCAAATTCATGGATTGCAAACAGATGAGCACATTATGCTGAAGGGCTGCGAGCTTCAAGAGAACAACATGGAGGAGATGTTGACTTTGGACGTCTTCCAAAGTACACAGACACACACACACACACACACACACACACACACACACACACACACAAACAAGAACCCTCAGGATTGAAAGCTATCTGCCAGATCATCATTGCAACATATATTAATTGTTGCAACCTTGAGGAAGTTTTCAGGGATGATTTCAGAAGATTCTTTGGCATCTCATATTTTTGTACCAAGCTGGTTACCGCTCATTACTCATTATGAAGAAAATAAAAAAAAAACATTCAAATGGCTCCGAAAACATCTGAACCAAATACAATGTCTTTAATTTCAATCCTATAGAAGAAAGGACATGACAAGGCTGCATATTTCCTGTCCTCTATCATCTGTCACCGTCTGCCATTACTGTTACTGCCTGATGAAGTGTTTGTATTGAGATTACAGCTCCCTCATTTAAACTGCGGTTGTAAGCCTCCGCCAGCTCGTGCAGTTTCCGTGTGCATATTTCTACATACTTGTTTTTCCAGATTCATATAAGGTCACTGTGACCTTTTGACCTTTGCCCACCAAAATGTAATCACTTCATCTTTGAGTCTAAGATAATGTTTGTACTAAATTTGAAGACATTGCCTCAAGCTGATCTTAAGATATCATGTTAAAGAAAAACAGACATTCTTTGTGAGACCACCGTGACCTTGACCTTGACCTGATACACAGGAATGTGACAGATGGACATCGTGAAAACATAATGCCTCCGGCCACTGGCTCTCTTTGGTGCGGAGGCATAAAAATGCACAGACATGGGTGTGGTGAAGAAATCGGAGTTTGCACATAAATCAAGCCATAAACTTGTTTATCTATTGGCTATCTTCACCGGTCTATGTATAAACCCACTCTCCCATTAAGCTGGAGACAGCAAGATTCAAAGGAGCTCCCTGTGGGAATGAGGAGATGCTGAACGACCTGACTTGGATCCACAGGATGCTGAGATCTGGCCGTTGGGACAGGTGCACATGTTGGGTCTGGAGCAGAAACCATCTCCACATGAACTCCGGCAGATCGCTGCAAAGAGAAACAAGACACTCGATCAAACAACATAAAAACGTCCTCCGTCAGATGCAAGATGAAATAACACTCTCGCCTCATGGCCCCAGGATCTGTCTTAAATGTACGTGAGAGAAAACTCATGTTATGTATCTGCTGCTTTTGAGCCTGTCCCCTGCAGCGTTTGAATTTCATGTTAGAATCACATTTTGTGGAATTTAGGTCATGATATGGACCTCATACTGACTTCTCGTCTAAATTTCAAGACTCAAAAAGGTCGGCGTCCAAACATGGCCAAATCTTCCTTTTAACCATCATCATGGTTAAGTTACAGACTGCCCACTTGGCAATGATGCTGAGCTATTTTCTTCTTTGAGTCCTGTTGCCATAAATGCACACCAGTTGATGTTTTTAGTTGGCGTCTTAGTCACTCCGTTTTTCTCTTTCCCACAGAATGTAGCTGGCATGGTCCCCCGTCCCCAGCTCCAATCAGGTAGAGTCCAGCCGCTGACCCCGACGCCCCGAACCCCACTGCTCAACAATGTCATTAGAGCTGCGACAGGCATCCTGCCAGCCCAACAGCCAGACTGCAGTCACACAATTCTACAGCCTCTCAGACCTTCCTGTCTACTGAGGGAAAGAGAAAGAGCGAGGAGGCGATGGGGGGGCGCCGACCGAATACCAGAGTAAATGGACCAAAATTTCCCACTTGTTATTGGCTCATCACCACACATTAGCCGCACTAACAATCAAACACCTTTTGCATTAAATGAGTCTCATTATCAGGCAACAAAATCATTTTTGCAATGGAAAGAACCATTACAATTTAGTGTGGATCTGGATCAAGGGGCGGATCCAGGAATTTTTTCCCACTTTCTTAAACAAGGTGAGATATTCAACATTTTCAAAGACTTCTCCGAAAATGAACCAGGAAGTTTGTCAGTTATCAGAAATAGCCGCAGTTTTTTTTTGGAGTAATCTACCATCATTTCAGCTCTAAACCCAGATGCACAACACAACAGTGGCTTTAAAAGTTCTATCCAACCTGAATTTGCAAGCTATTGCAGACGGACCAGTGGTGGAAAAACTATGAGATGATACTCACGAACAATACACTGGTTTCCTCCCGTCAGAGTCTTCCAGCCCGGGCAGCAGTAGGCGTTGTTCCTCGAGCCACACACATTCGGTCTGTGGAAGAGATGCAGCATCAGAAGGTCAAATATTAAAGTTCACACAGATCAGATCCCTCTCAAGTCAAGTCCAGTTTTGAATCAGAGGTAGCAGAAAAAAGGGGACACATTGCTCAAGGTAACTTAGATTCACCCTGTGACCCACTGTGGGGATCCCGACCCCCAGGATGGGGACCACCTGTCTATTATTGGCTATTAATGGACACTGCCTGGTGTGTAACATCGGTACTTCTCAGTACAGACTAGAATGGCATTCTTCAGAGCTCATACCTCCGCCAAGGCCCAACAGTCAAGCTGTACCAAATTTCACACACTCAAAGATATCAGTTCCCCCAATGTGACTGATTCTTTTCATCAAGCTCCAATTATTCCCTGGGAAAATGGTGGAAAGTGTCTTGTCACCTATGGTTCTACATATGTAAATGTCTAAACACCTGCTGGGTGAGTACTGACCCAGACGTCAGACCACATGTTGTATAGTGTAACTCCAGATAGATCCAAGAGGTGAATAATGAAGCCTTCTTGGATGCGTGAAACATTTTTATAGCCGTAAGTCAGGGTGACACAGTGTGCAGCCTGTATGCACTTCCTGCCTCTGAACCCAGATGTTCTGATAAATTAACTTGGAGCATGTCAAATAAAAATGCCTGTGGAGAATGCTCGTCGAGCTGTCAACTGTGTGACCTTCATCAGCTGTTTGCTGTCATCACTGGACACACAGACATTCTTTCTTTTATTTTACTTTCTTTCTTGCTTTCCTCCAGTCTGTCTCTCTCTCTCTCTCTCTCTCTCTCTCTCCCCTCACCCCTCTCTCACTCTTCCACTCCCCTCTCTCTCCCTCTCTCTCTCTCTCTCTCTTCTTCACATATGCACATGCACAGACACAACCTCTCCAGCAGTGACCCACTGTGTACAGCTGCAGATGTGATTTATCCACAACTGGGGTGTGGTGTTTTTTGGCCAGAAAGAGGATTAGGCTGTTAGTCTGTCTCTCTCTCTCGCTCGCTCTCGCTCTAGCTCTCTGTCACAGCCACACACACACACACACACACACACAGGCACACACGACCAATGGCCTCCTTTGTTTGGATGTAATTTATTATTGCAGTCAGCAGGAATGTGATATTCTTGCCAGTATTTAATTACTAAACTTTGCTCCAAACTTCCCATCACAGACAATGTCATTCATGGGTCCTCAGTCTGCCTTATTAAACACACACACACACACACACACACACACACACACACATGTGTTATGTGACCTCCAGTGATCATGCAGGAGCAGCAAGTTAAACGTGAGAACAGACACCTGCTCTGCACCAAAAATTAAAAAATGAATGAATGAATAAATAACTTGATAAATATATGACTCATGCACAAGGATTTTCATTTGATAAATGTTAGGGGGGGGGGGGTTGCATTACAGTGCAAGAGCAAGCTTCAAATTAAAATAACAGGAAAAGATAAAAAAAAATAAAAGAAGAAAGAATAATAATAATATGTTCATGGTCACATTACCCTCTGAGGACGTCCGAGCCCCCCCTCCTCTTGGCCCTGCTCTGGGTCTGCTTGGTGACCGGCTCGCTGTCCCCGGTGTCCACCACCACCACCTCCGCCGCGTCCCTCAGCTCGGCGCACAGCGACAACAAGGCCACCAGGGCCACGGCCAACTGCTGCAGCCGCGCGCCTCCACGCTTACTGTCCGGCATGTCCAGTCTGAAGTGCAGCCTGGAAAACTCCACCGCTCGGTGCGATACCAGTCAGCTCGACTCGCTCCCCCGGCCCCGTCGACCTCTGCAGTGGAGTCAAAGCTGCAGAAGAATAATACAATAATATGAAAACTTACTTAGGAAATGACGCATGAAAAGAAAAGGAACTTGGCTGGGATGTTATGACTTCAACCATTAAAGGAATCACTGAGCTGGGAGTTGCAGAAGCAGACAGTGTAAAAAAAAAAAAAAAAAAAATTGCAATAACGTGCAATATTGCGCACGACTGAGTGGTTGTACTTTACCTCGTCTCCCGTGCAGGAGATTCGCCTCAGACCCGACAGAGGAGCGCTTCTCGTTCACTGGCAGGTAAATGCTGGATAAACGTTTAGCAAAAAAAAAAAAAAGAAAAAAAGTGCGGAGAGACAACGAAAAAGTTCACTGAAAAAAAAAACAACCTTCAACTCAGATCTGAGCTGCTATAAATAAATGCGCATGGTAGCTTAGTGGAGCCTGCTCGCCAGTGCGCATCCAGCGGTGTGTTGGTTTTTCTTGCACAGATAAAGTCAGAGGAGCTGACGCATTCCAGAGGATGAGGACAGCAACACTCTCTCACTGCGTCTCTGCCTCACACAAGAGCTTTTTCCTCATCCCTGCTCTGTGCTCAGCTTTCCCCAAAACTTTTTTTTTTCTCCCCCTCTTTCTTCCTCTGTTCTCGCGATACAAAAGCTTGAGCGCAAAAAAAAAAAAAAAAATTGCACTAGTCAAACTCTGGACATTCAGCTTGGACTATTAACTCTTAAATGCACGAAGTCAACCCAGAAGAGCTTGGAGGAAGAAGACAGGAGTTAACTTAATCCAAAAACCTCTGAGAAATACTGATCATAAATAATATACAGAGATATTTTTGGACACTTTTGAAAATAAATGCACCTGTTCTCTCTTTACTATGAAATGTGGCACGTACACAGTCACTTCACTGAAGTCCTCAAAGCTCCACTTTATCCATGTTGCTCCGCGTCATCCCCTCTTCACTTTGTGTTGAATTATGTCTTATAAATATTTACACAGTGCGAGCTGCATGATTTCAGGAATTTCGTCCGGTGCAGTGATAGTTTTCACACACACTGATTCATGTCTGCAGCCCCACCCAGCAAACACAGAGTCAGCCTGGCTCCTCTCTCCAGTATGCTATCGCTCAGAAACCAAGAGAAACCCCCCGACACCGTATACTCCACTGCACTGGTTTCCATGATTTCTCCCTTCTTTTTCCCCCTCTTTGTCATTATGCACATTCTGCTCTCGCACATGTCCAAACACAGCCTCCGCCTGCATTTATTCATACATTATGTGTTGGCTTCGCACATTAGATTTCACAGGCTAGTTTTGATCGAGACAGTTTCATGAAATCCAATCGCAGCAGCAATTTGCCAGCGCAAGATTGAGACAAAACATTGAAATTTTTCATTTTTGTTGACCACAGCGTTGCACCCGATGCAACTCTCGGCCTATTTCCTGCACACACACACAAAAATGGTGGTGACATGCCTGAGCTGCTCCAACAGGCTTCTCCATTTATGCAGTATTTCATCTCGTGTCCAGGATAGTATATATATCATTAGCTCGACTTCCATAACTTTTTGTTTTTTATTTTTTCCATCTTCAGACACTCAGGTTGAGGCACACATCTCCACGGGCCTTGCTGACATCGCCAGTTGGATGTCTGCCCACCACCTCAAACCTAGTCTCAACAATACTGCACTGCTTCTTTTCCCCTGGAAAGTCCTGCCCTCTGCAAGGCCTCTCCATCACTGCTGACAAGACCACGTTCACTCCAGGACACACTGCCAAGAGTCTGCGTCTGCCTCAAGACAACCAACTGTCAAGGCAGCACCCAGAGCGGAATCACACTGCAATCCTACAGGTTTGCTCTTAATAACCTCCATTCGGTTCAACCTTTTTGAATCAGCGTCCTTACAAACCTTTCTTTTTTAATTTATGAATTTATTTATATTTTGGTCGGGCTCCTGCAGCCCAACCACTCCATAAAAAAATACTGGAAGCTTCCCCATTTTCAGTTTCATAAGTTTCTCCCTTTTACTCGCCTTATAAATCCCACTTCTTGTCTGTCCATGACCTTTTGTCTGACAGCTTAAATGCTCGTGCTCTCGTCCAACAGTTTAAAGACGTCTTCACCTTCACTTCACCGAGTCCAAGCTCATCTTTCTGTTGTGAGGGAAATTTGAAATATTTTCCTTTTATATGTTTCTGACCTCAATTCTTTAATTTGAATTTCCTGATGACACAGAACTTTGCTGCGAAGATGCAAAGGGTCATTTATAGAACACACACATTAGTTGAAACCTTGTGTTATTAAGGTAAGAAATACATTATTGCTGTTTGTTTTTATTGTCTATATCAAGCTCCACTGTTGCTCAGACATCATCTGTGTTATTCATTAATTCACATTACAAAAAGCTCATCTTATTTGCTGATGACCCAATGTTTTAGTAATAAGGTAAAACCTTTGATAAGATCGGGTTAATAAAACATTATCATGTTGTGAACTGTAACTGTAATAATTCTCCATCATCATTATTCGTAGCATTTGGACATTAAGTGTTACTTTCAGTGTTATTTATCTTTCATCATGTACATAGTTCACACAGTTTTTCAGACTTTTATTGACTCAAGCCCATTACTATAATTAATTATTCCAGTTACAGCCTGATAACATTTGGTTCTTTACTTAATATTTCTCCATCCAATAGCTATACTGCTCAGAGTCATAGGCAGGCTGGAGCCAATCCCAGCTGATATTGGGTGGGAGTAGGGGTACACTGTCATGTTGCTGATGCATAAAGACAAACAACCATTCACAACCATTACTGAACCATTCGGTCACCATATAACTTAATCTGCATGTTTTTGTACTGTGGGAGGAAACCTAAACAAACCCAAACCCACACAGAACGACCCTGCCCAAAAAATCCATTCCCCTTTTTTTGCTCTCTTACATTATTATTATCTTGTCACTGAAATATTAGTTGGAATCATACGCAGTTGCTCCACAATGATGGAAGTAAGATGTTCTGTGAAATAAGAATGTAAATGAGCACTGAAACCGATCTTCCTGTTGGATAAGAACACCACTTACTGTAAATGGTGCGTGGGATGTTGGCAGAAGAGACAAAGGTCCAGTAGAGGGTAAAAGGTTTCATGTGGACGAATCAGAGAGAGGGGGGGAGAGGGGGAGGGCAGAGGTGGGCACTGTAGATTGGAGTGTGTTGTTTTGACAGTGATACAGCTTCTCCATTGTCCTGAGATGACACTGAATAGCTTAGTAATGGAGAGCAGAGCGATTAGCGATGTGTTGTTAGAGGTCAGCGACAGATCAATGGCTTTGACACCAAGAGACTCTTGGGGTTGGGCATCAGGTAAATACGCCCAAGTACTGAACTTATCAAATAAGTATCAAATAACTATGTAAACCAATCTTGCCAGAAAGACTAACACTTGAACGCACATCAGAGGGATTAGAACTACCTAAAATGACAGAAAGGATCTTTGAGAAAAGTTTTATTGATGTGCACTTTGACATTTTAGTCCATGTCCCGCCCATCAACACTGAAGAGGCAGGATTCTCTTTGGGGTTCAGTCATGTCGTCCATCCTCCAGTCTTTGATCCGGAGATACTGGAAACATAGAAAAAAGGCAAAATACAGCAGGTCAAATCAACAGTTATTGTAATCATTATGTTATCTTATAAACAAGGAAAGGAAATTAAACAGTATGAAAACAAAGGCATTAGCTCATCTGCAGGTTTCATTAAAAGAATGGTTCCACATTGTGAGCGATGCGAAGATTGGACGAGAAGATCGATATCATGCTCACATCTGTTCATTAAATGTGAAGCCACAGCCAGAAACCATCTGGTGGCTGTAAGTTCATATTTACAGAAGAGACATCAAAGTGCTATCAGCGTTCTCATCTGACTCTAGACAATAAAGCAAATGTAAGAGCATGCCCCTAAATGATGAACCATTCCTGTAATTATAGTATTTTTATTTTATGCAACATATTCCTCTACTCCTGACTCACTTAGCATACCAATACATGTGTAATCACACACACACACACACACACTCACACACACTCACACGCCATTATTAGAGCGACGTCAGAGCTGAGCGGGAAAGTTTCTCGAGAAGCTTCAAGTCATGGTTCTCATCAACGAGACATGGAGCGGGAGAAAGCCGAAGCCAAGCGGAGCGGGGTTGCCCTCTGCTCTGGTGTCATTTACAGTAAGACACCACCCCCTCACACACCCCAGCACACCCACCCACCTCTGTACCGCACACCCCATCCTCTTCACAGCTAATCTCCCCCCCTGCTAGTAACCGAGCGTGGGTTTCATTTTAGGGAATGTTTACTCCTCGAGCCTGAAATGGCTGAGCTAGAATGCCTGAAATAGCACAACTAAACCAGAGGTTGGATAAACATTTTTCACAGTGTAGTCTGATTGGTTCTGTGGAGCATTTCAATACAAAAAGGGAAAATGCCACAGTTAATAAAGCTGTGACATAACAACACAACTCAATCTCTTTAATGTACTTCTTTCTTGCTTTAATCTTCAGTGTTATGTATTTTTTTTTTGTTGTCTTTCTTCCAGCTCATTTCCATGTGTTTCATATATATGTATCCCAGGGCAGCTGATTGAGATTGTCTCTCACTGCGCTCTGAGCAGTAACTGCAGCGAGACTTTCTCACACTGTGTGTTGTCTTTGGCTCCAGCAGCCACGGTTCATTTCCTTTTGTCTTCTGCAGCACAACTGCTGCCAATATTCATGTGAAATATTTCAAGAAAATGAGCTGCAGCAGAAATGAGTCTCCCCCCCCCTCCCCTTGCTCGCTCTTAAAGTGTGTGCATGTGCATGTGAGAGTGTGTGTGTGTGTGTGTGTGTGTGTGTGTGTGTGTGTGTGTGTGTGTGTGTGCAATAAGTTTACATGATTCTGGGGTTTGGCCTCCACTGGTTTTTTTGTCACGAGGATAATGTAATGATGGAATTATATCAACTGTTTGGGCTTGGCCGTCTATTATCACATATGGTCTCCTTCACTGAAACACATATACAGTGCACTGCTGCAGCACGAGATCAGACACAACCACAAAGTAACTAGGAGGAATCCCTTTCTTCCTCCAAATGGATCGTTTTCCTCCTGCGTACCTAGGCGCTGCATGAACTCATTTCCCTCAAACTGTTTATGCAGTGGAACAGAATAGAATCTTAAGGGTCATATTAAGCTGCAACAGTTCCTTTTCATGGTGAGGATGCCTCCTTTTAAGCCACGAGGAGGAGGAGGAGGAGGAGGAGGAGGAGGAGGAGGAGCACAGGGTTGACAGTGTGAGTCATCTCCTGAGTGTCTTGAGTTTAACAGCAGGTATATTCTCTGGGCCTCGGGCGTCACTCCCGATGAAGAGTGAGTGGACGTTGCATCAGAAGCCCCCCTCGCCCAGGAATAAAGAAAAGTAGTGAGAAAGCCCATCACATTCCAGATCCTAAATGTTATCCTTGTTGAGAGCTGGGTTAGGGTTAGGGTTAGGTGATGGGATTAATAAACTTGGTTGATTCTGCTGGTAGAGACACCCGGTGTATCCACATGAGGTTTAGGTGTGTGATGTAAAAATCACTCTCATGTCTGTCAATCTGTTGTGAAGCTACAGACCAGAGACTGTATATGAAGATGGTGCCAAGTCCCGATTTCCTCCCACTATCCAGAAATGAAGCCAAATTATTTTAGAGAGAGACAGATCGTTGGTCAGGCTGGCAGAGATTTACGAAATCAATAGATAGATCTGGAAATGTAAAGGCAACACTGAAGCAAGAAGCTCGTTCATTTAACGCCTTAAAAGAAAAAGTAAAACATTTCCCTTAACATCAGCCTTTAACTCGTGCACTTTTATAATTTGTGTCACTTATAAGTCTGATGTTATCTTTAACAGCTGATTGAAATCTATAAAACTTAGCTGTAGCATCCTGCCGAGTGATGAAGCTCAGAAAATACATGATTCTCCACAGAAATGTTAGAAATTCTCACTAGTTCCTGTTCTTATCTGTTCACATTAAGTCGTCAGAAAACAATATCTCAAGCACATTATTTGTATTACTATGCACATTAGCTTACTAGCTAAGGAAGCAGTGTCTGTACTTGTTTCTCCTGCTGAACTCTTTAATTCTCACACAGGTAAATTGTGATAAGTTAATAAAATAATATTTACCTTCCTGAAGTCAAAAGGTAAAACTTGTGTGGAGAAAAGCAGGCGTCCGTCAGCTAATGAGATGCTGGTGTTCTTCTCTGATTATACTCATTCACTATTCCCCTACTTCACTGTGTAGTTATACTACCAGTTTTCAAGTAAATTAAATGTTAGGAGGTTTTTGGATGGGTGCAAACATCACAATGGCAAAATGTTTAAAAAGGTTGCGTAAATGTTGGACGTATGATGTAGTGGACGTCATGAAAATGTGAGTCATAATCAGAGTCTGCTCTGTAACATGTTAAAAGTCATATGTATAGAATACTCTATGAGCAACTCATGTAAACACCATATTTAAAATAATGTCTTATTCTGAATTAATTCAATAGTCAGACTGTTGGTGTCCATGTAAACACAGTCTATGAAACCCATTGATGAGGTTGTGTCCTGTTAAAAAAAGGTAATTAACCCTGCGTATTTGATTAAATATTGTCATGCAGGTGAATTTGATTCAACTGTATGGCAATCTCTGGCTGTAGTTTTAATATATTATAAAGTGTGCCTTTTATTTTGGTCCACATCCTGTGTCTGAATATACTGAGTCTTATTCCAGGGTCTGTCCCCTGTGGGGCACGCTGGACAGTATTTTTGGCCTGAGCCATCCATGCAGGCTGGTCTAGCCACCCACTCCCCTCCACATGTGATTCATGCAGAGTCATTGTCCCCACACACAAATCTGACCATCTTAGGGATGGAAAACATTCCCTGTTGAGTTTTCGCCCGCCGGGGGTTTGCTGCCACCATCTGTATAAGAGACACTCAGCACAAATGTACAGAGCCATAAACACACTGCATGCAAATAGACACATACAGTATATAATACAGGTTAATGTGATTCCTCTGTACGGCATCATGTCTTTCTTCGCTAAAGGGAGAACAGAGGAGGAAGAGGATGACAGAGAATGGGATCGCTAACAAAGATGGAGAAGATGAATGGGAACATAAACGTAATGAATTTGATGCTAATCCACCTCATAGATGATTAGAAATCGATAGGTGGCTCTGTATGAAAAGTCAAGGCCCAGTGGAAGTCAGTAGGATTCGTCCTTTGGGAACCATGAATGTCTACTTCAAAATTATATTACAAAATACAAGTTGTTCAGATGTTTCAGCCCAGACAGAAGTGGTGGAACAGCTGATCGACTAAACAACACTGAGATACTTATCTGCAGAAGAGAAAGTACAGAAGATTCCATGAAGCAAACTTATGGCAAAAATAATGTTTTATTAAATGAGTTATGAATGATCAAATATATTCCATTTGTTTGACGAAAAGTGATTCAAAGACAAACTAGAAATATTGCTCTGTGGTTGTTTGCCTCCGTCAACTAGTGTAGTCATAGTCTACGTAAAAACAATTTAATTTGACTCAGTAAATCAAAATTCCCTGAAAGCACTCTTGAGATACCAAGTTCCATAGACCTTGACCTTTGACGTCTGACCTACAAAATCAATTTTTTAAGGCAGAGTAAACATTTGTTCCAAATTTGAAGATGTTCCCTCAAGATGTTCCTAAGATGTTGCGTTCAAAAGACCCAAAATGGGTGTTTGGTTGTTTTTTTGGTGTGGTCACAGTGACCAGGTCCCAAGTTTGGATCAGTTCATCCTCCAGTTGAGGTGAACATTTGTACCAAATGTATAGTATGTTATTCTGCACAGTGTTGTGTCGGGGTCAGTTTGAGCCCAGAGAAATCCAACGTCCACAGTAAAACTCCAGTAACACCAGTCCAAATAGACTTCATGCATAAAAAGTACAGTTAACACCGATCACAGATATGAAGCATATGAAGCAGCTGGTGTCTCCGAGAGCTCAAAGAGATCAAATACATGATCTTCTGTAGCTTCTGAAAGTTGTCATCAAAGTCGAAATTGTGTTCATGAGCAATTTTAATAAAGTTGTGAAAAGTCATGAATTATCAAGGTGATAGAAACAGTATTTAGGGGGTTTTGTGAGCAGCTGAAAGAGGCCCAGGGTTTCCAGGACCACGAAGAGAAAGTCCAGCATGACAAAGATCCACTGAATCATCCCTCCTGGTGTTTGCTCAGATCCAAGTTTTGATCTCGGCCTCATCTTGAAATCCTGGGGAGACGTGTGAGCTGTTGGCCAAAGCATGAGGGAACGGCAGAGGAATGGAGAACGAGAGGAGACCAACACTGGAGGAAAAGTCGCCTTTTGATGTTGGCGAGCAGGAACGTTTTGATTCGAGTCTCCCACATCTGTCTGCTGCTGCCTCGTGCTAGAATCCTGGAATCCCCCACCCCCTGATCAACGGCGTGTCACACACACACACACACAGGCGCACACACACACACACACACACAGTCTTGCTTCCAATCCACTGACAGAGAGCATGAAAACAAACATTTTCAAGGAAGTTCTTAAGCCAAGTGGCAGATAAGCATGGCTGCTGCTAACTGAACATGAAACACACACACACGCACACGTTCCTAAAGTCATACACTTGGAGCAGAAGCTAATGGCATGAACTGACACTGACCTAGTTTCCAAAGAGGCGATGATAAAGAGTGAGTGGAAAGATGAAGTTTGGAAGAGGTAAAGAAACTCCAGGGTATGTTGTGCTCGAGGACACAGTGTATTGTGCGAGAGCGTGTGTCTTTGTGTGTCTGTGTGCGTGTTTCCACTAAAAAAAAAGGCCTGCAAACAGCCAAGAGTCCACACACCCATCAGAGCTGCGGAGACAGGCCGTCGTGCTAGGCTGGGGTGAAGGGCTGAGGCCTGAGAGCAGAGGGAGGTAGAAGCTCAAGCAGAGGGATGAGGCGATCACTGTGGGGGTTACAGACACACACACACTATTCTATTTGGTCTATTCTGCCCAGACTTCGGCCGACAGCGACTCTGCACGGCATTCTCTACTTCAACAGAAACCCTTGGCTCCCTGCTCGCTGCAGCAGGCCCTCGCTGGTTCCTGACTTGTGGAAACAGGAAACAGAACCAGGCACAAAAAGAACTTGGGTCTTTTTGTTTGTGTGCATTTGTTTGCCAATCGAACTTGACTCACGCGACTCCTCCCCTGCGCTGTCTCTGGAGGAACATATACGTGTAGATGTTGGCATGTCGGTAACTGCTGCAACACGGCTCAGTCAGTGGCCAAGCCTTGTTTTGTTTCCTCCCAGATTTGAACTCTGTGTGACTCTGATAACATTGAAAAACGAAGGACAATTTCATGCTCTTGCTCTCTGGGAGCTTTTTAAGACTTTAATTGTTCCATTAGGGCCGTCAGGGTCTGGGACTGCTCTGTCATACGTGCAATTTGTCTGTGTATGTACAGTACATCTGTGTGTGTGTGTGTGTGTGAGGGTGTGTGTGTGTGTGTTTAAAGTGAATGCCCTCAGGCTCATCAGCACTCAAGTTTATTCCATAAAGGAATTCAAAGAGTTCAGGCTTTTTAATTCTCTGGATCTGGACCAAAGCCACAGAACCTGAGGATTAGGCTGAATGTTTATTATTTCCTGTTTCAGGGGTTGTCATGTCACAGGCTGGGTTTGAAGAATGCACACACATGCACCAACAAATGCTTCCACCCAACACGTGGATGCATAAATTAAGTATCACCTGTAGTTTTAGTGCCAGACTTTTAATTATCTCGAGACTCTGACAGTTCACCCCCTGAACAGTCAAAAGTGTTTTATTGTGAAGGGGTCTGGGGGAACTTGTGTGTAACACTGTCTTATTAGACTTTACCAGTGATCCGGTTTTATTTGGCTCATCATTAAATCGGTTTACAGCTGGATACAGTTTGTGTTTTTGGTGGTTCTAGATGTTATAAGTATGGCTGCAAGTAATTATTGCTCATTATTAACTCTGCCAAGTTTGTTGCTTCATATTCTCAACAGATTTACACAGAACTCAGGGTCAAGGGTCAAGGAAGACCCATGATATTTACGAGTCAGTTCATTTTGTTGCAGATAGAAATAAACATCTGGATTTAGCGGAATTAAATATGTAGGCTGTTTTCTGCCCCTGTATTGTAAACTATAGGGCGACAAACCGTTATCAGTGTGTAGCTGGGATAACTTAATGTGGCCTTAGCGAATTATATTAATATTAAAGATTATGTCAATGTTGAAACTAAATGTCAGAGTAAATTCTCAGTTATTAAAAACCACTTTGAAGCTAAATATAGTGAACTGTTGCTACTGTTTTATTTTAACTGAGCCCCATAAATATCTACATCAAAATATTCAGAGTTTCATCTGATTGTAGTTACTATAAATCTGGAAGTTAAAAAGGATTTCAATTGACTTAAAGGTTCAGGCTCAAATTCCCATTAAACCAGAAGAAACCTGCCTTTTATACTGAATAACGAAGGTTATCCGACCAGTGACGAGCAGAATCCCTCAAATATTGACCCAGTTCATGCTCCTCCCATAACCCACAGGTTGCCAGATGCTGCTCAGACATTAATGATCGGGTCAGAGGTCAAACGGTGAGCTCACAGGTTTGACAGCATGTGATCATCAGCAGGCCTCACAAATGCGCAAGAATGGCATCACACACTAGGTCATTGTTGTTCTTGGTGAGTTGTTTCGGGCGAGGTCCCTGTGACTCAGAGAAAATCCAGAGGGACGTAATCGAAGCAGGAAAATAACTTCGCTGGGCTGAAAAAAAAAATGGCTTCATTTCACAGCTACGATTGCTTTCATCTTAGTAGATGATGGTTTTATCCGAATTTTTAGTCGGGGGAGAAACACTTTCAGTCTGTTTGTTTACTGACGCAATCAGATAAGAGAGTGTAGGAAAGTGCACAGATAACATTTGAAGTGTGTTCATTTCCTGCCCATTGTCACACGACGGAGAAGCTTTCTGACACCCCAGAAGCTCGTTCTGTGCTCGCATCTGACACAATTATCTGCACAGAAGTGTTGTCCGAGTGTTGTTGTTCCTTCAGATGCCCTCTCAGAGTTTATCTCTTTCTGTGTCAGAGCTGCTTCTCTGCACATCAGCTGCCAGTGGTTTCCCTGATCTCAGCTTAACAAGCCGCGCCGAGGGTGATTAATGTGGGCGAGACCCTCCGAGCCTCTCTCAGAGGATGACGAGGGCCACAGCCCGAAAAACAGTCGACCGCATACTTGCAGCACACAGTCATCTTTCACTCCAGCAAAATGTGCATGTGAGGGGCTGCTGAAAACTGAGGGAGAAGTGTGGCATGAATTATTATTCTACATTCTACATTATATTTATCAATCATTTTTACTGCTCTTTCAATAACCAGGGACATGAAGGATGTCGCTGTAGCATAAATCACTGGTTTGATCATATATGTATTGGCCATGTTGTGTCATAGAAAAAACATGTTACATATAAAATTTATGAGAAATGCAAAAGCCACATAAACAAATGGAGAATTTCAGAAGTTGAGCTAATTAACAATCAAGAGATGGTATGGTAAGCTCTGGTAAAGACAGATAGCACCATCTTGTGGCGTAAAGAGTCCAGGCAGCTAAGAAAGGTTAATATAAAAGATCTTAGGGCTATGAATAATTAATAATAACTATATATTTAGGTCATTCGTCTCACTCCTTCATCTCACTATTAAATTGTCAGAAAACGTAAAAAATCTCAAGATATTTAGATTCATATCATGTGTGACAAAGAAAATCATCAAGTCAATGCATTTGAAAGTTCTTCACAATAACTTTGACGTCAGCAGTCTTGTGGATCTCAGGTTTTATTCGAGACAGAAGCTGCTGAGCCTCGCCGCGCTGTGTCCGCCGCGTCTCCTCGACTACGGAGCGACTGAGGGTGGTAGAGTCTGAAGACCCCCTTGAAAACGAAATGGTGCAAAGTGGTTTATCCTCAAATTACACTTTCAAATAAATAAGACAACAAATTACACTGTTATGTCTCAACTGGACGTGCAAATAAAAACACTGACTTAAGTGTAAATTTAGTTTTGATGACATTGGAATATTTTCCTCCGATGAGCTGATTTAGTTTATTCTACTGACTGGAGGATAAACTAATACTAACAATATGTCAGTCACCTGAGTTGTTTTGTGTCATTTCATATGTGTGTCTCTATGAACTCTACTTATTTCTACTGTCCACGTGTGAGAAGAGACAACAAGAAAAAAATATACGTTATTATTTGATATTTACCAGCTTATCTGAGACTAGACTGCAATTCTGCGACTGGTTACTAAGAGTATTTGAACTCCATATTCAGAAAGTAACAGAAACGTGGAATGAAAAGTGGTTTTCAAGTTTAAAGAAAGGCAGGAACACAGAAGAATAACAAATCCAAACAAAAAACGAATGAAAGATGAACTGAGCATGTAAAGAAAGTGAATCTGAACGTCTGCCAACATCCTGCTCGTTTCCTCCCGACACCAGTGATTGTGCTTGGACTTTGAGTAAACACCAACAAATTCATCCTGAGACAGAGAGAGGAGGCTCTGCAGGCCAGCAGCTGTTCTCAACCCAGGGAGAGGCACACGTTTACTTACATGTCAGGAACTATTCACTGAACATATACAACACATGTGTTTTCATGGCCAAATAATAAAAATACTGTGGAAAGTGCTGGATGTTCACATGTTGAAACTGTCAAGGAGCTAAAAGTGTTTAAAGGTTTTAGTTTTTTTTTTTTTTTTGGTACATTGTCCCTCATCTCCAAAAATGCTGAGACCCACCAGTGCTGAAGGCTAAAGTCTGCACATGTGACTACGGAGCCTATGAATGTGCATCAGTGTCTTTGCAGGATCGGCTGCTTCAGCAGCAGCTCGCTGCTTCCAGAGACGATGGGCGTCTGGTTGTCCATGTGGAATCGCACCAGGTGACCGACACTCAGAAAAACCTGATCACGGGTCCGCACCTGCTCGACCAGAAAGAACAGAGTGTTAGCCAGCTGCCGGTCTGTCGTCCTCCTGCGTTCAAACTCACACCTTTACCTTTCCATGGGGGTCGATCAGCAGCAGGTGGCGCACAGTGGCTCCCTCCATACCGCTGAGGACGTACTGACCAGACGCAGAGCTGCTCTCTCTGACCAGGAAATCCCCACTGCAGGTGAGGAGGGACTCTGCCTGCTTTCGTCCCAAACTGGGAGGAAGTACACAACGTTACTGGGAGTAGAAGAAGGAGAGACGCACCAGCAGACCTGTTCAAGTTGGTTATTCATACCTGCCGTGGAACCAGCCTTCCTCCTGGATCAGGTCCTGGATCAGTGACTCAGAGAGAGGAGAGCACTGTCCACTGACCTCACATCCCACTGAGTTCATGGAGACACAGGAAGTCAGTCGCACCAACCAGGTTTATATCTTGGTTTATTTTACTATATCTTTAACTACAACGTCACTCAGTAGAGAACATATCACAGCCAAGGCCCAGAAGAATTTTTCCTTGGCAGATTGTTGAAATGTTGAAAAATGCCAGATCTCACAATGTTAAAGAAAGTGGTTTAATTAGAATAAATAATATATATATATATATATATTTCAGATTTAAATAGATTGTTGTTACTGTTTTCTTGTGCAGATACAGTTCAGTGTCCAGGAGATATTGTGGTATGGGAGTAAGACTGGAAATATAGTGATGATTTTCACCTCTAGTTGGAGCTGGAGCTTCTTCTGTGATGGAGCAGTTCTCATACAGTGAAACAGGCCGAGGCAAACAGACCTGCAACAGCACGAGATGAGTCATACACACAAGACACAGATCTCCCCCTGTGTGTGTGTGTGTGTGTGTGTGTGTGTGAAAATTGAAGTTAGGATGTAATTTACAAGGTGATTGGGGGGTTACACCTCCTGTACAACACCCCAAAAGTCACACTGTCACACTGAATGAAACATATTGTCTGTTATAAATAAAGTGGTTATGACAAAGTGGTTGGTTTTCTCGATTGAAATGAATTAGCAGCACCAACAATCTTTTAAATACCTCTTGAATGTCAGCATCTTGCTTGATCTCCTCCCTTGTGATGCGCAGGTCCTCTATCCCACCAGGAGGGGGCGTCTTTCCTGGGATCACGTTGTAATAGTCACAGTGTTCATGGGCTTCACCTTTCCTGTTTGACCTCCTGCTCTGTGGTTGTCTCCTCTGTCCAATCGTTACTGATTCTCACTGCTGACCTGCAACCAGCGAGGCACAGGATGTTAACCTCACACACACGCACACGCACACAGACACACACACGTACAGCAACACGTACAAGCACAGATTTCTTTGAATTAGATGAGGCTGATGAACAGCTAAAATAAATAATTTTCATTATTGATCAGTTAATCAATGAATCGTTTTGGCTGTGAAATGTACAGAATTATGACAAAATGCTCGTCACAATTTCTCAAAGCCCAAACTAACATATTCAAACTGTGTCTTTTGTCCAACTGAGGACAGAACTCCAAACTAGGACTTCTTTACTGAATACCTACTGACACACTTTAACTTAGCTTTTGAGCAAGTAAATGTTTCAAATTGTTGCTTTAAAAAATGACTCAAACAACAGATTATCAAAATAATTAGATTTTAGACAAATAAACTAATCAAGCTCCTTTTCAGCTGAACTGAAATATAGGAAAGTCTGGATCAAACTCTAGAAGTTAAAAAGCAGGTGTATGGCGAGGCATTACTAAACTGCCCTCTGATCAGATGGGTGAAATATGCAGTGTATTAAATGTGTGTTACACAGAAGGACGACCTGGGATCGGTGCAGAGGAGCGAAGGTGTGTGGCTGAGGAGTTGGTGGAAACGATTCTCAAAGGCCTGACCAATGCTGTTGATGAGCTCACAGGCCCGACCCTGCGGGACACTCCAGGATGTGACACGCTGACAGCGACAGAGAGAGAGAGAGATATCGTGTCAGCATATTTGCAATTACACGACAAAATCTGCAAATCCAATGGACGCCCAATTCATCCTAATGATAAACTCTGAGAGGAGCACCAAGCGTCTGCCTACCTCTCTGATTGGTGAGGTCTTTGGCAACATAAGCGATGTAATCGACAACGTCCTGTAAAGAAAATGACAAAAAATAATATGCAAAACGCAGTTGAACAGTAAATAAGAATAAGAAAAGTTACAGGTCACACCCTCAGACCGTAAATAAAGATGGACGACGTTTCTCCCCCTATTCAGAAATGAACCCATGATGAAGTTTGTATTCATGGGAGTAATATACAGAATCAGATCTACTCATAGAAACTTATCAATATTTGATGTGTACTTTGACTTTTAAGCTTGGCCTGTGTTTCATCCACTAACATGGAGGAGGCTTGATTTATGACCTATACTGCAGCCAGCCACCAGGTGGTGTTTGTGACGCTTTGGCTTCACTTTTTGGGAGAAGTCGTCCATCATTATTCACAGTCACACCAGTTTAAAAACTTTTAATATTTCCTATATTAAATTAAGCTGGGGTGTTTATTATTTTCGCCCTTTAATAGAACTTTCAATTGTTAAAGAATAAATGTGTCGTTGTTTTTGTGTGTGTCTGTGACAATAAACCTCCCGACTGTGTTGCTGTGCAGTTCAGTTTACAACCTGTACATCTCAAGGGCTTTAGCATCAGTAATCAGCCGCTCCATTCATAATTTTATCACCGAATCACTGAAAACCAAAGCGGACATTTTCAGTGACTGGTGATTCGTGTGTAATCACTGCTTAATGAATTCACTCCTTATCAGTGGTTCTCTGACACAAGAGCAGACTCAGCTGTTTCACCATAAAGCCTCGGTGGCAGATTGATTTTAATTCCCTCGCTATCTTCCACGCGTCCGATACAACTCGGCGAGGCTTAGAGCACACGACAAGATTATTTCAGCTAATTAATTAAACAGCGAGCCATAATCCCGTCCAGAGCTTTTTCACCAGTGTTGTTCCCCCCAGAAGAGAGACTACTGCCCGCTCCCTCTAATCTTTGGCCATTGCAACCTCACAGTATCCAAACTGTTTATTAATCAGGCTTTGACCCAGACGGCGGCTAATAACTGACACTTCCTGTTGGCTGCACTGACATTAAACAGAGCTGCATTGATTTTCCATTTTTTCCGATAGAGCGCGTATTCATTCATGAGGGTGAAAAACCCAAGTTCTGTCATATGGAATTAATGTGGGCCTGGAGGGAACAGTGCAGGACAGTAGAGTTATTAGTGTGAAACAGTCGGGACGAGGTGTGAAGCTCATGAAAGCTCCTGCAGGCTTTGATGAGCGCATCAAGCCACAAGAGAGGATTTCAGGATTTGTTGCTCGTGTATTTGTCGAATGCTCCGAAGAGACAACTTAAGAATAGAGCAGATATTTACTGAGTATGAAAAATATATGAGACACAATTATCAAGTGACTCGTTAGAGCATTCCTCAACTCAAGTCCTCATAAGACTAACAATACATATTTTATTTCTTTTGCAAATACCTAATTTTCTAAACTAAACAACTATTTATATACATATATAGGTCTATCATATATATTTATAACATGCAGTATTTGTTATGTTCAGACAATGTTTCCTTTCATCCTCATAAATGCAATAAAAGAAATACAAATTATTAAATGTTTAAACAAATATCAAAAGTAAGTAAAAGCTGTTCTACTATTATTATTCATCATGAACGCAGATATCTTTTACAGTTATTTGTAAACGTCTGCATCTGTTTCCTTCTTCACATCTGGTGCTCTTTTAACTTTAAGAGTGTTTTTCAGATCACAAACATCTTCTTCTCTTAAGTTCACAATCAGGACTAAAATCTTCCACTTAAGTCAAATATTTCCTTTTTAGTTGCTCAGATAAAAATAGACTCTGATCTTCCAGAGACAAATAAAGGCTTAAAAAGATCAAGAGGCAGGAAATACAAATAAATACTTAACAAATGGCAGCAAACCAAGTCGTAATCAAACACAATCAAATTATGTGTGTGTGTGTGTGTGTGTTCCCATGTTAAACATATGACATGTGAGGATAGGAACATACTGGTTCTCCTCCCGAGGCAAACGAAATGGCCTGCATGGGGTGGTGGGCGATCTTCTGAGGAAGAGAAGAAAGGAAGAAGAAGAACACAAGGGTTGGTTTTCAATACGTCAACACTTCTGATGCATGACTTTGGTTCATGTGTGTGAAGCTGTCACCTGAGAGGAGGAGGCGGTGATCAGAGTCACACTGTCTGTGGAGACGGTGACGATGATCCTGCGCCCAGAAAACTGCAGGTTCATCTGACCAAGAACAGCCGACGGCCCCTTGTACACAGACTGATGAGGACAGAAATCACTGTTACTCAGTGTGTGTGTGTGTGTGTGTGTGTATGTGTGTGCGTCATACCCTTTTAGTTTTCACTGCTGTCTTGGCTGACGTCCTCTCGCACAGTCTGCTAATCGCCTCTCTGCAAACACACACACACACACACACACACACACACACACACACACACACACACACACACACACACACACACACACACACACACACACACACACACACACACACACACACACACATTTTCATATTCATATATTCTATCAATCAAACATTAACCCGATATTTAAAGTTTTGTGATTGTTTTTTTCTTCCTATTTGATCTAATTCATTATAAGTTTGTCTTCTATGTTGTAAACCTCGGTGTCATGTTCTATTTGGAGCTGGTCGCTTTTTGAAAAGTCTGTAAATTGAGCGATTTCCTGCTTAGATAAAGAAGTAATATACAAAAAAAAGAGCCAGGTCGCAGCTAGAAATGGAAAATGGTAATAGAGATGAAGTAGAAAAATCTGACTGAACATATTCCCAGTTTCGTGGCTTGGGTCAGAGAGGTCAAAAGATCCAAACACACAGAGAACCAACATCCCACCAGAGAACTAGACAGGAAGTGCTTTTCTTCTCACTGATGGACCCAGAGATCCGGAGACTTTGGAAGATCATTAGGGGGAATTTCATCTAATTAGATTTTCTACCCCATCGTTAAGGAACGTTGCTGTGAACAGACGTTGCTCTGTATGATGATGATGGGGAGAAACCCGCGCTCATGAAATGTTATACATTTAATTTAATTTTCCCTTTTGAAGTATTTTTATTTAAAGAAGCCACACATGTCTTGATAAATACATACATACATTGATTGAATGTAGTCGGTCAGGTTCAAGCAAATGTTTGTTCATCAGCAACTTATTCATGCACAGTTTTATTCTGATGTCATATTTTCATATGTACAGTATATATATATATATGTAAATATCTTTTCATATTGTGCTGGTGGTGGAGGGACATCCTACCGTGTCACTTTCATTCTCGTATCAAAGTCGAGGTTCCTCATAGACTGGATTACCTCCACGTTGCCCATGTACTTGAAAACACAACCAAACACCAGTTATTCAGATGTAATGTGATTCATCTAGAAACAGTCATGATAAGAGACTTAAGTGATCTCAGACAGAGTGCAGATTTACATTAGGCACTGTTCCCGTCCTGCTCCGCCTGAATCTAAGAGTCCCCACGGGACTGAAAGATAAATCTGACAGACTCAGAGAGAATTAACAGAGAAGGAAAGAGAAACAAATAAAGTGTAGCAGACATGACTGACCTCTTTTCTTTTTTATTCTGCAGTCTGCAGTTTTGATTTACCCCCGAATAAACACAATAAAAACTCTCTTCACGCTTCTAAAAGTCACATTGATGTGAAGAGGAAAAATGACTCTGTAGTAAAGTTGAAGAGTTCATGACCCATTTAGATCACAAATCCAACAGATTTAACTTTTTTGACTTCAACTGACAAAAAGCCCAAAGGTCTGGAAACCTCATTGCACTTTAGGTTTCTACTCCCCGTTATTACTGGGAGAGAAAAAACAATCTCAAGAGAGGATCACGATACAAAGGTTGGAAAATCAATGATTTATTGTTGGAATTATTTGTAGCATTTAGTTTTGCAGACTAAATGTAATATAAACCTTTCACCTTACTCTTTGATCTATTAGCCTCTATGCAGACGACAGTTAACTGTACACCATATCTTTTCTGAATAAACATTTCTGTCAAGCTTCTTCTTGGCTATTGGACCAATCATTGGCTGTAGTAGCCAAGAAGTCATTAAAAACACCGTGGCTTGTTGAGAATCTAGTGTCCAGAGTCTAAAGCGATGCTAGCGACTGAGTGAGAACTCAATACGATCATCAGTGTGCTCCAAAGCTATGCTAGCATTCCTAGCAGCCCACTTTTTTTTAAGAATTCTGTTCTGTAATTTGTCAAAATCTGTGTTAGTGAGCACTTCATCTTTGTGGCTAAAATAATCCAGGCCTATATATTTGACAGAATAAGAATATTTTATTAAAATAGTTTCGCACATCCTGACACGCTTTGATAACAAAGAGATGAGGAGGCTGGAGGAGCTGTTAACACAACCAGCCATCATTTAGGCCACGTGCTCAGACACGCTTGGCCAGTCACATTTGTGGCTTCGACAGACCCCACAGGCTGGAGGCAGGATGAGTAAGTCCATTGATGGAGACCAGACTTAAATCAATACATGTGTGTGTCGGTGGAGTGGTTGTGCAGGAGAGTTGTGTATGTGCGTGAGCGCTTGTTTGTAGAGGACAACCAGACAGTCCGTTCTCATTTCCATCAGTGGTCAGCTCGCAGGGCCCCCGCTCCTGATCACCCATGCGGACACACCTCCGGTTCTAGCAGGGCATGGGCTCCAGTGATACCGGATACATACACACGCATGCACTCAAATACACACACGCAAGCAAAGCTGATGTAGAGAGGAGCAGAGAGCCAGGATGAGTCACTACTGCCTACACAGGAAGCTCCATCTGAGAGGGAGGGGGGAATGTACGAAAAGGAGTGTGATAGTGTGAATAGAGCACAGGGAGAGTGTGTGTGTGTGGTGAGTGTGTGTGTGTGTTGGCACTGGTAATACCGTGTCACAACTCTGCTGGGACCCTGGATATGACATTAGCTGCACTTTCTTTTCCTTTGTGAAGTGATGAAGCTTTGCACTGACACACGTTCGACATGTTCTTACAGTTCATAGTTTTAGTCAAAGTGAAAAAACACAAGATTAGTCAGGGAAAGTAAAACTCCTGTGTCCCGTGTACTGGTGAGCATGAGGCGATGGGTACCTTGATGTTATGATGGACTGCTCTGTTCGCCGTCACTGTACAGTCATCTGCTGCAGAGGAAGTCTTCACACAGCACGGACCACCTCTGTGCTGTGGGCAGGGAGGACAGCCGGGGGTCCAGGGGAGGCTGGCCATCCGGTGCAGGGTGATGGGTCTTTTTGCGCAGAGCAGGGCTAAGTGACTCCGGCTTTGGCCACTGGAAAACGGCACATGAAGGGAGGGTTGGCTACAAATGCTCTGCTCGGGTCCTGATCCCCATTGTGTTCCTGAACAGGGTCTGTCAGCGTGTCCATCAACGCTTCTGTCCCCTGCTGCGGTTCTCTGTCCCCTCAGGCCAGGCAGAGGGAAGGGACTCTGCAGCCGGATGTTGGCCACTCGAGGGATGAAGTCCCTCAGGGTGGACAGCCCGTGGTGTGAGGGTGCCCCGGGGTCCAGTTGAGCAAAATCAGAGTCCAAGGGGAGTTCCCTCTTCAGGGGCGGCATCCTTTGGGGCCGATCCTCTGGAGATGTGACGGAATCGTTGCGCAGACGACTGTATTTGGAGCGCTTGAGCATGCCTGCGGGAGGTGAAAGTGTCACAATCAAATTGTAATAGCCGCAAAAGAGAGGAGCTCCCTGTAAAGAGTCCTGACTGGGATGTGTACCTGGGTAAGGTGTGCTGTCTCATAATCAGGTAACTGGACCGACGAGAGCACTGGGAAGTAAAAGAGAGGAAAAACCAAAAACCCCTGCCAGGAATTAGACGACACACTGTTGTGAGGTTGGACTGGAGACTGCAGATACAACAAGAAACGAGAAATGCAATTTGACTAATCAGCAGATCACTGGGAGATTATCTGGCGTGCTGTGGGATTCCTACTCACCAGCGTGGGACTGTGGATGTCCTGTGTAGTCTGAGGTCCAGTCGGCTCCCCTCTACAGTCCCATCTCATTCAGCCTCTCCGTCGGTCTCCAGGTTTCCAGCTCTGCTTCACCTCCACATCTACTCGCCTTCTCTCCCTCTGAGGCTCGGCACAGAATTGTGCAGCTTTTGTGAATGAACTTTCTCTTTTTTTTTTTTTTTATGAATGAGAGGCTCTCGCTCACTTCCTCTGTCTCTCCGTGAAGGTGCATGCGGTTGAATGTGTGAATGGAGCGGAGGGGAGATTGACTGACGGCCCCTAACTCTCTCTCCCCCTCCCTCACCCACATACGGCCCTCCAATCACAGGCGGGTAGGGTGACTCATGCTGTACACACACGTACACACACACACACACACACACACACACACACACACACACACACACACACACACACACACACACACACACACACACACACTTAATACAGTGAAGTAGAGCCAATGGAGTACATGAGCGCTCTAATCCTCTCTTCTAACATCACTTGCACCTCAGAGATGCTGTTGAAGTGGGTTATTAATACATTACTAACTTGGCTTTAACCTCAAAATGGTGTTTCCTGTTAATTTTCGGGGGGGGGGGGGTAGTGATTGTAGGAGCAGCTCAGATTGACTTGACATTAGGAGAGCGAACCTAACACATGGGATATTCAAATGAGCTGAAAGAGCACAAGAGGAAGGGATTTAACTGAGACATTTGCATTTCCGCGTGATTTATCAGAGCAATATAACCGACGCCGAGCAAAGTGTTTCACATCCTGCACTTATTCTTGATTAAAATATTATCTTCCATCTAAAAAAAAAGGAGGGAGGGTAAACCGGAAGATACATTCTTCACAAATATAACTTATAGCATGAATAAGTATTTCTGACGTCTGGATTTTTCTCCAAAACAACGTGATAACAGGCAACTTGACGTAAATGAGATGATAACATATGAGTGCGTTCAGATTCTGTGCAGACGAGCTTTGTCACTTCCTTGTGGTCATTCAGTAAAACTGCAATCTGGGCCTGAAATAAATTCATTTTAGGATCAATTAATCTTCAGGCTGATTTCTCCATTAAGCAGCGTTACCATAGTTACCTCCGCCACAGAGGTTGTGTTTTCATCTCAGTTTGTTTGTTTGTTTGTTTGCAGGATTACACAAAAACTACTTAACAGATTGACACAAAACTTGGTAGAAACATGCAGTTTGGGTCAGAGAAGAAGCCTTTACATTTTGGTGAAGATCCAGAAAAGGAGTCAGATCTAGATGTTTTTTTAAATTTTGTTTTGTTGACATTTTCACCAAATTTTTACGATAATTCATGGATCTTGATTTAAAAGCTTGGCTGATTTTAAAAAGGGGACTGTTGGGCGTTTCTGCTGAGTACCATTCTAGTTTTGTCAATAACATACTAGAAAATATATTTATGCTGTTACATTTTCTTGGAGCTAAGCATGATTTGATCTAATTACTTGTTTTATTTACTAAAAGGTCCAAAACAGAAAACAGTAAATTCACTCTCATAGACAAAGAAACAGCTTCAACACCTCGAAATGAGACTAAAACTATTTTTGTTGTTTCAGCTTTAGTGAAAATTAATTTGTGTCCGTGATGAAACTCAACAAAACATGAGGCAACAATCCAATGATGTACTTAAACAGACATTTTAATGATGTTAATCACCTGTTCATATAGATTAAGAGCGATAACAGGATTATGGGAAACAGCCTCTAACAATGATGCTAGTGATGAACAGTCTGAAGGAGACGGCCTTAAATATCCATATAAAGACGAGGAACACGCTGAAAAAAGTACTTCATCGAACCGTTTTTTTTTTTTGTTGTTGTTGTTGTCTGTTTTTGTTGTTCACATTAGTTACAAGACCTTAACCAGTACTATATTTACATAGTGCAAAAATACACACTTGCTGTCAATTAACATACTTCAAACACTGTGATGGAAGTCATGGCAACAAAAAGCCTACACACAGCGTACCTTGAATCAAACCAGAAATACTTTCATCAGTAAGACATTCAGTACACCGTCATCTCCTATCTCAGGCTTCACATTGCATACAGCCCGACATACTGCATATACACCGCGCACCATCATAGACAGGCTGAGATCTCCCCATGATTCACTATCAAATACCTTTTTATCAAATTGGATTCCAACTGTTAAAATGTTCTAACTATCAAATGGCTTTTTTTTTTTTTGTTGATACAATGCAAAATCAAAGTCTCTTTTGTACACTTGTATTTACAAGGGTTTATCGTTAGCATGTGCATGACTGTGGGGTGACTGGTTTGACGGTGGCGACTCTGCCCGGGGGAGAGAGCGTCTCAGCTGTGGTGACGTGACTTTAAACTGGAGGTTGGAGTCGGGTGCCGAGAAAAAAGTCTGAGCTCGACAAGGATTCACTTCAAACCAAACATGTTGGATTTTCTTATTTACAGGCTTGGCCACTTGTAAACTTCATTAAGACGAGTAAACACAAGCTTGTCCTTTAGGTTAATTTGATTTAAGTGTTTGTTTGTTTTGCCCAGTACTTAAATATTGCTGTTAATGACTCCAGTGAGTAACTTAAATACAAACTGTATACTTTGACTTTAAAAGATCAATTTGTCCTTTAAGGCTCGCAGGAGGAGCCAATCCCATCCCAGCCTACACCCACATGCAAACCCCACACAGAAAGGTCAAACTGGGAGAACCTTCTTGCTGTGAGGAGACAGTGCTCGACACTAGACTTGACGTGTCACCAGTAATGAATCAGGTAAGGTTGGTGAGAGACAGCTGGAGAGCTCCGCCCCAATCAGAGAACAAACACCACCACGGAGAAGAGGAGGAGCATTTTCTTTTTCTTTTTTTATATGAAGCACAGGCAGCACATGGGAACTGAGGTCAATCCCAGTCAGAGGAAACAAACCCCAAACAGCTTCACACTTAGCAAATCAATGACACACCATTACACACCGTAGTAGAACCACCGAGACAAGGTTATATACACACACAAAGCTTGTTGTCGCTTCTTGGAAGTTAAGTCATTTGAATCATTTGAATACAGAACGGAAAACAAATTAATTTGAATGTTAAGAAAACAAAAAAAAAGGAATAACACTCTCAGAAGACTGATGGGTGGGAGTGGTTTTGGTAGAAAGACAGAACCCCTGACACTGTAAAGTAAATACCAACCAAGCAGGGATACGAGCTACATCCATACGACAGCGTTTAGGTAGGAAAATGGCATTTTCAAGCTAAAATGATCTCTGTCCACACAAGCCTTTTGGCTCTATAAACAGTTTGAATCCCTGTTCATACTAACATGCCTGAAAACGCACATGACGTCACCACTCACACACACTTGGGACGCGCCTGCCAGAGTAATCAGGAATCTACGACAGTCGTGACGTTGTAAAATGAAGAATGTAACTTCACAACAGCTGTTAGCAAACACAACAGTTAACATGTAATTAATTATCCATGTTGTGTACTACACTGATAATCAAGGCTAATGCCGGTTGTTTTCTTCTAGAAGGGGGTCAGGTCATGTGATAGGAGCCTGACGAATCAGCAAAAGTTACGTCGTGGCCGGAAAGAGACAATCAGCAAGCAGGTCTATGTCATTGTTTCCCCTCAAATGCCGGAGCAGTGTGGATGTCAGGTGGATCTGTAGCAGGGATGAGTTTCAAACGAAAAAATGTAGTGGTATGGATGTAGCGTAACAAATGCACGTCTCTCCTGCCCTCAGTGAGGTGAGAAAAACACATGTTATTTACATAAATAAAACTAAGAAACACAGCAAAAGAAATGCAAACTACGTGTCTGTACACACACACACACGCATCCACGCACACACACACACAAATACTTGCAGAGCTGTAAACCTTCCTGGGCTCTGTTTAAAGTAAGATGGGAGCGGAAAGGTTCCAACCTTCCTTCTCTGTGAGCTACTGACAGCAACATTTCTTTAGCGCTCATCACTTGCTCCCAGAAAAGTCCTCAGCTCTTAAAGAGTTCAGTTAAAGAGGAGGAGAATCAAAAGCTTCCCTCTGATTTCAAGTGTAGCAGGTTATGGGCAGAATAAATGTCACTACTATCCTTCATAATGTGTTGGCTGTTGGTTGGTCTGCGAGCCTGTGTGTTTGTAAGTTGGTCGGTTCCTCCGTGACACGTTAACGAGCTGCGTGTGAGTGTTGGTCAGTTGGTTGGATACCTGAGATTATGTCTAGTGTCAGGGGTTAGAGACAGAGGAGAGAAGCTGCTGGTTGCTGTGAGGAGGGATGTGTGAGAGCCAGAGGACAGAGCGGATGACTGTATGTAAGAAAAGAGGGAGGAGGGGGACAAGTGGTTTCAGCCAGTGACCTTCTTAGCCTCCACTTGCTCTTGGTCCTCCGACGTCGTCTCTGTGATGTCTGCTGAGTCGAGGTCCTCCTCATCCTCGCTCTGCCCTCTCTCCTCCTCCTCTTCCTCTTCCTCATCTTCTTCCTCCTCGTCCTCCGTACTTTCCTGGCTCTTTCCCAGCTGCAGGTTTTCCAGGGTCTTTGACACCCAGGATTCGATGCGGCTGCTGAGGGTGGGCACCTCCACAGAAATAGGTTCAGGGGTGTAGTCCTCTTCTTCCTCTTCCTCCTCCTCTGCCTCTTCCAGCATCCCGGGGACGAGGGTGGAAGTGGTGGAGGTGATGGAGGAGTTCAGCGGACCCCTGCAGCTTCCATCCAACGAGCCTGTTTCTGTGCTCTGCTGTGAGGCCAGCTCCAGCCGATCGTCCACCCGCACCTCATCTCTTTCACCGGTACCCTGCGTCATAGGCCCTGCCCTGGACTGGAGAGCGGTGGAGGCAGACGGAGCCGCGACGGTGGGGGCTGCCAGCGGCTCAATCTCCTTCTGGCTGACTGTGGGAGGTGCAGGGCGACTCTGCTCTGCCTTAACAGGCTCTGGAGCATCTGAAGTCTCCACCATACTCCTCCAGTTGGTCTCTGGTGAAATGAATACATTTGTTAGGCTCAATTTTATTATCTCAGCAAAATTACAGTCAGCGGTGGAAGCAAAGGACATTAATTCAAGTTCTGTACATTAGTGCAATTTGGAAGAAATGACACATATTTCCATTCCATGATACTTTATACTTACATCTGACAGATGTAGTTGCTAGTTACTTTTTAGACAAAGGTTTTGTATAAAAGAAATGACGAAATCTAATAATGATTAAAACTAAACCAGGGGTCCCAACTAAACACTGAAGTTGGGACCTCTGGTTTAGTTTAAGACAAAAGACACACAATCCAATCCTTACACTTTTAATTAGGTGAATAATTGAAATAATTCTGATTAAAGATACCCCTTAAGAACTATGACAAAGGTGAAAAGCAGAGAGACAGAAATGAGGGATCTTACCATACTCCTTTTCATTGACTTCTGAGATGGGCTCGGAGAAGATGGAGCAGAAGGAGATTGCAGAAGCAGCAGAGTGGTTACGGGAATGCCCCATGTGGTGTGGGACTTTCTTGTCGTTTTTCAGCGCCTCCTCGGCCTGCTCCTGCTCCAGAGCTGACACCATGTCCTTATAGGCCTTCCTGGCTTCTTCTGTCAGAGACACTAAACGGTTGAAGAGACCCTGAAGGAGGTGGAGGGATTTGATCGAGTTACAAAGAGGCAAAAAAAACAGAAACTGTAAAAAACTCTCAATGGCTCTCAGCCATAAATAAATCTGATGTTTTACAAAAAGTGAAAATGTCAATGTCAGACAGAGAAAACAACCTCCTTGGTGTAGTTAATAAATAAAAAAACACAAGCTGCTCCAAGGTCCCTATATGTCTGTACAGCTCTATATTGTATTTGATATGTAGATTAGTTCATCAAACGGATGTACGGGTGGGTGGGTGGTTAGGTGAGTGGGTGGATGGATAGAAAGCAATTTATAACAACTTTACTTTTATTGGCTGCCAGTGCGTTACCTCGGCTCCAGAATAGTTGAAAATGCCGACCACGCTGACAGGCACTAGTTTGTTGACGCAGCGACCAAGAGCTTTTCTGCCCAGGGCAAAAACAAATGGGATCTCCTGCTCCCGAGCCATGGCAATCACATTGTACAAAGCTTCGTCCAAACCACCTGAAACACAGGAAATAATTTGTATTACTCAAGTGAATCAAATTCAAGAAATGAACAAAAAGAACAGAAGGCAATGACTTTGACAGTGAGTGAAAAACCTGCTGTTTTGGTCATTTCTAAAATGAGGGCTGCAGAACTTGGCATCTATTAACGTGTGACTGATGAAGCTGGAATGCTGAACAAGCTGCTGTGACTCGCTCAAAAGCCAAAGAAGGCTGCAGATTTAGGTGAAACCTCTCTGCAGCTTTAAACATGTTCACAGCACAGTCAGACAATCTGATCACTAATATGAAGCTGGTGCAGTAGACAGGTTTGGGACATTCTTCACCTTTGGCCTGGATCTTTTCACAGTTTGGAGAGATGATGACACACTTAATCTTGTGCAGCTTCATGTGCTTGGTGACCTCTCTGAGACCCATGACCAGGCGGCGTTTGGACTTGGCCTTGGTGGGATCGTTCTGGTAGACCCGCTCCTGGAAGCGAACCAGTTCCTGTAACAGCATAGTCACGCTCTCGTCGATCTCCTTACTCAGAACCTGGTTACAGTACCTGTGGAGAAAATAAGACATGAGAGGGCACAGGGAAATAAATCATGGAGGTATTCAAACATTGACAGGCGGCCACAGTGTAAGTAATTAATCGGGAAACACTGAGGTTAATGTGTAGTGGTTGCAGCCCATAATCTTGATTTGTACATTAAGTTTTAGGTTTTGAGAGTGTGGGCTCATCAAAACAAGCCATTGAGAAAGTTTCTAAAGCTTCATAAACCAAACAAGTAATTGAAAAATACAAATCACTATTATGATGATATATTACGATGATTGTTGACTTCCTTAAAATGACTTTCCCTGCATGTTTATACAGATATTCATGAAATCTTTTTTTTGCCATGTTGACACCAGTAAACATTGTTCTACTAACTTTGTAGTAAAAGAAATATCTTTCACAAGGTTGACATAGAGCGGTCTAAGGAAAGAGCATCGGGCTGGTCAGAGCTGAGGGGTGGCGTTTGGCTACTGAGGCTTTTTGGAGGCTTTCAATGCAAAATCAGTTCGAGAGGGGTGGGCTGGGACAAAAGGCCGACAGCAGAGGACACAGAAGGACAAAGCTGTGTTTGTGACCACTGGCATACATTTTTGCTGAGAAGGGACAGTGTGCTAGGCATCCTTGTCGTATGCGACAATTCTTTATTGTACAGTTCCGCCCTTAAAAACACCAGTTAACTTTCAGTGTACGCTACCCACTGTGAGTTTTGAGTGGGACAAATATTTGCTTCTCAAACCCTTTTTTATCACCACATTCTGCATTTTTCAGACTTTCTAATGCCAGGGATTCCTACGAAAGGTCTTTCCTGTTCCACGTCCCGTTTCTCACTCCATGTGGGGATAAGAGTGGGAACTTACTCTCTGAAACGTCGGCTGTGGATCTTGGTGATCGCGTTGGAAGCCATGGGACTCCCGATGCCAGAGCTGGCAGGAGAACCCTGGGACACTGGAGTGATGCTGTACGGAGAGTTCTGGCTGGCTGGGGAAAGGGACGCATCACTGGGCACACTCAGACCATTCTCTGTGGTAGAAACAACAGACCAGAAGTAATTAGGAACTGTTTGGTGGATTAAAAAGGTTCGAAGTGTCTTGATAACGAATCGGCCTCACCTTCTTGGGAGGCAGGCTCTTGTGTAAGATCATCAGTAAAACGTAGACACTCATCTCCATGTTCCTCCTGGCCTGAGGACTCTTGTTCCACACTCGTCTTCCCTTTCTTCCCTTCACGTTCCTTCAAAATGATCTAGAAAAAAAAAAAGTACAAAACAGAAGGTAAAAAAACAAGGCTTCTTACAAAGCATCTTAATAGCATCATCCTCCCACCTCTGCTAAATCTATAACGTCAACTGAAATCACCAACCTTCTTCAGGGCTGTTGGCCGTTTGACTTTGGGAATCTCCCTCTCCTTCCCTCTCTTGATGCGGGGTGCAGTGGAATCCAGGGCATTATGTGGGGCCGAGTACGGCTGCTGATGAACCTTCAACATGGATGGCACGTTGATCAAGCCTGAGCTGTGGAATGGAGTGGTTGTTCCAACTGGAGAAAAGGATGACGAAGTTAGCACAGAGTGTGACTGTGGCCATTTTTACAGAGGTTCGTCATTTTTGGAATAAACCATAGAGTTTATGAACACCTGTAAAAGACAGTGGTTTGGTGTTGGTGATTTGTTTGGCCTTCACAGCCTGCTGATGTTTCTCCAAAGCTGCCAGCATGTCTCCCAGGTCCAGCTCAACAGAGGTTTTACTCTTCTTCCCTGCTGCTTTGGTGAATGCCTCCTGCCAGGCGAGGAAAGAATTGACAGAACATGTTCACTACCTTCACTAACAGTCAAATACAAGTGGAGATCAATTCATAGGCCAAGACGGACGCAGCAGGAACTGATAAAACAAGGCACAGAAATGCATCAGCAGGTCGTAACATTCAAAGTGTTAAGTGTGCACCCAACCCTCATGACCAGCAGAAAGGTAAATACCTGTAATTTCTTCTGTTCCATGCTGATTTCAGAGTACTCCTGTGCAGTGGCCAAGGCAGCAGCCAGAGCCTTCTTCCTCTGGCTCTTGGCCCTCTTGGGAACAGATGTGGTGATGGGGATGGGTGTTTGCACAATGTTGATAGGGGAGTTCTCTGGTAGGTTATCCAGCTGTGATGCATGTAGAGACACAAGTGAGTGTTTAGTATGGGTCTAAAGGTCTCAAATGTCAATGATTAGACTTCCCTATCTGATATTAACATGCCATCCACAGTGATCACAATATGCCAGGGGCACTTTGCTACTCATTTCAGAAAGGCACCATTTGCAGTTATCAAGAGGAGCAGTCAACACAAGTACTGTTAGTGCAAGCAGCTAATGCTAATTCCAAGCTTCTCCTGGTTTAAGACAAAACTGTTACACAAGCTTTTTGCTGCGTTTCTTTACATTGTAACCCATTTTTCTTTTACAGTACTTATACCGAGAACTTTTAAAGACAGACGTTTTCAGGAGGCACTTTCTCTTACCAGGTTTTTGGGCAGTTTGGGTTGCGTGTGTGTCTGGGCTGGAGCAGCTTCTGGTTTGGTGCTACGTTGGACGGCTCCTCCAGAAGCAAGATCTGGAAACTCATCTTCATCCTGACAAAGAAGAAAATATTTAAGCAAAAACAAAATACTAGAACCTAACATACGCCTTTGATGTTAACAGTGAGTCATTGAAATGAAATTCACAAGAAACCTTCGCTGACCTCAAAGTAGAGGGGCTCTGGAGTGAGCTCAGTGCCAGTGGCCGCTGCTGGCTGCAGTCTTTGTTCTGACTGGTTGGGTGGCAAACGCCCTGGATAACCACTGTGGAAATCCTGAAAGGCAGAGATCAGAGGAGTCAGACAGGATTCTGCTATTCAACAACCTCTGTGTATTTGATTTGTGCACAGAGGCTGGGGAGTGCAACATTGTAAGAGAGGAGACTAACACACAGACAATCCTAGTGGCTTTGTACTCATGTGTATATTCCTGTTTTTATCTCAATTGTTTACCACTATGTGTGAGGGGAAACTAGGGTTATGTAAGTGATGTGTGAATTAGCAATGCTTTTTAAAGTTCAAATTTCAGGGAAGTGAGACTCGCCCACAGAATGGTTCAATAAATATTGTGAAAAATTCTAACTTCGCATGCCATCAAAACAACACTATGCTAATGATTCATGCTAAATATCCTCTATGATGAGCATTTATAAAAATCTTCAGGGTTGTCAGATAATGACAAGAATTAGCATCTATAATTTTAGCAAGCAAGGTATGCTAGTACTGTACCTGTGAGAAGTTTCTCTGTTCAGGATTCTTCCTCTGCTCCGCTCTGTGAAACTGGCCGTTCCTGTCCCCCCAGGACTTTGGCGTTGCCTGAGAGGCTACATTCACCCAGGTATCTGCTACCAAATAAAAAGAACAATAGTAACTCTCAGTAACTCTCAGAAAAATTAATTTGTAAGACATTAGATAGTGGGCGTATAATAACTATGGCTTTGAAAGCATGATGTGAGGATATGAGGAAAGGAAAGATTGGAACACCTTGTTCAAACTTACATGTCATGACGCCAGCCTCTACTCCCTGTACGACACACCAAAAAACATAGAAAGGATAGAGACAAGTTAATATATCTAGAGCATGTTAAACATGCTATTAACAATGTGAGGGCAAAGCTAATTTAAAAATAATAAACTAAATGCCAGTCACTGTAACTCCATAAGTGAAGTCTTGTGTGTTGTGGTATGTCCTAGTTTTTCTGCCAGGTGAAAATGACATCAAGCATCATTACTTCAGAACCTGTTATGAAAGTAGCATCTTTTAACTCTTTAAAAGTATTATAGAGAAAAATGCTCGGGCTGTGACTCAAGTGAAATTAAATTTAGACACACAGAAAGAATCTGGGGTAACTTGCTAAGTCCACCTATCATACAAAAAACGCACTTGACTATTTGCTGTGTAGAGAGCAAAGCAACGTCATAGCAGAAGCTTTGTTTACATTTCCAAATATGTGTATGACGTCTATATTATTAATAGATTTTTTGCAGGTGAGCAAAAGGATTTGAATTAAATTTATCTTTTAACTAATGTCCACATATTTTGTTTTTGTCTAAAATACGTTGCATATAGATCCCGTTCACTGTTCTACTGACTTGCTCTCTGCCCAACTATTCTTATTTTGTGCTTCACATTTTTACTGTGAATCTTTAGCGTTGCTCCAAACCAGAATGAAAACACTTCTGTTCTGAAGCATAATCAATTTACAGGATTATTGGGAAAAAAACTATTTCTTCAAAACGTGTTGGATCTGGGGCTGATGCAACAACATTGTTCATTCAGAGGTCGAGTTGACCCAATGGTAGCTAACATACCGTAGGTGCTGCTGCATGCTCTGCTGGTCGTTGTGTTACCCCAGCGGCCTGGTTGTGTTTGGGGCTACAGTATCCGCTGTCACTGTCTATATCTGCCTCACAGGTGCCCTGCTCGTTGTAGTTTTCAGCTGGATGGGACGCCCGTCTTCTCTTTGTTCGGTTCTTCCACAGCAGAGGACTGGCTCGCTCAGCAGCACATCGACCCGACACCTCACCTGGGAAATCTGAGGGCAAGGGAGGAGAAAGTAGACCTGAAGTAAACTTGTTGCACGGTGTGACAGAGTGGAATAATACTGCAATTATATATAACATGCAATTAAGTTCAAAACTATTATACGTGCTGGAGTTAATCCACAGAGACTCACTGAACACAGACTTTGACCTGGAGTTAACTATATGATGTTTTTCCTGTGACATCAAACCATAACAGAAATACCAAAGCTATTTACACAGGCTCTGGTTTCTCGGAAGCAGAGATGACACAGATTACATCATGAGCTGCACATGTCAATCAGTCTGACTGGAAACTCTGCATTCCAGCTCATTCATGAACTTAAGCACAAGCATCATCAACCTGTAAGACCGGACACTGCTCTGAGCTGCATTGTGCTTCGCTGACAGGAATAATTATTGCCAATTTTATCAGTCTGATGAATGTTTGGCACCTGAACTTCCTTTCAGCCACAGGACTCAAGAAAAACACTGAACCTGGCAATAAACTTTTCTGTCAAAAAATGCAATACACCCTACAAGGAGGCACTTAAATGCATATTTACTTGTTGCCACAGTATTTTTACCGGTCTGCTGTGCTGCATCAACCAGCATGACGGTCTTGGTTCTACCATCGGGCCCCAAAGGTGCACACCTCCTTCTGCACAGCTACATTCCTCATTGGAGGCCGACGACCTCTTGAAGCCTGGCACACACCCAACTGTGGCTACAGGGGAAAAAAGAGGCAGGGTTACTGACGACATAAGGTGACGATGAGGAGAAACAAATGACCTATGACATACATGTGACAGCATCACAATAAGGCTGTTGACATTCTGTACCTTTGGGAGAATGTTAGATCGGACCATGCCTCTCCCCCTCTGGCTGGCCATCCCATATGCTGGTCCCAGAGGCAGTGGCCTTTCCCCGACATCTGCTGACACTGGGTTGATTACTCCAGTTTGCACAGGACCCGTGTAGGTGCCAGGGAAGGGCTGATAGAAGCCCATGACAGGTGGGCAGGGAGCAGGCATAATCTGGTAGTAAGCATACTCGTTGGACACAGGAGGCTGGGGGGAAGACAAGATGGGGTAGGCCAGGTACGGTCCACCAGGGGTAGGGTTAGGCTGCTGCCAGCGCAGCTCCCCTCCGTTATACATCGGATGTTGCCTGTGAAACAGTAAAGTTTTAAAATTCATTTCTACAAATATTTCTTGAATACTGTGCTTTGAAAATGCTGACTGTATGAAAATGGCAAGTTAAATAATTAGAGGCAGCTGGGGGATTGAGAAGCGGTCCGAATCAAATCCAAAGTGTCCTCCCATAACCCATTGACCTTAACTGTCCTCCTCCAGTAAATCAGGACATACACACGTGTTAAGTGTCATTAACAGACATCATGGCGACTGCCAAAAAACTAAAGTAGATGTAGAATTATGAGCCTTCCGAGACAAATGGACACATAAATAAAAGACAAGTCAGTCTGCGTAGATTTGTGGACATGATCGTTGTTATGAAAAGGCCAACCGAAGGAGTTTCAAGGGCAAGAACGAACGTGCATGGATAAAGTTAACGTTAAGTACGGCTCTTAAAAGATGTTCTAAAAATTGAATTGCTCTTGATTGGAAAAAGTTCAAATTAACACACAAGACTGAACAAAACTATACAGTTGAGGTTGTGATAAAGGTCATATTGTTTTAATACACAACTACAGTATTTATCTGTCAATTGTTATACATTACTGTAGGTCAGCCTTAGGCTAAGTCTGCACTATGTGCCTGTATTATGTGAGACAGGAAGAGATTCAATATATGTCAAATCCGACTTTGTATTGACAAATACCCAATTGAAAAAAGTTCAAAAGGTTTCTAAAACTTTGCATTACTTTTTCAAAACACTTTTCAGATTGTATCCTTCTACACAAACACAACAATAATGAGGGGGAAACTTTTGTTGTGCTCCACAAAATAAGATTAAAGTTTAGGAAGACAGAGGCGCCTCCCATGATGTGTGTGATGGTTAGTGAGTTAGGGAGTGTCACGCAGTATGGAGAAAGCTCTCGATAAGGATCCAGATGATATTTTCACAGCCGGCTTACTATAGTGGGTTATTTCCTTGCATTCAAATGGTGGGGAAGGAAACAAAGGAGCGGATGTGTGCAGGATACAGCAGATCACTCTGGACAAAGAAAGAGCCACTGGAAACACAAACTGGGCTTCCATGTAAACTCTGGAACTCTGGGGAGGTTTCCATTCATAATTAAGCAGTCTTAAACAACAGAGCAATCGAATGGCTCTCACTCAGCACACTGTTCAAAGGCTGTGATCGTGATCTCTTTAGTGAAGCACAACATCAGGGACACGGCGTTCTCTTCTTCTTCTTATAGTACACAGAGTTATGCTGAAAATAGAATGGTCCAGAAGAGAGAAGATTGTTCTTGGGCAGTTCAAAATGAGGGCACCAGACTTCCCACAATGCCACAGGGAATGGCTATATTTTTGCCTTAATTGACAGCATTGGCAAAATCCATTATTAGCTTTAACCAGAGTTAATGGAGTTGAAGCGAGTGCCACTCATTACCTAACCCCCCCCCCCCCCCCCCCCCCCCCCCCGATAGAGAAAAAGTACCTGTTGGCTTGGTTCTCCTGGACAAAAGGGTAGCAGGTGATGAGGTAGCTTGGTATGGGAGTGGTTTCCACCCCTCCACCACTACCACCTCCTCCTCCTCCTCCTCCTCCACTGATACCTCCGCTCCCTCCTCCACCACCGGCCTCTCCAGAAAGACTCATGCTGACCAGGGTTCCTTCAAGACCTTTCTTCTGTGGGATGAACGGTTCCACTTCGGCTGAAAGCTTCACATCCTGCAAAGAGACAAATGAACAGCCATTACTATCACACCATGAGTGACGGCAAAGGGCACAGAACATCCATCCATCTATATCCATTGAGGGTCGTGGGGGGGCTGGAGCCAATCCTAGCCGACATTATGAGAGAAGGAGCACAGACCTATTTGTCAAATTGCTGAAATAAAGTTGCTCAAGTAAATCACAACACTCTCTACATAGGTTTTTTTTCAAGACCTTTTCTTTTGCCTTCTCCATATCTGTATCCACGTGAGACAACAAATTATAGTATTGTATTAATCTTATCGCCATTCCTTAACTAACAAATGGGACAGTTGTAGGGTGTTGTAATTTGGGTTGTCAAATAGGTTAGTTAGTCAGATAGGCCTTAAAATAAAACTACAACAGCATGACACAATTTTTCTGAGCCCAAGTATGTTTAGGTCCTGAATGTCTGACAGGGACAGAGAGAGCTGTACAGCCTCTCATTTATTTAGGGCAATGCATTTCCTCACACTGTTCCAGTTTGTCCACAGTCTGCCCACAGTTGGTTTAAACGTCTAGTGACATCAAGGACATAACAGATTTCTGAGTTCATAAAAGGTACAACACACAGCTGCCAAAAGATGTAAGTTAAGTACACAACAAAACAAAGAACGACTTTAGTCATTGAAACGGCTTCATTTTAACAAGTTGACATGAGACTCTGTACCTCAAAGCCAAAAGGAGAGATTGTTAAGTTTATAAAATGGTCAAATCTGCTAAACTGTAGCTGCACTGAAAACTGGTGATGTAAGTTGATAGATGTAGATTTAAAGATTTAATTTGAGGCCTTAAATATTCTGTTGTTGACTGACACAACAAGGGACGAATACCAGGCTCAAACGTGTTATGGAGGCAAAAACTGTTTTATAAAATGAAGGACTTGGAAGACCCTGACATTTACCATCTAGTGTTTAAACTGCTCCCCACAATAAGACTCTTCAAATTAAATAAATCAACACTAGTGACCCATTAGAGCAGAACATATATCTCTTACTGAAGCCATTATAAAGAATTGAAGGTATCATGGAACCAATCAAAAAAAAAAATTATATCACTAAAGCAATTCAGTCAAAAAGCCAAAGGCACAATAATGACCTCATTAAGTCACTGTGCACTGACTCATGATCTTCTTCTAGTCAGTCTAGTTTTATGCTTGTCAAGATTTATAGGCTGATCAGATCAAGCGTTGAGTGTTGTCAGACTGTTGTGGAAAACAAATGATAGAGCCGGCAGAAAGGTCAAAGATTAGAAATCAGGTGAGAGCAGGTCTTGCACTCAAACACAGATGAAACCCAAGCTCAACCAGCCACTTCAGACTGCTGCTCTGTAGTAAAGTAGAGACATAACCTTTAGATCAGTTGCATTCTGCTTATTGACCATTTTTTTATGTTTACATTCGCTTCAGAAATGTTTTACTCCATCAGCACCGGAAAATCCACATCAGTTGGCCCCTAATCAACAAACTATAATGTTTACTTTAATTTGAGACTCCTTACATGATTATCACACAAAGTTAAGTATATAGAAATGTGACAATCCTATATTATCTCAGTTTACAGAGATTTGGGAGAGTTGATCATGTCATGAAACTTTAAAAACAGTGAAGTACCTGACATTTACAACTCATTTTTGCCATGAAAATAACACAACTGTCTTTCTTGTTTTGTTGCTATCTGCCGAGAAGCACCTTTCACACCTCTCAGTGCTCCTCACTAAACATCATGTTGACACTGGTCTACCCCAAGGCAGCAGCTCTGTGCGAGACGAGGTCCCATTCAAAATAATCTACTATTCTGCAAGGGATGAGGAGAGGTGACAGGGTTTAGAGTACAAAGACGCCCCCTCACTTCTGAAACAGTGGTCGGGATGCATGAATAGAGGAACAGTGTGGCCAGTGGATGTCAGACAGACAGCTATTGTTTTCCACTGCTACTGACTGTGGGTGGATCCCTCAGTTTTCCTTAGGTGATCTATAGGATCCATCCTACCGAGAAAAAAAAAAAAGGTCATGGTGAATGGAATCTGTTTTGCCAGTTCAGTACAAAAGAACTACAAATATAAATACCGATTTTTTTTTTTAAACTACCGAAGATTAATAACAGACGCTTGGACTGATATATGACTGGAGGGATTTAACGCCACAGCGGTTGGTCTGAAGCTGTACGATGGCACAGTATGGCTGATAGGCTGTTGTTATAGGATTATGTTTGAGAGGATAAAGTAGGGACAGTACTAAAGGATAAGCTAATTACCCACCCAGCCGCAGCATGGAGGCCACGTGCACAGGCGCTCACTAATGGTGAATCTCGAATTGTGAACGCTGACGGAGAAATCGGACTAATTAGAGAACTCGATTTTGGAAGAAAGGGGTCGAGTGCCGGTCCGAGGACGAATCTCTTGATTCAACCACGAGTCTTTGTGCATCTCTGAGTCGGTGAGAATAGCTGCGATTGTGAAAAAGACAATGAGGTCAGACCCAGATGTGCATCCGCTGGGGATGACAGAACTCAGGGAGATTCAACTGGGGGCTACTGATCTCACAAGCCTCTGTTTGTCAGTGCGCTTTCACACCAGTTGCTTTCCACGTACCACCACCATACACTTGTGCTTCTGTACAGCAGCAGCAGGGTGGGCTGTATACATACAGGAGCATGCAGATGCAGTTTATTGGGAACACCTTCTACAAAATAAAATACTGCAGTCTGATACAACAGTCCTGCAATGACTCCTACCTTCATGGAGGCTGTGAGGTTTGGTTTGTGAGGAGTTGGCACAAATTCATGATCATTTTAGAGGAAGTATTTTAGAGAGAGTATTTTTGAATGCTGTTGGATTTTTGTGCAAACATATTCAACTAGGGTTGTCTCCAGCTCCCTCAAAGGATGAGGAGCGTAGCTAATGGACTGATAGCTGCTGGAAAAGCTTCACTTATATCAATATGGAGGACAAAACACAATAATCAACAATAATAAAACACATAGATGACCTGATAATCTCCATGCAGCAGAACTGTTGTTGTTGGTTTCATCTGCATGTAGATACTAAACTGCAATCTGAGAGTAGATGACACATGTTTTGATGCAGCCCGTCTTGTATCCATTCATTTAACATGTTGGCTCAGACGCTCGACACAAACCGAGCACCAGCAAAACTTCCTGCATTGCGAGCAGCGTCGCAGGAATGTCATACATGCAGAAGAACCAGACGTTCCTCCCTTGACGGTCACGAAAACCTGTCCGACCCCATCGACACCTCTTATCCGGCTCAACATTCCTACCGTGATTGAAACCTCTTTGTGGAATCTCCCTCTCCGGACCGGTCTCCATACGGTCACATTCAAAAACAGAAACAGTGTGCACCCGCGGCTCCGCTGAGCACACGAGCTGCGCCGTCAACATGACAGCTGGGGGTGTTTAGCTCCAGCTAGCTAGCGAGCAGGCTAGCGGAGGAAAGCTAACGTCTGAGCGCAGACTGGCTTTTAAGGGTTTAACTCGCGTGGACGCTGTCATGGAAATACATTAAAGCCTGTTGCTATGAAAAAAGGGATAAAACACACGCGCAACGTAACGAATGGAAACAGATGCATTGCCCGTTTTTGTATTTCATAATGAGCTGCGGGTACCGTTAGCTGTTTCAGTGTTTCAGTTAGCCAAGTGGAATAACAGTGTTGCTGCTGCCCGTTGTGCCTACATTACCCCCAAAAAGAGCGGGTTTACGTGTAATGGAAGCGACACAGCTGTTTGTAGAGTCACCGCCAGAGCAGTTGTTATATAAATTACGTTCACGACAAAGCAGAATTGGGCCTCGGCGGCTTTAAAACTAACGTTACCTTCCCTATCCCCCCCCCCCCCAAACACACACACACACACAAGCTAACGCGTTAGCAAGGAAAAATAAATGATGTTTAAAATAAACTCCTCACCTTATTGTCACTAGCGTCCATGTCAGTCAGCCTCGCCGCCGCAAACCTTCATCGACCACAGTGTGGACGTCAGGAGCTGGGTCGTTTCAACTTCTTCATCGCAGACAGAAACGATAATAAGGGCGATGGTGGCGGTGGTGATCACCGGGGGCTCGAGGATCGGGCTCCCCTGCTAACTGTTGCTAGATGCTGCTGCTGCTGCTGCTGCTGCGTCAGCTGGCGGAGCTCGGACCAGCCTGTGGTCGCGGAGCAAACTGCTGTCACTGTGGAAATGGGAGTCACCTGGAACGGAAGCCGCTCAAGCCCAGAAAGCGTTGTTGTGTGTGTGTTTTTTTTTTTTTGTATTGGCTCAGAAATGTGCATGAGCGTCGTGCGTGTGGCTGCAAAACACCATCGGAGACACAGGGATTCGAGTCAAAGCGAAAGAAAAAGTGTCTTTGCGGCTCGTTTATCAGTTAAAAACAGTTTTTTATTCAACTCCACGTTCATCCCGTCACACAGTCCAAAGGCAGCTGAATCCTTTTTAGTGCTGAGAGAAATCTGTTTATTACCAACAGTATACATTAAATACTGTGTACACGTTTTCATACACATTTGGACTTTTTTGTTTTTTAAGTATTTTAAATTTTTTTATTTTTTTTTTATTTTTTACAGAACTGAAACATTTTGTGTGTTGCACATGGATCTGCCAATCAGGGAACATGAAAAACAAAAATAAGTGTCGGTGATTTCCTCTCATCGGGGACAAAACAACACACGTCTGGTGGTTCTCAAGTCGTCTTCGAACTCGTTGGCATTCTTAAAACCTGTGCTGTGTGTCTTGTCTCAGAGGGTTTTACTGGAAGAAGCACAGTAGCATACGTTATGGATGTATTCAAACATGCCATTTTCCTCGTCTCCGGACTTTACATGCCATCATGTGAGCTTGCTAACGATGGCTTGGTTCAGAGAGTTCAGCTGATTTGTCCATTTGTCTAAAGCTGTGTAGCGAGCCCCCCCTCTCTTCTGGTAGTCCAGTTCTAGTAGCTGGTTAACTTGGTCAATTCGGCCGTGGATTGTGCTGAGAAAGGAAAGAACAGAGAGTGAGCAGCAAGGCCACACATGTTGAATTGGAAGAATATTAGATTAAATCAAATGTGTATTGTTATTGTTAAGCTTCCTGTATTTAAACAGAAAAGGTTTCAGACATGAACTCTGAAACTCTGGAGTTTGCCTTTTACACATGAAGAACGCAGCAGGAGACCCTCTGGTTCACAACTGGAAAATTCCCAGTGTTTTCAGGTGAGGGGGTGGCGCAGCATGCAGGACATAACACGTAAATTCCTCTGCAGAGATTACTGTTTTGTTTACATCAACATGTGTCAACCCATATCCCCGAAAGCTCTTAATTCTCGTTCTCTTTTCAAGTTGACATCTTCCCCTATGTCCCCTGTGTTATTTTTCTTTTTTTCAGCTTTGTGTTCATCGCATGTTGGAAACATCATCAATGTGCCAACTCGCTCACAGTGAATCCTCCAGATTGTTTCTTGCTATATTCTCACATCAGTTTACTTTGACATTATGCAGAGATTTTGCTGGCAGGAGGCACTCCAGAGAATGTCCACAGCAACTGACTGACTGGACAATTTTCGGAGATTACGCGGAGTTCAGAGCACATCTGAAAGCAGCTAAAATCTGATCTGGCTGCTTATTCTAATGTGAGACAATGCAGAAAAGAAAACAAACAACATTTCTTCAGGTAGCAGTAAGACTGTACAACCAGAACTGCTCACAGTAGAAGCACCGGCACACGACTGCACTTTAACATGGGTTTAACCCACTTGACTGCATAATTAATTTCTGTCTGTGCAAATCAATGGCTTAATGTGCAATCCGTTGTATATTTATATATTTCATATGTCCTTACATTTGTAAGTATTGCATGTAGGGATGTCCCGAGAACTGATACTTTGGTACCAAGTCAATGCCAAAATTCTAAAAACACCACGGTACTCTTGTTACAGTACTGAAGGTACCAAACAAGACCGACCCGCCACTGCAGGATGGTTGTTTCTGCATCGGGGCAGGCGCACATTGCATGTTCGGTGTCCTTGTACCGTGCTGCATTGCCCAGCCGCTTGTCCTCCCACCTCGCTCCCCCGCTGACCTGCGCTCACTTTGCACTAGTCAGGGGTTCTTGGGACCCGTGCAGTGCTTAGGGTTTGGTTTGGTCTGGAGTTTATGAGACACATATTTAAACAGAGTGACAGAGACGAGCAGACACACGCGTTCCTGTGGAAGAGGGTAAAAGAATCCTGCAGGTTTTTTTTTTTTTTTAAACAAGGGATTTCTATTTGTCTGCATTTAAATGAGTGGTAATAATGAAAAACACAATCCCTTCAACATCGCAGAGCACGATGGCCAAATGTAAAAATGATGAGGTAAATATTTCTCTCAACAGTTTCAGTACTTGTGAAGTGAGAGTAATCTGCGGCTTTCACTTGCAAGACATTTTTCTCACACCTGTCTGGACAAAATGATGCCTGCTATGAGGAAATATAACTCTTTACAGGAAGGTAGTTATTAAATCTCTTAGACTTCTCAGCAATAACGTGAGAGAAACTTACTTATCCAAGATACACTGCACCAGCAAACTCTCCACATCACACACATCAATGTTCAGCTCCTGAAACAAAACAACAAAATCAGACTCATCCTCAAATCTGTAAAGAAGTAGATCAACTAGTCTTATTTAACATTAAATAAGTTCAACGCACTGCAAATCCTGTGGTACACATTGGGTTAGATGTGTTAACAAAAGACCCATAGAGAAAGTAAACCATGCAAGTATGTTAAGACATAAAACATAAATACAGAGTATGTGTTGAAAAAATGCGTTACAAGATCGTCTGCATATGCCTGATTTATTATCATAAATATCTCTGCATTATTTACAGAGAAATTCACAAAAATCTGGATCCACAATGTCACAGGACCTTAAGTGCAAATATTGTCTAATTATATTCAGAGAGAATGTGATCAAAGAGTAAAGACAACATAGAGTCACTGTGCAGGACCTTTTTTTATGATGACGTAGACTCACCTTAGAAATGAAAGGGATGTGTATTCTCGTGTAGGGTTTGATGAGTTTGATAAGTACTTGAGTTCTAATGTTCCTCAAGAGCTCTGCAACACAACATCGCATGATCAGCAACTTTAAAAGCACAGCACTTTTTCAATAGATTTAATAAACATGTGGACTGAGGTCCCGGTCGCCACTCACCCTCTATGTGCTCTCTTATGAAGGGGTCGTCCATTATGTTACTGTGATTTGTTTTCAAAATTTTCTCAAATTCAGTAATGTCATTGTTCTGGTAGGCGCTGGAAAGGAAAAACAGCCAGTGTTGTTATAGTGTGTACATTGTGATCCGCGACCCACAGAACAACTCTCATCCAAACACATCGCAAAATGTCAGACTTGTATGTAAACACTATTCTTATTACAGTTTTGGGTGTGGATTCCTGGCTATTAAATGACTAGGAAGGCAATATAAGGTCTGTACACGACCAAGCTCAGATAAGCTAAGATGCAATCTGGACAAAGGGAACGAGAAGTCCAGATGAAACGCTGACCAAAGGCTTTATAGTCAAGAATCTATGTCAGAGAGATAAAATATCTATTCAAAACATAGGGGGGCAGTTTTCATTATTTGCATTGTGGGTCCATTTGTATGATTTCAGCCATCAACAATAACATGACACTGCTCATCAACTCGGTTGTGACACGAAGATGCACAATCACGTGCTTAATGCCGAGTATGAAATGTTACAACATATAGAGGAGAATAATTGTGTTATGAACAAAAGCCATCTTACCAAACTGCGTGCTTACCTTACTAAGTTTGTCATTGCTAGGATCTCCGGGTCATTTTTGTATGGTTTGGCCTTTGGAAAAAACAGGGAAAAATATAACTGGAACTTAAAAATCGTCATATACCGTACATTCAGCAGTTCATTCTGATTACACACCGGCACAGACCTGCGCTCTATCAAAATTGCAGGCTGCACAAACTTATGAGGCAACTAGTTGTCTTTTTCCTCTTGTTTCATATTCTTGCAGAACATGCAAAAGTAAACATGTAAAACAAACTTTATACCTCTTGAGAGTCAAATGGGTTTATTCCTGACTTCATTAGCATGTTGGCTAAGACCAGGTACTTCAGGCATGTTGTCCTTCGTGGGCTTCCGGACTCATCATAGTTTTTAAAGGCCTCAAAGAAGTCTGTGTGAGCTTTCTCAAACTCGCCCTCTCTCAGGTGCATCTTCCCGCCGCACTCTGGTTGGGAGCAAACAAGAACAGGTCGTTCAGCAAACAGCCATAACAGTGACTAACACAACACAAAGCTGCATGTACACCATCGTACCTCTGATGACTCCCATGATGAGCGGGTGAGGAATGGCAGATTTAATGTGAAGTGACTGCTCATACAGGGCTTTCAATTTCTTGTTGTTTTTCTGTGCTGTGTACATCTGGATCTCCAGAGCATAGATCTCCAACAGCTGTGTGCCTTTCTTCAGATCATCCTCCCCATCATCTGTCTGCATGTCATATAAAAACAGAGCAATCACCTATTAGATAATGAGGAATTCAAAATAGCAATTATTCATATCAATTTAAAGCAAGACATTATTTCATGTTCAATAAAAATAATAATAATAATAATAATGACCCAATTACCTGACATGACTGATGAAGTTGCCTAAGGATCTTCTGCAGTTTCCCATACTCTTCTCTCTCCAAGTACAGTTTCCCCAACTGCGGGGGAAGAAGGGAAAAATAGCATTTCTCAGCACATGTTTTCCTTGGAAATGATGATGTGAGATCACCTGGAACCAGTGAAGAATCTTTGTGTACCTTTGTGTTCGTTTTAAACCACAGTCTGTCATTTTTTGCATCTTTCAAAGCCTCAAGTGTGGTTTCATAGAACTCCTGTAGCAAGTCCATCTAGCAACATGGGAAACACGAGTAAGCATTTCAAATAGTTGATTCTCCAAGTTTCTGGGTTTCACTCCGTCTCATGTTTATACCTGTTTGGAGGTAGAGATATAGTCCAGAATGGAGTTGATAGACTTCTCTGAGTAGTTCCTGGTGACAGCACTTCGGATGTACGTAAGCAGCTGCTTGTACCGGTTCATCATCTCTGGGAAGTTGGTCTGCAGGGTCAAGATACACGGAAAAACAATCACTCATCACACAGTCATTCACTTCAACGGCACATGTTGCGCAGCATACCAGCTTGAAGTTGATTTTGATCATCTGCTTCAATGCTTTGAATCCCCATTCTCCTTTCTCTCCCTCCAGCTCCAGCACCTGAGCAGAGCACAAGATCGAGAGTTGTCAACACAAGTCACATCTGACACACACAGACAACATGTTGTGTTAAGGAGCACCAGCACTCCACCTTCTGGAAGCTGCTGAGCGCTGCTTTGGGATCATCCTCCTTCAGGGCTTTTGAGTTGTAGTACTGGTTCTCGAGGTCCACGTTTGGCTCCGAGTTGCTGTCCTCTGAGTATTCCTGTTGTTGGAGCACATGCACGTTCGTGAATAACACACACCAGTAACTCTCTAGCTAGCTAACACACCGCTAATCGTAGCAAACAGTCCTACTATCCACTACCACGGCTTGTTAACCAGCTTGTTGTTGATGACTGGACAGTGACACATGCACGGCTAAAAGCACAGACCCCAAATTAGCTTCCCGGCTCGGTTGCTGTTTAACATTAGCCGGGTACCTAGCGGCGATAGCCAACTGCCGTTAGCCCGCTAGGAGGCTAACGACAGTCGGCCGACCTCAGCTTAATATTAGCCGACAAGCTAACTAGCTAAACAGCTAGCCCAGCCCGCACAGTGCACTTTGCGTCCAGCGGAACACAAACATGGAGGTTTCGTTTAAATTCGGTCGCAAATACCAGGTCGTAATCTTCCTCATCGTCGCACATGAAATCGTCTTCCATGTCGGACATGTCGGCGATGTAGCTTATCCGGCGGCGGAGACAGACGCTGGCCCCGGCCTGTGCTGTGTTTGGCAGCGGCGGTGAGAGGACGGTGTGTCAGGCAGGGCTCAGAGGAGCAGGAGCCGCTTCACGTCCATAGATGGCGCTGTTGGATCGTCTCAGATAATAACAAGCGACATTCTACTTTAAAACAGGATTCACCCGCTGCAGTGATGTGGATGTAGAAGAGTGATGTTTCTATAATGTAACTTTTATATAAGTTTACCTGGATGTAGAAGAGTGATGTTTCTATAATGTAACTTTTATATAAGTTTACCTGGATGTAGAAGAGTGATGTTTCTATAATGTAACTTTTATATAAGTTTACCTGGATGTAGAAGAGTGATGTTTCTATAATGTAACTTTTATATAAGTTTACCTGGATGTAGAAGAGTGATGTTTCTATAATGTAACTTTTATATAAGTTTACCTGGATGTAGAAGAGTGATGTTTCTATAATGTAACTTTTATATAAGTTTAACTGGATGTAGAAGAGTGATGTTTCTATAATGTAACTTTTATATAAGTTTACCTGGATGTAGAAGAGTGATGTTTCTATAATGTAACTTTTATATAAGTTTACCTGGATGTAGAAGAGTGATGTTTCTATAATGTAACTTTTATATAAGTTTACCTGGATGTAGAAGAGTGATGTTTCTATAATGTAACTTTTATATAAGTTTACCTGGATGTAGAAGAATGATGTTTCTATAATGTAACTTTTATATAAGTTTACCTGGATGTAGAAGAGTGATGTTTCTATAATGTAACTTTTATATAAGTTTAACTGGATGTAGAAGAGTGATGTTTCTATAATGTAACTTTTATATAAGTTTACCTGGATGTAGAAGAGTGATGTTTCTATAATGTAACTTTTATATAAGTTTAACTGGATGTAGAAGAATGATGTTTCTATAATATAACCCTTACATAAGTTTACCAGGATGTAGAAGTATAAAATGTATTTTTATATAGGTTTACCTGGATGTAGACATTTCTATAATATAACTTTTTATATAAGTTTACCTGGATGTAGAAGTGTGATATTTCATAAATATATAAAATATCATACATAATATAACACTTTTTACGTTACAAGTAACAAGTGAAAAGTTGTACCTATTGTTTAAGTGTTTGCGTCAAAATCATCAAGTGATGATTACCCAAATTGAGCCATTTTTTAATAATATATATTATTTTCTGAAAGCTATTGATACATTGATAAGATCACTCTCACGATGCAGATAGTAAAGGTGGGGATAGTTTTAATTACTTCACTGGGTGGTCTCATACGTAATAGTACTGTCTCGAGCTTATCAACATCAACCACTACCTCAGACACTGTAGCGAGAATACTCTCAATGACAAACCAGAAATAATCAGAGAGCGCTCACACAAAAAAACACAAAAACTACAACCACAACACACACACATGCAATGGACCCTGAGTGCTTAAGGTTCTGAATCTGACCCACTGAAGGTGTGGACCAAAAGCTCAGTCACTGGCAGGTCAAGTTCAGTGCTTCCCTCAGAAGTGTAGACTAGATTACTTTTTAGAATACAGGACAAGATGGTGAATATCCCTTGTAGATACTGTTAAGTATCTCCAAAATATTCTTACATAGAGAGCTTGAGTAAACTTGTTAGTTTCCACCACTGGAAATATCCCATGAACTCCCGTGTGAACCAGACTCGTAGAGACCATTGGCATGCGTCACATCCCTCTACGGCCTCGCTGTGGGTCATCCCACATGCAACCATACGAAAGATTTTATTACTGAAGACATTACTTTACTGTTCCGACAATTTACGCAATCGGCTTGTGCGTCCGCAAGTTATGTGTCATAGGTTTATTTCCCAAAAGTAATGAGAGCGGGTGAAAAACTCAAGTCCATCATCCTAAGCCGTCATAATATTTACAATATCCAGACATGAATCACCAACACCGATGCTGGAGGGGAGAGTGTATTCACACACTGACGTGTAACTCAAAAGGCAATAAGAAGTGTCACAGACAGTGCACGCTCCTCACTCATATTATCTTTTATGTGTGCACTGACAGATTTATTGCATTTCTTACATAAAGCCATGCTGCGGGTGTCGACTGGTTTCACACAGAAAGATACAAATATTCTAATTGCCCCGCCTCAGATCTGGTGACGCCCATTTGTTGCATGTGTAAGATGCATCATTCCAGCGGCGGTGCGTCCACTGCATCAACAACAGAGTCTGAACAAATGAGCGGTGCTTCTCTACCGGAGTCAACAACACCAAAAAACTAATTGCGGGTCTGAGACAAAAGACACGTGGGTGCTGGTACACGCCGATTTGTCATCACAGCATCCTCACACCCTCCTGAAATTACACGGAATTAGGCTTCTCCACATTGCTGAAATACGCCATTGTAGCCACAGACTGATTGATCTGTCGACACATTCACAGTCTCTTTTATCTCACTGTGTCGGTGGGGAGATGTTGCTGTACTTGACGTGCAAAGGGAAACCCTCCCAGCCCAAGCAACTCTGTCTAACAGACCCACTTAGTGCCAAAGACTTTTATTTATCCGACTGTGCCAGGGAGATGGTGCGATAAACACAAGTTCATCATACCTACTAACCTTATTTAGAAATCGAAAAGAGTGGTACAAAGCCTTATAAACACCTCCGAGAAGCCCCTCTTCTTCCAGATAATCTTTGATGATTCACTTGATGAAATTAGTTCATTTATAATATTCCTTTGGCGTGGATGTATACACTGGGTTTTATAATCCGTTTAATCTTGGGTTGCCAAAAACTGTTTTATGCCGAACCTAATAACCTTAATAGAGTTAATATAATCTAATTTCTGACAGTTCCTTAAACATGAGACAAGAGCCTTTAATATATCTCCAGCGTGGCATCTGGCAGCACAAGCCTATGTACCTCTCTCAGCAGGCTGTCTGCTTGTATACTCTACACAAAAGGCTCTCACCACCGAAGCTCTCACACAAGGGTGCTAATCCTTTTTGTACTGCCGCCAACTCCCTTTTGATCATTACTCATGCATTGCACACAAATGCACACGCAGGCACACACATAGTTATTCACATCATGTGTATACAGTACATTTATGCTCTACTATACACACCTGCTTGATCATGTGTGCCTGTGCATGCACATATTGTTAAATGCCCTAAAAACCTGCTCAGTTGCCAGCCTTGTCCAACCTACCCTGAGGTCATCAAAGCTGTTCTCACTTCTCAACTTGTGCAAGATGCGTGACTAGCCGGTTTGTTTTTCTCTTTTAATTTTTTTTGTTGCTGTTTTCATTTTTACAAGGTATGTAAAAGCGTGTCTCTATTTTATGCAACAACTTCCATCAAGTGGGGGTGTTATTACAGATGAAATCCAATTTCCAAGAGCTGAAAGCCAAGTCCACACGCACGCCTCCTGCATCACACGCTAGCATAATGTGGTATGTGTGTGGTATGTGGGCTGGGGTTTGGGGTTTTTCTTCTTTCTTGAGTTTGTCTGTATTATAAATTAATTGAGGTTAGAAAAACTTTTATTCCAATTTGGGTTAGCTTGTGGATACAGTGCTAAGCAGGACAACTCAATTAAGGGTCAATTAGCAATTTTGTTAGAATAAATATGCAAAACTCTGAATTAGAAGCTATTGACATGTTGGAACATATTTCCTTTTTAATCTTCTTGACAAGAGTCAGAGGAGAAGAATAATGTCACTCTCGTGCTGGTACATATCTTAACATAAAGACGGGAAGCAACTATCCTGGCTCTGAGCAAAGGGGAAAAACCTCCCTTTCAGCACCTCTAAAGTTCACATAACACAGTAAATCAACGTTTGTTTAATTCGTGCAAAAACCTTGGTGTAAAATCAAAACTTAGTTTTACGGAGGGGTTATGTTTCAGACTATTTCTTGGCCAGCTGCTGAAACTGTGGCCCCAGGACTCTTGAAAGTAACTGCAAATACCTGTTTCTTATTATATTGCACTACTCCTTTAAGGATGACATTCAGCACCAATTAAAAGACATAACAAATGTGATATCAGACATATCTGTGGTTACTGTCAACTGAGATTCTTTAAACGTTTTTTCAATTATCCCACACAATCATAGATTTAATAAATGACTTGTTTGGAGACAAGGGACGATGGCATGAGTTTATTATTGTTTCATAACTGCAGACATGTCACGAAGTCCAGTTAAGCCAAAGCTTTCCCTGCACCACAGAGCACCAGAATATCCCTCCCACACTCGCTGATGTGACTTCCCCACGACAATGGCAGGCTAATAGCTCTAAGCTGCCCTGTTTTTATTATTCTCTTTGGCAGATGAAAATAAAAACAGATGTGTGTCATTTAGGACACGTCGTGGATGCATAGTGCATGAGGGTCCCTGTGAATTACCCTATGGCCCCTCCTGTCCTCTCATTTCTCTTCCTCCTCTTCATGTCCTCTCCATCTCGCCTGGTGCATTCATCCCTCTGAGTTTGGTTTTAGAAAATCAAAGTAGGGGACAGGGTATATTTAGATGCTCTTACATATTTTAAATGCCAAGGCTGAGACTATGAGACTCGTGGTTTCCTCTGTCAAGTTCATTCAAAGCAACAGGACCACATTCAGCACCAGTCTGACAGACCATTCCCTTCAATCTGCTTCAAAATAACAGAACGTTACAATTTCAAATTGTGTGCAGTGCATGCAGCCAAGTCTAATTGTTAGAGAAGGTGATTTGTCAATCTGTCTCAGATAACGTCAATATTTTGTCACGACCTGGCTTGAAAAACCATTCTAAATGTTGGAGGCACACCATTTTCAGGTCAAAAGTATTCACTTATCAAACAAACCATGGATGCTTCATTTACAATCATAAATCAAATAGGCGATGTGAAAGTCAGGTCCTCACTGTAGGATGTGCATAAGAGCGGGGATGTGTGTGCAAGTGTTGCAAGTGCTTGAAAACACAATTAAAGAATGGAATCACAACAATTAAAGCAGGGGTGGGGAACCTCTGGCCTCTGGGCCGATCACGCCCGTCAGACAGTGTGATCCAGTCTGGGAGTTGCGAAGAAATTCATGAATACAAAAAAAAAGGAAAATTCAGAATTACAAAACGAAGTTCTCACGCAAGCAATCAATTTTTTTCTGTTGATAAAAGAAAAGAACAAGTTTTAGATTAACACGGCCTTCAGGGTGGTCCCTCCCAGCTGTACACTGTGCGGGTCACGGTGAACACACACGTAGCTGTTTTGTGTCGTTGCTCACATTGCAACAGACCAAAAAAAAGAAAAGGAAATTAGATGCAGAATGTTGCAATTTTCAAGACAAATTAACAAATTAGTTTAATTTTTCGTTGAGTAAAAGTATTGTGGGGTATTGTTGCCATTGTGCAGCTGCTAGCATCGGAAAAACAAAAATATGTTCTGTTGGACAAAATCATTTAACAACGCATGGACACAAACTTTTTTTCAGATACCAGATCAATCTGAAATGAACCTGTAAAATATCAATAATTAATAGTTGATGACGTTTCTCAGAATGTCCATTCACCCATTAAAATACTCTGGTGCCACCTCTCACCTAAACTACATGGGGTATGTGGTGCAGGGGAGACTCACACAGACAGCTCCAAGTTGTTTGCCACATATGTGAAAGGGCAACTCTGGACAATATCCAGACCTGAAAATGGCAAGATGCTGGTTTTGCAGAGTGAGTCGTTGGTCACAGCGCTGACCTGTCAGAGAATTGTGAGAATGATTCATGCCCTTCACTGACAGCCAGCTGACAGCTTGTCAGACGTGGAGTAAAAAACATTTGCTTGCACGTAACTGATCTGATGAAAGGCTTGAATGAGTCTTCAGCTTCATGTACAGTAAATATAGATAGATTATCGTACCTGTTACTGGACAGGAAGCCTTCTAACGCTGGATTCTCAGTCTTCTTCAGGGTCTGTTTCTTTTCGTGCAGATTCACTTTGGAGCTTCATTTTCTGTCTATTGTCTCTTCCTGGCCCACAGCTGTCATAGTTTTCTTGTTCTCTCTGTCGAGGTTGTGACTCTCTCAGAGTAAAAAACAATATGACAAAAGGCTGGAGAGGATTCTGTGGAAATTCTGTGGATGGGACATCTGCAGTTATTTGCCTAAAACTACAATAGCAGCAACACTAATAAGCTTTACTGTTGTATTGAATTTGAGTGTTAGAAGTGGCTCAAAATTGCAACAAAGAGAGGAGTCCACATAAGTTTCTCACTATTCAGCTGGTCTATTTTACATATCAGTGAGTCAGCAGTGCGGTGTATGCTTGGATGAGTGAGGCATGTGTTCAAGAGGTCTCTCTGCAAGTCTTACTGGATGATATCACCCCTAGATACTCAATATGACATACTCCTATTGCTCAGCAGAAATAACCACAGAGAGAGAAAAGTTGGGGAACAAATCAATGGGCCTCAGAATGCCCCAATCACCCAGACGTCTGACTCAATATACCTCCATCCGTGCAGCAAACTAGTGCAGGTCGAGGAATGAGCGTGGTCTCATCTCAAAGTACCAACCCTCTGTAAGAGTCGGCCAAAGACTTAGTTGAAAACAGCCAAAGCTCCTGTTTTCATGCAGTAACATGAAAATAACACAGATAATATAGTGACTTTAATGTAAATGGTATATATAGTAGAGAGGCTGTTAAACCCAAGTGTGTCTTGACTCCAGTGGGCATTTATGACTTTCTATGAGCATCCCCCTACAAGCTCCTACTTTCATCCATTAGGATCCACTTTGTTTATTCCCCCACTCATGAGTTCCCCAAATCCTGAACCGAGAATGGAAGTGGTACTGCCAGGGAGGCATGCAAGATTTTCCAGTCAGTCACAAAGAGTAACTTTCCATCGCATGGAACCAAGGTCCGTGCTGAGAGATTACTTTGATGTACCTTATCTGTCCCTTAGTGGCCTCATTGTTAAAGAGCAACAAATTATAGTTCTTGGAAAGGCCCAGAGTATTTAAGTAGGAGGAAAACCTCTTCATCGGCGTGTCGAATGACGTCCATTCATTGGCTTTATCCCTGTTTATGTTTGAGACAAGTGTCCATGTCATGTGTCTGAGTCTGTTGGTGCACACACACGTTAGTTGGTGCATCACTGTCGGGTTGCACAACGTCCCCAGATACAGCTGGTGCACTGTATGAAACTCAATGAAATCACTGCTCGTACGAGATAAAGAGCTGCTGCAGAGGTGACATACATATCTGTCAACACTCTGGCCACTGCTGTGAGTTAAGCAAATATTAATTCACAAAAATACATCACATTGTCACAGATTACTGTAAACAGAGTTATTTAACAAGAGGCACGATGAAAACCACAAATGTTTCCCCAGTGCATGCGATGCATGCATAAGCTACTACAGATGATGATGTGGTTAACAACATTTGGGCAATCCCATAAGGAGGGGAATGAAAAGGACAAATAGCAGTCAAGCATTCAGCATTTTTTCCTCTGTGGTTCCAGATGAGTCAGGGCCTGCTGAGCCTGAGATAAGGCTACAGAACGGAGAAAAGCCTGGAGAATGGCACAAGTTGGAGCAAGACCGGGGTTGACGCTGGGTCCAAGGCATTGGGGTGGGGCTACGGCTGAGGATACCAGGGCCAGTGCTGCATCAGATGAGACTTTGCACGCAGAGGTTTTTGAACTCAAACTCGATTGCCAAAATATGTCTTATGAGCACAACATTTGTGCTAAGTATAATAAAACAAATGTTATTACACATATTAGCGCTCCCATGCGAGTGCAGACTCTTACGCTTGTAAAGGGGAAACAGGCAAACACTTCACCCCCAGAGTAAACTCGTAGGCTTAATGCGTAACATACAGCACAATACGGTAAATCTATATCGTTCACAGTGTTGTCTACGTATAAATTGTCTATGTTATGTTGAAGTCTGCTGACCACATATTTACGCAGAAGCCACGGGCTATGGCATGGCATGGGTATGTTCTCAAACTACCATGCAAACCAATACCTTTGATTTAACGTGTGAGGTTTCAGACGACAAATATATTATGTTTTGTTTGATTGCATTTTTCCCCCCTTTTTTCCTTTGGTCTGTCGTCACCCACAGAAAGAAGGGTCAACAACTTCAGCAGAGTAACCTAATATAGAAAACCCAGAGTTTTACAGTCTGTAAAGAGTTAGGAGGCGGTGGAGAAGAGGGTTTACAAATGGTTATGGGCATAATTCCCACAAAGGCGGGAATTCCATTCCACTTCACCAATCTGGACATGTTTACCTACAAAACGTGGAAGCATGATGCAGTGTCTATGTGTCAGTATCGGCATGTGTGTGTTTACAAGTGTGTGCGTGTGTGTGTGTGTGGTCAAAGGAGAACCTTGGCTCTCGTGACTCTAGCTGAGGATAGGAGCAGGGGGTGGGGAAGATACTATCAGTCCCTGATTTCTGTGGTTATGATGACATCCAGATAATAGCACGCACGCACGCATGCACAAACACACACACACGCGCACACACACACACACACACACACAGACTGGCATGCACACCCAACATTATATACATGCACAGGCATCTCCTCTGCTCTGGGCCCGCCACCACCGGCCTCTCTCTCTCTCTCTCTCTCTCTCTCACACACACACACACACACACACACACACACACGCGCACACACACCTAAACACAGACACACACACCAGAGCCTGAAAATTACAGCTTAGCATGCAAGCGTTGAGCAGATGGGTTGCCTAATGACTGTTGTGTACAGTGCAGTGGGAGTGTGCTGCTTTCCCATTACACGTCGTCCTTACAACTCGCTAGACCCCAAAGCGCAGGTCTGGCTTTCATTTACTTTATATCTTAACTGGCACTAGCATGACATATGTAAGTTGCAGGTGGTCAGACTATGAAAGAAAAAAGAATGAAAACATATTGTAGACCGCTCTGCACTTGCTTTTTTTTCTTTCTGTGCAGGAGAGGAGGGGTAATCATCACTTGTCAAAAGCAATGTGAAGTTTCTTATTTGCCAAATTGAATTACCTGATTGAGAAACATCATCTTCTTGTTTCCTTTTGTTTTTATACCTGCTTGTTTTCCCGATGTACCATATCGTGATAAAAGTATTTTGTGGTTGCAGCGTCTACAAACAACAATCCTTCCAGACGGGGGGGTTTAAATGACATCAGTGTGTTAGCGTGAGAGTCGGAGGTAGACTGCTGAGGATCTGTCACGGTTGCTGTCAAAGGATGATTACTCGAAGATGATCTCATTTAATGATCTAATATTTGAAAAGATATCACCCTGCTCTCCTGTTATTAAAGGAGGGTAATCTTGCCTCCTAAAATCAACCCGGACTCCTTTCCTGGTCCCTGGAGAACGCTTGGACAATATCCTCACGTATCAGAGGACTTCCAGGAAATATAATCAATTGAAATTGGAAACATTCAGGAATATTATTAGAGCTAATACAAAGAGACACAAGAAGAAAGTTGACCAGTATAGAACTGTACAGCGGTCCTGTGCTCTGAAGTATTCATCATTGTCCTGCAATTTCCCCCTTTTCAACTCCACTTAGACAGATTTGAAACAAAATCACCGAAACACACATCTTAAAAATTACCACTGGACTGAACAAATATTCTACAGCTGTTGTATTCAGTTTACTGGTGACACGCTCGTGGCAATTAGCTACTGTAATTATGTCATTTGGTGTAATACATCATCATTATCATCATACCCATCAACATGAGAATGATCGAAAGTACGTTTTTATAGACACTGGAACAAAAATAGATGAATCTGATGAAGATGTAACCGAGCTTTGGGATATAGGAAATGTTTTTCACCAGTGTGTTAATGTTAATGTGTAATTTTATTTAGTTTAGCCTTTTTATGGTGGAAGCTAATTGGGGATGAAGATTAAAGACAGCCATGTGTGAGGTCTGGGTTTACACACTTCCATGTGAGTTCTTCCCTCTGGTTTCAATCCTAAATCTTTTCGAATTTTGTTTTTTCACTGAGTAATGATTTATCATTAAAAAGTGATTTATGCTCTTTTTCCATCTACGACCTTGAGGAAACAAGCTTTTGAATGTGCGTCACATTTGTAAACCTGGAACTTTGCTACTTAACCCTGCATTTCCAAACAATGTGCAGCATCAGAGTTGTCCCCTCATATTAATAGAGTTTAATAAAGAGCTCCGGTTGACACCATCTGACCTGTGTCCCATATACAGTCACACATTCCTGCTGACAAACACATCTACACAGCCAAACCCACAACAATGCACACATCACGTCACACTCCCACTCACACATACGTTTATTACGTATTTTAAAGGGCATCAGTCAGCGGCTCCCTCAGAGCCACAACAGAGTGTGATGGAAGCAGTCCCCATGTGCGTGACCACTCTGTGTGCATGTTCGGTGGGTGCGTGTGGAACAGACAATAGGGGGAAAGCCCTGTCTGCCAGCTCATCTATACCTAATCTGCCGTTGCATGCAAAAGGTGGTGTGTCAGGCAGCCATGAAGGTAACTTCAGATGGACAAACGGCCGCGCTGCATTACATCACTTTGTGAGGATGTCTTTGTTTCTGTGAAACCAAACACATCCACATGAATGACATGGCGGACTGGCTGTAATTGAGATGTCAGCGCAGGAAAGGCGTGTTGAACTTCTGTTAGTCTCAGTTTCTCCCCTTCTCGCACGATATCTCCTCCACGATACCTCCCTTGCCCCATCTCCCCTCTCTCCCCCTCCATCTTCATCCTCATCACTCTGTCTCTCTGTGAGGCGCAGTGCTGTGATATCCTATACACTCTGCACTTTTGACCAGCGGTCCTGGATAATGGTTTTCAGATTCTTCAAGGTGGCCTGAATCTGTGCCAGAGCTGAAAATGGAAAGCAAACACGAGTCCACCACCCTCTGTTCCTACTTAGGCCCAATGTAAGCTGATTATTCAGGTTCTTAGAAATTTCTGTCAGGTTTTTTTCATGTGAGACTCACATCCCTCAATAGCCGCAACAGCAGAGCGTGAGTTTGTTTTATTACTGGTTGTCTTTATGCAATACAGCTATGGAGGAATCAAACGTTGCTTGCTGGGAGTGGGGGCATGTGCCAAGAAGCGAAGATACATCTTTGAGAAATACCTACATGTGTGACCCAGGTCTTTATGATGAAGTTAACTGTTACAGGTTGTGTGTGGATCAGCAAACACAACATCACATGCATTATTCTGGGAGCTTCTACGAACTCTTCTCTCGTCCCTCATGGTTTTGGTGCGTGGTTCCTCCTGACCACTAACTATGTTTATTCTACCAGCCTCCACTTTTTCCCTGGCCGAACAATTGTTGTGGTTTTGGAATTGCCTAATATTTGTTAGCGATCCACGATTCCACTGCTGGACAACAGAGAAAGGGAAATAAAATATTATAATGCAGTGGTAATATGTTTCATTGCTTTGGAATCTGCTGTGTAAACAGGCAATGTCTCAATCAGATCAATGACATGTAATCCCTGCGAGGGCCCTGGTGGGCAAGTAATCACCAGACAGCTGGGGCTACTTTCTATGAATCCATGACAAACGGTGGATGTCTGAGGTCTCACGCTCGTACACGACTGACTCCACCAGAGCTGATGTGAAATATCCTGCAGCATCAGGATGAGGGAAGAGGAGAAAATTATCAGCCACTTTTACTTCATTCAGTCCAGTAAAGATTTCCAGTCACTGTCTATTTGGATTTATTCTTCATTTTCCCCCCATTTGTTTTAGTAAGCAATTGCAGCAGCGGTCCAGTATGGACACGGAGTTGCACATACCCCAGTGACCAATTGCATTACTGTTGAAAATACTAGCATGTTATGGCACTGGTCTTAAAATCTAAGGAAGCTGCCGGTTTAAACGGTAAAACTAGACCCCGCATAAACACCAATACAAGGTCAATAGCTCAGCAGCCACCTATCTGCAAAAGAGTTAATGCAACATGGTGGTTTTTGTATGTTTTATGGACATTGTTTGCTAATTACACCTTTTCCAAAAGAGAAAGATGCCAAAGGTTCAGCCGTTGGGGACACGACACAATTCAGGACACACATGAGTATTTAAGTGGATTTCATGCCCTTCAGTACAGTTTTATACAGGAATACTCTGCTGTCAATGGTACTTTTAATCATCACCGTGTGGAGCTCCTATTTTATGTTTGTACTTTTTTGTTTTGTCTCAATCTAATCTCACCAAGTGTTGTTTGTCGGTATGATTTTTTACCCTCTTGTTTATTTTGCTCTATACGATTGTCGTTATTTGTGTGTTTGTGCTTTCCATGTGTTACATACCTTTGTTTGTGTCTGTGCATGTACTTCTGTTTTTTTTATTTGTATGATTTTCACCATCAAACCACCAGGGACTTGCAGATGAAAACTAGACTATACAGCTAAATCTGGCACATTTGCATGTTGGACTTAAGTGAGCTTGTTAAATAATGTGCTCTGTCCCTTCAAAAGATAAATAAACATATAAACTTAAATACTCTGGTGAAAAAAACTATATTGATGAGCTCTGATACTGATTATTGCACACATTCATGTTACAGGATCACATAGTCCCAAACTGGGCGGTATTTAACATCCAGAATGTGAACTGGCGTGTCCAACTGCTGAGTAAGGCCAGCAGTGGGCTGGAGAGGGAAAATACAACTGTGAGCGTGCACGAAGGTGTAAGATCAGAAAGAGACAGAATTTTGAAGAATGCACAATGCATCCAAGAAGTGGTCTGTATGTATGTGGTACACGTTATATCAGAGAAAATATCCGGTAATGAAGTCAACAGCTTGTAGTCGATATTTTTAAGAGATGAGGAGGTGAAATATAGAAAAAGAAAATTAAATACTGAATAATTTTAAACGTATGTGAGTGCAGTCTATATGTGCGTGCATGCCATCTATGTGTGTTTTTATGGGGTTTTAATACCCCACCATGTGAACGACCCCACTCCTGCAGCCACACGCACCATCCTTTACACCACCCACCTCCAGCTGCATAGGTGTGAGGTGGGTGACAGGAGCGGGGTAGGTGTTCCCGCAGCCCTAAGAGGCGATGAGGCCCGTAAATCTGCACTGAGGGGTGGTCTGTGAGCCCGCCTCAGCCTTGGCAGGACCCCTGCGCCCAAATTGAAAGCAGACGCCTTTGGAGTTCATTCTCTGAGTTACTACTGTTCAATTGTGATTTACAAGAGTGTGTGAGATATGGAAATCTCTCACGCAACTCAAGATACGGGCTGAGTGAAAGCACATTGTGAAACAGGCCCCTCCACCCTGTGGGAAGGACTAATCTGTAAACGCATGCTATCCCTCCATTTGGACAGAACTGTTTATTCAGTGTTTTCATCCTTTCAGCCTGTCATCTTCTCAAATAGGGGAACAATGTCCTCTTTGGCTAATGGGAAAAGCATGTCCCAAAAGACAGGCAATCCAGGCTTTCCTATACGAGGGGTACAAGGCTGAAATAATTTAGGGGGAAGGTGGGGGGTTGGGGGTCTGTGGTGGGGGGGACTAACTAGTACTATCCTATATGATGAAATAATGACATTAGACAGTTTTTTCTTCTATTAATAAATTCATTAAAACAACATATTTAGTATATAAATGTCAGTAACGTCTAGATAACATTATTGCACCGCCTGCTCTAAAATGCCAATGGCCAGACCCCCATACTCTCAATACAGTGTTTTGCCAAAGCATCATAGAGATGAGGTACAATCCACAGTAGCTCTACTTTGATCTGCAATTTCATTCACATTTGCAAAATTATAGGACTAATATGTGAACATTGCAGATATGTGGACCAGTTGTGTCACATTTTGGAGCAAGATAAACTCAAATCTAATCACCAGTGTCCCCAGTAAGTTCGGAATAGTTAAACCTAATTAAACCTAATTATACAAATATATCATATTTTAAGATGATAATCATGTCTTGTGAATTCAGAGATTACTGTCTCCAGACTAAAATCCTGACCCATTGTTTACACACTAAAGAAGGTATTTAAAACACAACCATGAGAAAACCAGAAACTCTGCAGAATTGCAAGCAGGACTTCTGCTTTATTTTGCTCAATTTGATGAAAGCCTTCTTCTTGGACTTGGACCAGTTCTTGTAGAGCTGACGCTTGCACTCACTGACATGCTCGGTGAAGTTGGTCTTAAAGGAACGCAGGCCGCGGGGAGTGTTGACATGTTCTTTCTAAATCCTTCTTTTTGCAAAACAACCAAGGGAATAATTTCTCTACTAAGCCCAATATCCGAAATTAAACTATGTTGTGTTCCCTTGGAAATCATTAAAGATCAATAAACAATGATTGATTCAAGTGTTCAGAGCTTTATGACTGTAAATGACCAGAGATGAGCTTTACTGTTTTGGAGGAAAATGGAGGTCAATGTGATGAAAGTGGTGCTTCCCGCCTTCTCTCTCCCCATTTGGGGAAATGCCCAGAAATATCTTTAATTAATAATAATACAATTAATATATATATATATTACTGTCATATTATCTTACAACTGTCTACCATGTACCACCCTGAGGTGCAAAAAGGCTTAAACTGACTAATAAGATAAGATAGAACAGACAGTTTTCATTGTGTGGTTTTCTGTTTATATGAGAATGAGCCAAAGATTCTGAAAACAAGTGTCAAACACTCAGCTTGACATGTTTCTTCTGCCTTGGACCACCTGTCTTGGTGCAACCAGAAACATGGTTCAAAACAGTGTGAGCACACTACATACAACACTATGTACAGTACAGCACATGTTCCAAGTCTTTGCAAAGGCGGGTTTCAACACAACCAGCAGCTACACCCTACAATCTTTGCTGTAATTCAATTTCTTTAGTTAAATTACCCTCCGGTAAAAACAACAACACGACTAGACAACTAGCCTGTGGAAAGTTACAGATTTCATTTTCATCAGTGTGATAAAGCAACTTTTCATCTTTTACTTTTACTTAATGGGATATGAATATCATGCACAGTTCAGGTTAAAAATAAAAACCCTGATTGCGTAGTTCCTTTGGGAGTCATTTGGTAATTGTTTTGATATATCCCTCCATTGTCTTCACTCTGCCGGCTTTGTTGCTAAGCAGAATGACAGTGAAGTAAATGTTTCTTGTGCTTTTTATGACTAATTCCCAACAACAGATGTCACAGGTAAACAGAAACACATGTCGCCCTTGTAGGTAAGGCAGTTTGTTTTGTTTAAGTGGACGACAGCAGCACACCTTTGGTCATAAACCAGGCCGGTTCAGAACATAACTGTTTTCCAAAGTTATTTCCCCTGGCCTGTGTTCTGGCCTCTCGCATGCATGTTGCATCACAATGGTCTCTGTTGGACACACGCACACCAAACACATGTACACATACACAACACGCACCAGACTCTTTCCCGCCAGACAACACCTGCTCTCCACATGAAAAACTCCAGTTCATCTCCCTGGCTACACAACTCTCACCATTTACGGTAAGTCCTGGCTTCCCATGCAGGTGATGACAGACCTAATAGGGGAATTCCAGAAATCTCCCAACCTGGGCTCCTATCTTTATACATGTGGGAGTGTAAATGAAAGGTACATACACGGGCAGTGACGACACAGCGGCAGTGGCTACAATGTAATCTTATAGGGCAACTGCGACAGTCCACAAAATTTCAAAGAACAGTGTTGCAGATAATGTTTGAGTGAGAGAGTTGAAGAGCGGAGTTTGGACTTTACTGAGACAAACTGTTGCGGCTGAATCTTTTTCTGATGTGGACCATGTCGATGAAGCGTTTCACTTTGTTGGCCGTCCCTACTTGTTTGGGCCAGAGTACACAAGCTCATACAAACAAGGGCAGAGAGGCAACAAGCAGAAAAGGGACAACAAGCTGCCACATGGTTAAGAAGCTCTGGAAATTGGTGGCGGTTGCCAGACTCTTAGCAAAGACCCATAATAACAGTTCCAGCCTTTTATTGAGGAAAAATAACAGCTTTTAGTGGACACAGTCTGGACTCGATCGTGCGGACAGTTATTGTCCAAAACCGTCTCCTGTAACGCCAGAGACATTCTCAGCTACTGACACCGATCAGTGTGAAGTGAAGGTCAAGAGATAATGATGAATGAAATCACTTAAAAGCAAAATAAAGAACAGCCAGGTGAGAGGCCATAATATCCAAGTTATCACCCAATCACCTGAGGGGCTCAGGGCCAATCACACGAGGCAGAGAGAGGGAAACTTCCTGGCGAGGGAGCTGCTTCAGGAATTCACAGGGATAACTCGTCTGTTCTTCTTCCAGCATCAGCTCCTGTTCACCAGCTCTGCTCTGCCTCTCCCACCCACACCATTAAAAAGACATCCATCCTTACAATGAGACAGAGAAGGAGGCACAGCGGAGATTGAAAGGCACGGCCACGGCAGACAGCAGTGCTTTGCTTGTCAGAAATAACCACATGGATACTTCACGTGGGACGTAGACGAGTATTTGCGCACACTCAAACAAATCCGCAGATTGACTTACACATGACATCTGCATAAATGAGCCAGTTAGACAAACACCCGTGAGTGATGACTTATTTGGGGATGCAAACAAACGTTTAAATGCCACTGAGATTATGTTCAGTGTTGAAAGCAATAGATGTAAACTCAATAAACGGTATTTGTTTTGGTCCGTGTTTTGAGAAACCCTTGCGTATACACCCGTGGCTGTGTGCGCAATGTGTGTGGCTGTTGCGAGCGCTTAATGAATCCATGAACTTGTCAGACTTTTGTAATGAGGGCTATGAAAATAAATCACGAAACGCTGGTTCTCGTTAGCTTCTATCATAACACATGACACAGACATTCCTCTCAGAAGCCAATGAGCAGTGGAGTGACTCGGTGTTATGGTTATGGCTCCACTAAAGCCAGTAGCTATGAGAGGATTAAGAGGGACTTCAGATGAATCCAAGACGAGCTCTGCCCCAGAAGGAATCTTATTTGGCCTTTCACTCAAGGGGGGTAATTCTGATCATGAGTCTTTTATGTCTGCTTGATATTTCCACTAATTGCCATTACCGATACAGAAGTGAAGGACAGCTGATTAGTGTGTGGGGGGGTGTGTGGGCCTCATGACCGCCTGGAGGTGTCCCTGCTCACTGCCTCCCCCGCTGGCCTCTCCTGCTGCCTGCAACCACAACTCCACTTCCACACAAGTGATTCACACAGGAGTCACTTTCTCTGTTTGCATTTGGGGCTTAGATTTTCAATTGTTTCAGTGAAACCAAAGAGTGTTTATAGAGATGAACAATGTGTCTCCAGTTCCTCCCGTTGCACAAACTGAAGATGAAATATCCCAGATACAGGAGCTGCCATCTTTTGACGTCATTTGGAGTCGGAAACTACGCAGGAGTGATGAGGGAATGAAGTTGTGGTATCGTGGTCCTGTCGCCAAGCATAATCAACTCACTGCAAGTCAGTCCCAGCTGTCAATCATGACGTTTCTAATGAAAGCAAAACTTACTGGACAAATGAAAATGTGGATAGACATCAGTGTGAGGCCGAAAATGACCAAAAATGTGACTTCTTAATTTGGTTCATGTCCCATCCACTAACATAGTTAATGACTTATTCTTCAGCCAGCCAGCAGGGGGCGATCAAATCTCTTTGGAAAGGGTTATTTGGTTAGAAGTTGTTCATGTTACCTTCCAAATCAGCGAGTTTTATAATAAACTTCACCTTAGTTTAACATATTTAGCCGATCCACTCCAGCCACTGACATCATGTATTGTTCAGACAAACAAATCATATTCATACACAGCTCCCGACAGAAACAAGTCAAAAACACACATAGAGAAATATGAGGAAATGTGTGTCCACGACAGTCTTAGTGTCTTATTATCTTTTTTATTTGACATTTTATGTGTTGTAAATTTCTAGCTAACATGTGAAATTTGTTTCAAATTAAACCAAATAGTTTGAGGAAGGCAGCTGCAGTGGGTTATTCAGCAGGGCTGTGTAAAAAGCAGCATGTGGGTGGGAAATGCTATCACACAGAACAACATAAAAAAGTGTGCAGTGTTATAGAGTGTAGTGCCTGTATAATATTACTGTAGGCAACTATATATAATATCATATATTTTACAATGTTTTCAAAATAGTCTCAAACAAAATCACATTCTTTCATTTCATACATTTCTCTGTTATTAATAGTCATATAGTATCATGGCTGTTTATTCTGTTGTAGTTACTCCTGGTGCATCTTTGTACTATGACATATTCACTGTATAGTACCATTTTATATACATATACTGTAATATATTGTGTTTTATGTGACTTTTGTGAATTTTGTTTAGAAAATATTCTGTAGGAAGACAACTTTTCTTTTGCTTTTTATTTTCCTTATGAGAGACATAGTAGATTTTTCTGTAAAAAAGGCAACGGAGGGGATAAAAGCAAAGCAGCATGTGTTTTCAGCCGAGATGGCGTTCCCCCGACCGATGAAGATGAGGGACAGAGGAGGAGGCTCCACAGCTGTTTGGAAAGCACTGGGTGGAAGAAACAAGTGATGGCCTGGACCAACATGAGAGGGAATCAGGCCTGGAGCCTGTCAAGTCTGTATTTTACAGCTCTGAAGACATGTGGAAGTTCTGTGACGAGACTGTAGCTGGTCAAGGGTATTAGGGGTCAGGAGAACGCTGAATGGATAATAATGAATGACTTCAACAATCGTAGTAAACCCTTGTAATGTTCTGTGTTATTTTATTTTGTGTGCACTTAATAATTCACAATAGTACCACGAAGAACACAAAGCTGTTTGTCTGTTATTTAGCAGGATTACAAAAAACTACTGGACAGATCAGCATTAAACTTGGTGGAAGAATGTGGGACGGGACATTATGAGATGTTTTGATGACGTTTTGTAACATTTCAGTTGATTTCTCACAGAATAACTCATAGATCTTGATGAAACTGATATTTATGAGTGTAAAATGTGTAAATTCCTTATTTGCATCTACTCTATCTAATAAAATAAAAATAAATGAGTGAATGCTTTAATAACGACGCCCATCTTGCGTGTAGAGTATGCAAGGTCCAGTATTTTGTCTTTTGATCTTGCAGAGTTTTAGCAATGTTACTCCCCTAATTGCAGTTTGGCAAAGGAAACCCCCAACAATACGTTTACTTTTATGGATAAAACAGTCTGAGAAATCGCAGTGACCGAACCCCCCTCCAATGCCAGATACATCCATGGCTCATTAAGTGCCTCATTTACTGAGCGAAGCCCCACGCAGGACTCCTCTCATGAGCCTAATATGCATGGTGTGTTTGAAACTCACACGTGTTATTATCCCTGCACCCTGCTGTTTGATTCCACCAGAATGTGCTGCACCCAGATAAGCCGTGGGATTTTATTGGCACGCTGTTTGTGAGTCTGTATGTTGTTTTTGTGTAGGTTATATTTAACATGTCATTATCTGCATGTGTACGGCGAGTGTGGAATCACTACAGATGCAGCTAACGTGACAAAGAGGCAAAAGACTGGAGAGACACGGTGAAGTGAGAAAAACAGGATGGAGAGAGTGATGGACACACTCATCTGGAATCGTTTTGTGTCAAAGAGGAAAGCAACTGTAATTGGGAAAAAGGTCGTGACAGCGATCTCCTTGAACAGAGTGTTATCTGATGTATTCATCAAGGATTAATAATCCTTTAAATTAAGTTATCTTTAGATAACGCATGGCTGCTGGGAGTAGTTGAGACCATGTATTTGATTAATCCAGTTGCGAAACTGAAGTTATACCTACAAGATTATTTTTACTCAGGATAAACTAACAGGCTTATAGAGTCACAGCCAGGCTTCAGTGCACTTCAATGTTATTATCATGTGTCCATCAGCTGCATGACTTTGATGTCACAAGTCCCTTTTATTGCTGTTGATGCGTGTGAGTGATGCTATCTGTTTCTACGTAATTGTGGTTTTTATGTAATTTGGGCTTTTAGTGTAATCCCCAATAAACAACACTTTTGTTTGTGGGAGTCTGTGGAAACAAAAAAGCACTTTTAAAGGCACCAAAACAGAAACAGACAAATGCCACAAAGAGGTCATAAAGATTTCCACCACCCACTGCTTTGGATGTGAGACGCCTGCATTTTGTAGCATTTTCACAGACTGAGGTCAAACTAATGGCATAACTGAAATCCTAACGAGGACGACGAGTCTGTACCAGCTGCTCTCTGAGACTCTACACACAGCAGGTGCTTTGAGATACATTTTACATTATAAGATGTATAAGATTCTTTACATAAAAGAAGTGAGGGGCATTAGGTGGGTAAGCACTCTGAGAAGAGGTGCGTCTTCAGGCTACATGTAAACACTGAGGGACGCTGGTGAGTTCGGTATCTCATCCCATCACATAGGAATCCCAGTGGAGAGGAGTTTGTTTTTCAATTTGCCAGAAGGGCCGACAGCATGACGTTCATTTTGCAGGTATGTTTTCATGCAATTGATTATTCACCTGCCTAAATGAAGCAGCAGTTGTCCATCTACAGTTGGTACAGAATGAACACAGAAGAGAACACATCACTCCGGTCCTATAGCTGAACTATACTGGTTCCCCATCGGCTACAAAATTCAGCTTAAGTTTCTATTTATCACTTTTACACAACATGGTCTGAATCAGCTTTACATTTCAGCATTTTTAAACTGTTACTCTTCTCTGAGACCCCTGAGATCACAGATTCAAATGTTGTTCCCACTGTCCTTGATGACTGTCATTTCCAGTTCTACCTGAGGCAGTTTGATGATGTGCTAGTTCGGGTCGGTGCCAGGATCTGCCTCCTTCTCAAAGCTGATTGGTTTTCGCGACACCACTGAGCTGACTCGAGCTAATTCAAACTCAAAGTTTTAAACCTACATTACTCATACAACATGAGCCAGATCAACTAGACAGTAAGAAATGAGTAAAGAACACTACTGTAAAGTCAGTGAGCAGGTTTTACCTTTCACAGTGATGGAGATCATATACGTCTGTACAAGATTTGAAAATCCATCTAACAGATACAGTATGTCAGTCAGGACCAAACTGTTGGCTAAAAATGTGGTGTTTCTTCAAAATATTCAAACAGTCCAAGTTATAAATCCTCCAGAAGGTCTTTCATCTGCAAATAACAATTTGTTTCACTTCAGGCAGACCACACCAAACACTGGTGTTGAACTCGAGTTGAGGTAAGATGCACAAGTTTGAAAATACCTTAATGTGAATAAACAGAGACGGACAGGGGAAGATGATGTGCAGATAGATTATAAATAATAATAGATTATAAATTCCAATTTCAATTACACAAGCTATATTTTGATATTATTAAAAACTAATTTACGACCCAGACTTTGAGGATGCGCGTCAAAATGCGACCACCACTGATCCAGTTGGGTTATTTCTCTGCATTTGATCTTGTAACAGCCAACTGACATGAGAGGGTTGTGGATGTGAAGGACACACAACACCAACAACTACTGGTCTGAGAATATTCTGGGGACTGGTTTGCATTTGTTCATATGAGAAGCACATGACCTATAAAAGTTTCATATGCTTTTATGTTTAAATGTTAGGTGATAGATAAATGTAAGACACTTGTTTGATATCCCATCATAATCTGTCTGATTAATGACATCTCGTGATGTGCTGTTGTTGACTGTTTCCACGTGTTTCCAATGAGAGGCAGTAAAACATGCTAAACGGCGGGGCGGGCTACACATATGGTGTCTTTCTGTGTCCACCGTGTTTTCTCTCTTTTGTTGTTTGCTCTTATGTCCTAAAGGACCAAATCAAAAATATAAAGATATAAAATGAAACAATTCTTCATTTAAATTCTTAATTGAAAACAGTACTCTGGGAGGATAATGTTGATGAAGAGAATGAGAGGAAAAGGCAGACATGGCTTTTGAGGCAGAGCAACGTGGCTGGAAAGAAATACTTTGCCCTGTGGAGGTTGGCTGCAGGGGTTTTCCTTGCAACATCCACCATCAGGCTGCTCGAAGACCTGGGGATCAGTGGACAAGCCCTGTGCCAGACCATAAAAGAAACATAAAATACTGCAGAACGCTGCAGCCAATGGCTCTGGATCAGGAGGAAAGATCCCAACTGGGCCCCAAGATGCATAGGGACATGCAGCCAGGTCTGATCAACCTGTGGTGGGCCTGCCTGAGAAGAGTTGACAATGGCAACCTGATAAAATGTAATCTTTTGAGAAATATTGACGAGTCAAGTTACTGTTCTCTAATAAACTTAAAACTTAATTAACTTAACTCAACTTTTCTATATTTCCTGCAGCCAAAGCTGTGAAAACCTCAGGTCTGCACTGAGCTCTGTGTTGGGATACGTGGTGGAAATGACAGGTGGCTACACAGTGTGACTGTTCTCAATCAAACATACATTCCCAATCAAATATGTGGACAGATGCTCACATGTATATGTACTGCATGACACTTATTGATACAACATGGGACAGATATCTAACATGTGGACCAAAGACAAACCTGAGTGAAATGGCACAAAACGACCCATTTATACCACAGACGACAGCTGGGATCTTTACTTTATGCATTAATGTGATAAATTATAAACACAAACCAAATGAGACATATCTGCAGTGAGTAAACCACCCACTGTTTCTGAGTCAGAAACTCACAGGACTTATTTTAGGACATCTTTCCCCTCCAAAGCCCGTAAGGCAGAGCGTGTTTTCATAAGTAAGGCCTCGCTTTTTCTGATACATGAACAGATATGGTGAGCAGTTAAGACTGTGATCCCTAACAGCTGTTCCTGCATTAGATGGGATCAGCATATTTCCCCCCGAGAGCGAAGCACAACACCGGTGCACATTTTCCAACAGGAATGATTACGCCGGCCCTAAGGCACCGCGACTGCCTACAACACCATCAAGTGTGCCTACCGACAAATGAATGCATGTTATATAGAAAACAGCTGGAATTTACTTTCACTCTGTGATATTTTACCATAGTAACGTGACGGCCGTCATGTGCTGCCGGTGAATTTCGGAATTTTTACAATAACATCAGGTATTAACTGACATTTCATGGTAATCAAGTGTTGAGAGAATAAAAAAAATAAGAAACTGAATGTATGATCTCTTTACCTTTACATGGAGGTTATGTTGTCATCTGCGTTTGTTTGCCTGTTAACAACATTACACAAAAAACTACTGGACGGATTATCACAAAACTTAGTGGTAGTTCAGTAGAGAACCAAATTAATTTCTTAACGAATCTGATTCAGGGAGCAGATCGAGGACCTGTCTTTACCATTTCAAGATTTTTCAAGATTTTTACCAAGTTCTCAGATATTGATGGGAAAAATCCAAAAAAGAGATGGGTTGTAGCTTTTTTGTTATTTATCTGGAGTGGAGTGTATGTGCTGGCCAATATATTGATGTCATCATTACGATTAGTTGCTCTCAGGAAGTGGTTTGGCCAAAACAAATGGACATTAGCGACCTACATCTCACACCTCAGACCTCAGACCAGCAGACAACCTGAGCCGTGACCATGTGTTGCCCTTTACTGCACCAACACTCAGTGTGTCAGCAGAACCCAGGAAGAGACGCTTCAAAGAGCAGAGTGGCTGTGTGTGTGTGTGTGTGTGTGTGTGTGTGTGTGTGTGTGTGTGTGTGTGTGTGTGTGTGTGTGAGAGAGAGAGAGAGAGAGAGAGAGAGAGAGAGAGAGAGAGAGAGAGAGAGAGAGAGAGAGAGAGAGACCCTGTGTATATGCGTGCAGTGTTTACAGTGTACTGAAAAGCCTGATGTCACAGACAAAGCTTCACTATTTCCTTTGTACGTTACCTTAAATGGTGAGCACAGCCTCAACACTCCAAACCTGATGTTTTGGTGAGTTGATATTTAACTGGTGTGAGATGCATTTTCGTGCTCATCTAATCTGTGTGAAGCAGTTTAAAGAGAAAAAAGAGTCTGTGGTAAAGAGCATGTTAAAGAAATAAACAAATAAAGATGGAAATAAAACTTTTCCTCTTCTTTAAATCTGTCACACTAATGTATTTAGAAAACAATTCATTGAGAGAATGATGACACTGAAAAGCACAGCAAGTCATGTGAACTGCGCACATTTAACATTTGGAACTGATCTGGCTTTAGTGTGTGTGCATGTGTGTGTGTGTCTGTGTGTGTGTACAGTGTGTGTTATAAATACAGTTTATATATAGTTGGAGCTGATGTTGTGAGGCTCTATCCCAAGAGATCCCCAATTATCGTGGAATCTAGAAAGCAAAAGCTAAACCCAAACAGTCTAAAACGCAGCTAAGAATAGACTGACCTTAGACATAATCCATTCTCCCGGCATAATGCAGTCATATCACAAGGAAACAGGGAGTACACACTGAGAACACACACTCACACAGACACGGAGCCTCTTCCCCCTCCAGGAATGCTTTTAGAGTGTCGAGAGCAGACGCTGTGTGTAGGCAGATGTCGCAGCAGTAATAGCTGGAAACTATAATAAATTCTGGATTCATGTGCTCACACTCCATGAGGTTCATGAGATGGCCTACAACAGAGTCATAAATCTCGCAGCGATGCTTTGTCCTGAATAGGAGGAACTTGTTGAACAACTGCTCTTGTGAGCCTCGGAGCAGTGAAGTCATGTGTGCGTGTGCGACCGGCATCACAACATTTTAATTGAAACAAGCTCCCAGAAAGAAGAACCAGACAGCGATGTATTTCATTCACAAATATAAACTAATGAATCTTTTTCCTTTGGTAATAACAATGAAAACTTGTTAAAGTACAATTGTGTTGGAAAAGTAACACATCATCTGTGCCAAAGACTTCTTAAAACGCAGGGTGTGATAATGTTCCTGTGCGTTAACGCTGGACGGAGCAGGCGGAGACACGGAGGACTCTGGGGCTTCGTCTGAATTTAGAGCCGGAGTGGGATTTGAGTTCATTGTGAGCTTGCATGTTTGCGTGTTACACTGCAATCATTTCAAACCCTCGCTGACTCTCCACTGGCTTCAGCAACATTAAACATGACATCCAACAATGGGAATCAATTAAAAGGGTTTGCAAGATTCTAGACACTGACCTCCGCTTGTCAAAACAGCACATAACAGTCAGAAGAAGAGAGAGAGAAGAAGGAGATAAACAAAGGAGCAGAGACGGACGGACGGGGATGAGAGCATAGAGTCATTCAGATTTAAAGAGGCTCACTCACGCAGGTCTAGTATGAGCCTGCCTCACGGCCACTGCACTTCCTATGCTACTGTAAACTCCAGACAGTGCTGGGCCTTTGATCGTTGAACTGCAGTAGGCAGCAATTCAGGCTGTAAAAGCAAACTACCTGCACACACACGCGCACACACACACACACACACACACACACAGTCATGTCTCCATGACTCGAGATGACATTACGTTGACTTACACTGATTTCCAGTAAACTTACGACAGAGTTACCATACAACCCTAACCCTAACCTCAACCTTAATCTAACCATAAATACCTTAACATTTAATGATGTATATTTTATGGACTTGCTTTTTGTTCCCAGAAGGAAAATGGGGAACTACAGATGTAGGTCCCTACAACATGAGTAATGCCTGGACCACACACACACACACACACACACACAAACACGCAAGTTTCAAGTCATTTCTGAAAACATATATTCCAACACGAGGTGTCAACTGAGGACACACATGCAGCTCTCACGTCTCAGTTTCCAGGAATGCTAGAAGCTCTTTGACGTTGTTATGTGATGCTTTTATTGTGGCACTGCAATGCTCCACAATGTCCTTTCTACCATACAACTACACTGCACCATGACAACACCACCGATACCAGTCGTACTACTCAATAGTTTATTTAAAAACTGCAATGTCACAAAGAGGAGCGAATATACCTCCGCCAAGGTCCAAATTGTACACTTTCAATTTCAAGGAAGTTCCTGTAACAACGACAATTAACCATTCATTGGTTAAAACCGAATCTCATGTGTAGGGTTCGGGTTCGGGTTCGGGTTAGGGTTAGGGTATACACGCATGTGACACCAGACGTCTGCCAAATCTACAACCTCCTCGTCTCCCCTTTCCTCATCGTGTGAGATCAATGATGTCGTCCTTAATATGGGAAGTTGGGACAATTCAAAAACTCTACTAAGAGTAAATAAATATTTAATGCTAAGATGCTTTTGGACCTTTCAGTCAAAGTTTTTATCTTTACATTTTCACACAGCTCAGTTGTCAAGCTGCTCCTCTGGACATCATCTCCCTATTCCCACAGAACAAGGCTCACGGGTTGATAAGCTGCTGATCTAATGACACATAAGCAAAGCTCCGTTCTTACAGCATCGCACCCTCATGCCAAATACTATAAACCGGTCAGCGTGTGGAAGGGAAACACCCCCCCCCAGATACTTATTGGCGAGGAAGTAATGGAGTGGCAGCGCCATCCATCCTTCATTTTTACAGTGTGAACAAGTCCCGCTGGGGAAGTAATCTCAAACATCCCTCTCTAGCATCCTGTTGAGCTCTTCTTAGGAGATTCTTTGGTGATTCCAAGCCAAATGTGATATGTAATCCTTCAAGCATGTCGTGTGTCTGCACCTTGTTGGAGTCAGAATCGCCTTCACAGGGAGATATATAATGTATCACATGACCTCAACTTTCAAAATAATGGAGCATCAGTTCTAGTCTGAGTTTCTTTGGATGTCTCAGTGTTTGACTCCAGATATCTGGTGCTGTTGTTCCAGGTTCATGGCCACACAGTATGTGAAGGTCAGAACATAGAAAGACTAATGATTTAAATACTTCACCTTCTAATTTCACACTCAATCTTACTCATGAAGAAAAACTGAAGATACATTTTCTACTTTATGTTGGACAGAGATCAGCCCATAAGAAATGTTCTTGACCTACATGCATCATTGACTTCCGGCAGGCAGCCCCTCGCTCCTCAGGCTTTACTCTCTACAGGACACCACCCACAGAGCTCGGAGACACAGACAGAAGTCAGTGTGTTCAGTGCTGTCCTCTGGATGAGTCTACAACCCAGCAGTACTCAGCCAGGGGATTTGTCACCTTCCCAAACTCCCTCACACTTCTCACCTTTGGCAGATCTGGAAAAGTACAGCATCTGTGTCAGGGTTTCATTCCTGAGTTGCTGTTGTCCGTTAGAGGAAACTGCATCCGACAATCTGCCAGATTGCCACCTAGTGGCTGGCAGCAGTATTGCTCATAAATCCCACTTCATCCATGTTGGGGGGACATGGACCAAGGTAAAAAGTATGAATGTTTCTCAAAACTTTTTCAAAGTCGTTATCACATTGATGTATGTTTGTTTGCTCATCTGTTAATTAGTTTTGATTGATAACAGGGCCGAAACATCATGATTGACAGCTGAGACTGAATCGCGATTTGGTGAGTGTGTGTGTACGAACAGGACCCCCCCCTGATCGCTACTGCGCAGACTCTATATCCACAAGATTATATGCAGTCTGTGCTCACAGCCAGCTAGCATGGCACTACACCAAATTTTCACAGGAAGTGAGACCACATGGAGACCCTGCATTGAGCATGGACTCACCTGCGAGCTCCTCTTACAGGCCCATTGGCAGGAGGGGGCCCCAGTTCCCCAATTCCAGGCAAGGTCACTCATTTATATAGAGGCCAATTCATGGGGGTCTTGGAGTCATTCTGTCTGGCCCCTCTCTTGGGATCAATTTCCCTTGTGAGACTGCACCAGGTGCTGCTATCCCCTGACAACAGAGCGGCTCGGGTCACGCAAACCCAACTACAATGAGAAGGTGGAGATTTATGGGTGATGGTGCTGTAGAATTCTCATGAACTGCAATATGCCTGTTAGAAAAATGACTCATTTATTGCCAACAGAGTGCATCAACAGTATGTAATGGGATGATCTTGCTATAATTTCATTGTCTAGTTCTCTGGTATTTCTAATATGGTGGCTGCCTGAAGTGATACATTAGGTGTTGTTTCCTTGACCTAGACGTCCAAAAGGCCAGAGTGTGAACTGTGTCTGAAGTAGCAGAAGGGACAGATGAACAGACCATAATGACACCTAATAGATCAGGTCTTTACGACCACCAGTTCAGAGACGAGAAGGAGACCTGCTGCGGCCACAAGTCCCTCACTCTCAGGCTTGCCGCCCTGACCTCCCCGGGGGAGCACATCGTTAGGGCCCATATAAACTTTTGAAGTGGTGAGTCCAAGGAAAGGCCAGGTATGTAAGGTAGTAAATAGTGACGTTAAATACAAACACGAAAAGCGAAAGAGTGCGTGACCCCTGACACGGAGATGAGTAGCTTTGAGCAGTTACGTCTTCTGTTTTTCTCCTCTTGGATGGATACCTGTCAGCCATGACTTATTTCTTCCCACTATTACGCACTATAAGAATGAGAAGTAAAGGGGGTCTTTGAAGTTCTTTTTAACCTCAGGTCAATAAATCCTCACCGAGGATTCAGTGCAGTAAGTAAAACCACTAATTAATTGTGACATTTGAAATGATAGGGAAGGAATTCTTCAAAGCTGAATCATTAGAGCAAATATCTTAACCACCAGTTAAATGAACGTGAGTCACTGGGGGATCTGTAACATGCACATCACAAACCTGTAGTGAGTGCTGCACGAGCGAGCATGTGTGCGTATGCAAATGTTCTTGAAGTATTTAGGAGTGCATACCAAGGAGAGCCTGGTATTCCGAGAGTTTATAGCTCCCTCTCATGTCCAGTGGGTGAGAGACAGCGAGGAGCAGGCAGAGGGTGTTTCTCCATTGCATCTCGGCCAGGGACAGCTGACTGGTTGGGATCTAATTGCTCTCAAGTGAGGTCAGCAGGAGGCATTTATCTAAGCAGAGTGCACTGCGACAGCGGAAGATGCACAGAGTCGGCCTGCCAGAATCAGGGAGAGATCCATGGGAATTGACAGAAGCTCCCAGCTCTTGTTTAGTTTTACTGCATTACTGGACCTGGTTTACCACTGAGGCTTCAGAACTACAGAGACTTCAAATTAAAGCTCCTGCTGAAGGGGAACACACCTCTGACAACTGCTGTCATCCTGCGGAGCTCATGTAAGTCACATGAACATATGTAATTTTTTTTTTTTTAAAGAAGCAGTGTAGTTTGTGTGTTTGAAAGTACACGTGTACTGATCCAGAGGAGCTTGCAGACCTGTAGACTTGTGAAGAAATCCAGCAGCACTGATGTAATATTCCATGTCAAGGAGTCTGTCAAAGAGCCCCAGAGAAATATTGGATTTAGGGCTCAAAGATGTTAAACACATGTTCATTTGAATACAAAACCAGAGGCTGTTTGAAAGTTGTGTGAAGTTTTTGGGAACTTCACAATGAAATTGAGTGACTACAAGAGAATGTTTTATACTTTTAAGCTGCTTTAGCAAAAACCTCTCAACTTCAATGCCTAACTTCCAACTTCTAGTGTAACATTTTTCCAACAGCAATAATCAAACTTGTCTGTGTTTTGTCTTTTTACAGTTATATTGTGGGTAACTTTTCCTGAGCTGGATTATGACGTCCCTCGTCGGACTATGGTCTCAAGAGGATGGAGCAGTCAACGTGCACCGTCACTGAGGACTAAACACCGTCTCACAGTCACCCATTGTCTTCCTCTTCAGACCGCTATCCAGCTTCCGCCGACCCCAACCACCTTCACAAAGTCTCCCCCACCACCGCCCAGTCTCACGGTCTCAGCAGGAGCAGGGGCGCTGCGGAAACAGGGACCTGGAGGTCACAACACCGGGGTCACAAACCTGGGGTCGCTGGGCTGAGGGACAGTGCACAGATCTCTAGCACGCATTTCAGTATGTTGTTCATTGATCCCCACTGCATTGTATTATAATGCACAAATGGATGCTGACATGGAACCTTCAAAATCCGTTCTCGGGACTGTACTTGCATGCAATCTTCCTGTTGGGCAGCGTGCGTGTGGTCTACAGTGACTGCACTCCAGAGCAACTTGCCGCCATCATGAACTGCTCCAAACACGAGCGCCACACCAGGAACTACGACTACATGGAGGGAGGAGATGTGCGCATCCGTCAGCTGTTCAGCCGCACACAGTGGTTCCTGACAATCGACGACAGAGGCAACATCACTGGGACTCAAGATGCCACCGACTGCAACAGTAAGGATGGCTCTTATTGTCTAATTGTGTGGGTTTTTTTATTAGCATTAAAAACATTAAACGATATTTCCCACAGTGCAGACTTAGCACTGGAGTTTGAAATGTTTCTAATTGTGCTGTGCAGAGTTGAGCTGTGAAATCTTTCCACTGAACCAGTAAAAAAAAAACTTTGGCCTGACAGGGTGACAGAAGCACGTGGGAGGTGTTATTGTACACAGTTCTCCACAGTGTAATCACAGTGTCTGCGTTAGAGCAGCCAAAGTGACAGAGGTAAAATGAAGCAGGTGGGGGTTTTTGGCTTTTTAAACCATAACACGATGTAAACACAGGCTGTGATGGAGTAAACCGCAGGATGGTGGAAACCCGATGGGTCCCAGGGCTCGGTGACCTCGGACTCACACTGGCACACTCACGTCGGTTCAGCTCCATTTACTCTCCCGTAAACCTACAGTGTCCACATTGAGAAAGATATGAAAAACAAATTCTCCCCACCTGGGTTGTAACGTCTCACACTGCACTGTAAAAACTGTCAAATAATACATGCTGGTTTACTACTGAATGGTTCGTTTTATTCATGGGCCATGTTAAATATGTTTACAAACTATATGTTGTTAAAACGTTCACTTTAGAGCCAACGTTTTTTTAAAGCTTGTGGGTTTTTTTTAGATGCCACTGGAAGTCTCCAGTTGAGGATGTTTTACGTAGTTATCATTTCCTCTGGTCTGACAGTACGGCTGCGGCTGGAATGTTGGCTTGACAGAGAGAGCGAGAGATGCCTCATGGAAAAGATGCTTGTGCAACAACTGGCAATCAAAGACAGAAAAATTGATACACCCACTTATGCGGCTGACAATCGCACGCTCAAACCTCACGGAAATTTAAGCAGCGAGCCTTTGAAGAAACCAACGTGCTGCCGATATATGTGTAATAAATCAGTGATGGGTGCTTTTCGGGTGGAGTGAGCGGGGGAGTCATGAAAAGGTGATTGCGTGATGAGACAGCAAAACAAGAAAAAGAAAAAGAAAGTACAACGAGAAACTTCTTGCGTCAATAATTTCTCCGCAAAAAAATAAAGACTTAATTTGAGCTCATCTCAAAGTATAAGATAACATAGATTTACTTACTTTACAAACACATGTACGTTTTTGTCCAAATGAAACAACATGTTCATATTCAGCATCTTGTGAAAATAAAATATCACTAAAAGTTGTATGAAACCACAGCAAAGAGCAGATGAACCACTTCTAATCAACCTGGTTCAAACTCATGATAACTACAAATCAGAGCTCTCTAATACTACAAGTTAGAGAGTGGGAGTTTTCCACTGTGGCTCAGGTTAATGTTTGACAGACCTGGTGTCAGGTGGAGCCAATTTCAAATAACTGAGAGACAGAATATTTTTTATTTCGTATGTTCGTTGTGTAGATACGATTATTTAAAATAAGATTTGCATTTGAAGAAAAAGTGAAAATGAATGATTGAAATGAATTCACATCTTGTCACATGTCACCTCTGTGAGCCAATCAGCAGCCGATGTTCATCTCAAATTGCACAACGGAGCCTCACTCCTGGAAGTCTGTCTGTAATGTCCCTGTAATGTAAACACCGGATTCTAACTCTGTTCAGGAAAAAGCAGAACTGGGGATTACCCCCGCGTCCAGGGGCTGGACCAGCGAGTGACGACAAATCTGTTCAAGCCGAGGAAAGCTGGAGACCGTCCACAATGTTAACAGTGGAAATGTGTTTCCATCTTCCCACAGCAGACCAAACAAGTGTAGCCGCTACATGTAATACTATAGGAATAGCAATGCCTGAGTGCTAAAAGAGACAAAGCTATAATGAAATCCCAGCTTGAGACATGCGATGAATCTAACTGTTACTACATGAGGAGAGGGGGAGGGGGTGGGGTCAGAGGTTTAGCTGTATTCATTTTAACTTCACTTCAAATCCTGAATAAAACCCAACAGGGGGATGGGAGCCCATAAACGGACGGCGATATTAAGTCAAATATCAAGTGCAAGCACAGCGCAAACAACATTCCAAGATTGGGAGAGCGCCATCTGGTTGTGATCTAGCAGATGCTAAAACGCAGCATGCTCAATGTCAGTCTGAAAAGCTTTAATAGTCCCCCCCCCCCCCTTTTATCTCCGCCTGCCAAACCGAGGAACCTCTGCGATGTGTAAAAATTAAAGGCAAGGTTTGAGCTGTTATTTATAAGTCTGTGACTTGGAACCTTAGGTGCATATTTCTGCGTTATACTCTGAAGCCCTGTGATTACAGGTTTTGAAGGTCAAGAAGTTTTATGATTGAACAGTAAATTGCACATTTAAGAGCCTTTTCTATGGTGAGACATCATTTCACTCTTTCCACTGAGATAATTAGACGTGTATGACTTGTGTATCTGTTTATCTGTCTGTAAATTGCATTATTAGCTCCTTTAGTTTTAAGGGAAGCAAAACACCATCGCAAATATAGTGAATCTCAGACCGTTCTACTATGGAGACGGAAACACTTGTCTTGTATAAACCTAATTCCCCACATAGTCTCCTGATAGATAGTCACGAAACCAAAATTGAGCATAAGTGTTTTTACTCTCCCACGTATTTGAAGAGCAGACCTTAAGTGTAGCGTGCAAAGCTCATGCGAGGAGGTAGTTTTCTCAATCCCAGGAGAGCGAGGCCTAATCTGTCTCCCATATGTGCCACGACCATAGGTTGTGGTTTGTGCAATGGCCACCCAGGCCAGTTAACAAAGCTTCAGGCCGCAGCCTGATTATCCACAGGAACTTCCATCCCCGTTTGTTAATGATGATGAATGTTGAGCGCTGGATGTTGATGACAGGTCTTATCTGCTGTGTAATACGTCTCACTCTCCTGACTGTCTGGCAGGTATCCTGGAGATCAGGACCGTGTCCGAAGGGGGCGTACTAGCCATCAAAGGTGTGAAGAGTCAGCTCTATATTTGTATGACGAGGGCTGGAGTGCTGCAAGGCGAGGTAACGTTTGACCTCAGTCAGAAGAACCATACACAACACAGTCAAGTAGAAGGAGCACACACCTACGCCAAGGCCACTTTATCACCATATTGCATATTGAGATTAGATACATACCTACACAGAAACGTTCTGCAAACGGTTCAAAACATCTATTCTCTGATGTAGTTGTGCTGAATAAAGGTCACCTCACTTAAAAATGCGTATTTCACATTCACAGTCACAAAAATCTCAATCACTATCCGGATCACCACATTTCACCTATTCATAGATATTAGCGATATACACGTGCCTGTTTTTTCTCATATAGATCTCTTTAGATTTAACGAGTTCTTTCCGGCATCCTTCCACCAAGTTTTGTAGAAATCTGTCCAGTAACAACCCTACAAACACATGCACATGGGTGAAAACACAACCTTAATGGCAGAAGTGATCAAACGCAGAAATGGAACCAAACATTTGCACAAGACCAAGCAATGATGAGAATAAAGACAAATGCTGGCGACTGCAGATTGTATTATTACTAAAGCTTTTATATCTTTCCATGACAGGATACCTACAATGAAAACTGCAACTTCAAAGAGGTCTTCCTAGAAAACTACTTCAACGCTTACTCCTCTGCAAAGAAGACAAAAAACGGCAAAGAAATGTTCATAGCGCTGTCTCAGAAGGGAAAGCCGATGCGAGGGAAGAAGACGAGGAGGAAGCACATAGCATCTCACTTCATCCCTATGAAATGCAGGGAGGAAGAGCGGAGGGTGGACTGACAGCAGGACTCAAATAGCTTATGATTTCAACCACATATTATATATGTTAATAGACACATGTAAACTCAGTACCAAACATCACACTCCACTCTCGTCAAGTTGTATACAAGTTGTGTAGTATTCCATGATGTGTTGTCGTTTTGACATGAGAAAACGACAGATTGGATTCAGTGAAGAACGAGAAAATACTGAAATATTTGTAAAGTGCTTAAACCACGACACAAACTGTAAAAACACTAAAGTCTTTCCTTAAAAAAAGCAGGAAGGTGTTTTCTCATAAAACAGTAACATACATACAGTCAGGACTGTATTCTTTTCTAAGGATGATCAGCACCCAGCCAGATGAGGAGACCTGAACCGTCAACACTCAGCTCCAGAGGAGAGGTTTGGCTCGACGAGCCGTTGACGTGCTGAAGCAAGCTGGACTTGTCTTTTTTTAATGGTACCGGTGCTCGGAGCACACAAAACAGAGGCACAATAAATACCATTACAACAACGTGCTCGCTGAAATTAGAGTTTGCAGGACCATCTGTTTGTGGATGATCTGTTTCAATCCCTCTGTCTTTCTTTTGTTAAAAACCAGACTCGTGGTCAAATGCATTGTAGCTGCTCACTGACGCCCTCCTTCATTATCAAGGTGTGATTTTGAAATACTAAAATATTCTGCTGCTGCTGCTGATGAAAAGATATCATGATTAAAATGTTACCAACATAAAGAATGTGTAAGATATGGAATCTCTTCCCCTTCACAATAAGAGTTAAGAGTACTGTGCGAGCATGTGTTTATTTGAATTGTTAGTTTTTGTTAAGATGTTACTACGGTAACACGGAAATCGTATAATAGTTATTTGTATTATCCATTCTGTCTTCATCACAACTTGTTCCCCTCTCATTTAAATCTTGAAGGCCAACTCTCTCTGTAGGATATCACCATATATGTTATACATTATATAATATACATAATATTCCAGTCCTGGCCACAACATCACCATTCACAGTTCTAAGTTATTTGTTTTATTTATGCAACTGTTGAAGCACAGTATTACTGATTGCATTCATTCAACATATTGATGGAAACTATAGCTTATGAAGTTACTTCAATTACTCACAGTCACTTAAGTCAAGGTGAACTTTCATGTAATTTTTCCAAAATTCACAAGCCTCGGTCAAATATCTGGAACTCGTTTTTCCTGCTAAATGTACAAACTTTTGTCAACAGTCCCTCAACCTGTCAGGCGACACACCGGCCACCTGGTAAACTACAACCAACCAATGTCTGAGCAGCTATGACGTACTAATAATAAGTTAGTTGTGCTTCATGTAACTTCAGCAAAAGAATCTGCCACATATGAACCGATGAAGCTGAGCAGCTCTGGAGTAAGATGAAGAGGGATTTTATTCTGCTGACCCACTTTGACATGAAAAATTAATACGCCCTCACTCAATAAATCAGACTGGAGACATAAACAAGTTTTTTTGTATATTTGCATGCGACCGTTTGTAAGAAATATGACCTCATTGTTTAATTGCATCTTTTCATCAATACTTTGAAGCCTGATTCAGCCTAGTTCCAACCAAACTGCACAAAACGTGTATATTTGTGTATAAAGATGTGATCTCTGAGTTGCACTGGTTCTGCTCTTACTGGAAAATGACTGCTCAGGGATTTGTCTTAAACTCATCTCGAAAATCATTTGATGAATTTCAGGTTGTTTTTGCCTCTAATGCTGTAATTCCTCTGTAAATGTGATACACATTGAGCAACCACAGTGTTTGCAGAACTCTGTTATTACCACAGTGCTCTGGAGATATTACGCAGTCCATTTCCCATCTTAACGACTGAATGACGAGATAATCTAATGCGTCGGTGTTGTCTCTCAGAAAACTGAGCACACATTGCAAAGAAACATTTGGGAAAACGTCAGAGTCCTTGGACGGTCCAAAGCTTACGATGTGCATAAATAAACTCAGTCTGATAAATGAGGGTCAGATTTGAGAGGATAAATCTCTTCATTTGTGATGGAAGAGATCAAAAACACATCCTTCTCACTAATTCCCTCTGAATTTATACTAAACTCAGTGGAGTTTAGTCAGAGCACAGAAATATCACAGACATATTGGCAGGGCTCCTATACGCTCATGCACACATATATAAAGCCGTGTGCGCAGGCATAAAAAGACAGACAGACACGGAGCACGAGATTTACCTTTTGCCTGGGTTCACATCTGGCTTAGAGAACCCCTGTCAGATAAAGACAGTCAAATTGAGAGAGCAAACCCCTGAAATACGACCCAAACAACATCTGAGCAAGGTGAAGGCTTCTGCCAAGTCACGCAAAGTTAGTCTTAGCAGATAATTTGTTACATGCTCAAAATGTAAACACATTTCAGACTCAAGGCTGTGTATTCCCAGCAGTACGAGGCGAGGCCCAAGCCAAAGGAGAATGAGGGAGAACTGTCGCAGGAGAGAAGATGCAACACATGCACGCCAGACACATGAATTACACTTACAAGGTGCATCCAAGACCCACAGATTGTGTTTAATAAAATGCTCCCGAAATCACAAATCATTTTAAAACCCCTTTTAATGCTTTTTTTTTCATTTGACAAATTCTGCAATTCCAGTGCGCTTGTCTTCATCTGTTGTGCGTTAGATTTATCAAAAAGCCAAATTATGAAAGCAGCTCTGCTCTTGCCAGCGATGACATAGAGTTTTTTGAAAGTAAAAAACGTTTTTGCCTTGTGATGTCGTCACCGATTGTGTGCAAGCAAGTTGTTTAATCAGACCGTCTGAACAGATTTTATGAATAATAACTTACCGATAATCAGGTGCAGTCATAACTTATGGTCAGATGTGTTGGTTAATAATAATGGAATCTAAAATTAGTTATAAGCTGACAACACTTCAGTAGATACGTTGGTTTACTGTGGGTTTTAAAACACGACTTGACCATTTTACAAGTCAGTTAATGGTAAAGTTAATCTTCACAAGTCTCCTGGTCTTTCAACTCAACTTAATTGCAGACACAATAGGTCCAAATCTATATAAATAGAATAAGATACAAACTAAAAAAGGTTTTTTTTTAGATATATATGTTTAATTATACATAGTCATCATCACATAAATCTTCATTTTCTTTGCTCAAACAAGCAGCCGAGGAGCCTCTGTGCAGTTTGAAGCACGCAGCTTGACTTGATACATTTCAGGGCCGTAAACCTTCGTTTCCCCCGGAGGAACTCTGGGGTTATGTAACCTGGGGAATTCTCTGTTTGCAGGCCTTAGCACGGAAACCCCAGAACACCAGATTGTTGTGAAAGAGGACCGGGACCTCCAGCAACTCACCACAATATCGCACTTTCCCCTGACAGTGAATTTAACCCACACAGGGAAATGATAAATTGTTATTAAGAAAAGATGTTTATAATAATACCCTATTACGCTTAAAAGAACACACTCACTTCTTGACATGGAACTGAAGAGAAAAACACAACTGGATGGCCATTTAAAATAAAAAATATGGAGGGCTAGCTGGCCCATTCTTTTCCAAAGAGAATAGAATGACACACATTCGGGTGGCTATAGTACCAAAGTCAAGATTATTTTTTAAAGCATATTTAAAAACAACCAGTTTCAACCAAAAGTGCTGAACAATAACGTAACAACAGAATAAAAGGAGATCATTAATCTATTAGCACCTTTGCCAAGGAGAACCAACTGTTTGTCTCTGTGTGTTGACCCTGCAATACACTGGAGACCCGACCAGGGTGTAGCCCACATCTCACCCAGTGTCAGCTGGGATTGGCTCCAGCTCCTCCTGCGACCATCAACAGTGGAATAGATAATAGATGGATGGATGTATAGTATCTAGCTTTTTGTCACTTGAGTTTTAGGTTTGAAAGCCACTAACTAACGGTCAGAGATCTGATCTAGACGTTGATGATGGGATGAGGAGAATGCTGGAGATCAGGATTGTGATGAGCCCTGGATATGAAGGGGTGGAGGTGAATAGGGTGGAGTGAATATTATATCCGCTTATCTGTCCAACAAATATATTGACAGCTGCTGTACAACTACTGACATCTTTCAGGGATTGAGGATCCTGGAGCTTGAAGACGAGTGTGTAAAGTCTCCAGTGGTTATTTCAGGTGTCCAGCAGGGAGAGTCCAAAATTCCATGGAAACACACCGTCTGTTTTGTAAACTTGAATTCCGAGAAACTTTGATATTGACAGAGGAATGCTGGCATTGGTTGGTGAAACTTTTCTAACCTGCTGATACATTAAGGTATTGGAACAACATTCTAACTAAAAAATAGTCTCCCTCAAAACTACTGACAGCAGAGTCTGAATCTGTGGATTTACTCCTACTGTGTTGGATGTTTCAAACAGAGGATGATTCAAATACCTTTTGGATTTAAACGGTTCAACAGCTTGTTGAAGATTTCATGAAGTGCATCTTTAAATAATTAAATGAAGTGGCTACATATGTTTGCAACATTTAAAGATGTATGTAGTGATTATATGAAATGAAAGGTGATTTACTTTAATCGTAAAAAGTGATAAATTTGAACACTACTGTATCAGTTATGAGGAAAATATTAAGCTTTCACACGCTGAACTCTCAATTAACTTGTTGTAAATATTTTGTGGATGCTTATAATTCTTTTTAAAGCCTAACTTTTAATTCTTTATGACAAAAAAATTGCTTTACATTGTCTTAGCACATTCAAGTATGTTTAACCATAAAAAAACCACACTTTTACTTTATGTGACCATGAGCAGGACTCTCGTCTCCAGCCGCTGTCGTGAATCAACTCAAGACCTTGTTCTGTCATGAGAAGAGTTTGGACTTTGGATCGTAAAAATATGCTCGGCAACTGGAAGAAGAAATAACACAATGTAGACAAGGGAAAGTCTGGCAGCGTAAAAAACATTTCATATATACATAATCAGTGTGTGGTTACCTGAGGCCCAGAAGGACGGAGGTGTCTTGAAGCTGTCTAGCCATCATTCTTTTGATTCATTGTGTACTGCTGGTGTCAAGCAGACTGGATACATTCATTCATCCATTCTTCATCCCCTGTAAAGTTTCAGGGCCACTGGGGGAGGCTGGAACCAATCCCCGTTGACACTGGTGGAGCGGTGAGGTGCACCGTGGACAGGTTGCCAGCGTATCACACGGCTGAAATACAGAGACAAACAACACTAAGGGCCATTAAGAGTGTCTGGTTGACCTAAGCTGCATGTCAGTGGACCGGGGACAACACGCAAACTCCACACAGAAAGAACCTGGATACACCATAGTTTCAATATTAGATCATATTTTTATTTGTCTGACTGTATTTAGAGCTGGCAACAACACGCTGAAGGAAATAATGCATCACTAACGGCGAACTCAGTCTTGAGCTGCTGTCGTCAGTAAAACAAACATTCCTGAAATGTGGTCGGACAGTCAGACTAAACACAAAACGATGGGAAATGAATGAATTTAATGAAAACACACGTCAGGAGCAGCCTCTCCATTCAGAGTGGATGCAGGCAGATGAATCTCAACCACGATAACGCTGTGTCTCGCTATGTGACAATTTAATGCTGAGGGCAACACAGAGCATGCAGACCATAAAACACATTGCGAGACATAATCAGTAAAATCCTGTCTCGGAAAACTAAAGCACAGACACATTGAATCTGTGCAGAAAGAATCATCAGAGTGACGTTTTTAAATAAAAGGTAAATGGACTGTAGTGCTTTTCTTTTTATGCACGGCCATATTTAATAGAACGTCTGAGAAGTCTTCAGGGTTGACAGATGACCCCTGTGTGAATAATAGGACTAATATTGATAAGCTTCACTGCCATGATTCCTGGCACACAGCACACATATGGCAGGTGTCTGATTGTTTGGACTCTAATATCACAGACAGCGAAAGGTCTAATTCGACACACATCTGTTTGCCATGTACGTCTGCATGCGATAGTCTGTTTCATAAAAAGTGGAAGAGTCCAGGCATCTCAAATCTGACATAAAACAAACTGTTTTACGTCACACATCTGGCTTTGAACATGACAGACACATTTTGATATTTTAGCCTACTTTTGTTTTAATAAATTTTAATAAACTGTCCAGAGTGAAACTTAAATAAAAGTTAAGGGTTAATATGTCATTAAAAGGCTATTTTAAATATTTGAAACAAGAAGTGCATTACCAGAAAGAATGTTCTGCTTTTAACAATAAAACTAAATCAAAATGATTGAACTAATAATAATGTAATGATAATCAAATGAACCTCATTGAACTAATTATAACAATAGTACAAGATACTGTGAAACAATGTTTTAGAGACTTGACGCATGAAACAAACTAAAATAAAACATTCCTGATTTATAACAAAGTGTCTTTTATCTCATTGTTTACCTTTTCCTCTGGAGTACTACTTCCGGCGTAGAAGAAGACGCTCACGTCCGTGAACGTAAACACCGGTAGACACGTGTTTAACGGGATTAGCTTCGAGCTAGCGGACATCAACCTGCCTCCAGCTCATCTGACGTCTCTTGTCCTGTGGTATTCACTGTTTTCTCACTCCAGCCATTAGGGTTTCTGTGTGTCAGCATTTAGCGGAAGCGACAGTGGCTGTGGTGGTGTCAGACATGCTGACCGGAGCTAGCTTCACTAGCACGAAACGCGGAGGTTGACTGTGCTGTCACGTTAGCTCCTCTGTGGAGTGTTTGGTCCCGAGATAAGATATTTACAGCGACATATACAAAATACGTGGTTCTAACGCAACGTCGCCACGTTGTGTGTTGTCGCCTTTGTTTCGCGAACACTTCTGTAGCTTTGCTGCTTTGGCTGATGCTCGGTATTCACCTTGTTTTCACATTGTCGCTGTCCCATGTGAGTGCTGTCAGTTTATTAGGAACACCAAACCAAATCTAATACAGTCTGAAACAACAGTCCTACAGCAGATCCCACTTTATGAAGGTTGTACGGTTTGGATGATGTTGATGAACAGTGTTAATTCATGGAGAAAGTGATGCTCCTTTTTTATTAGCAACAGCAAAAACACAGCCTGCAGCCTCCAAGGGTTAGATCCATAATCCAAGGAGATGCCTTCATAACGCTTGTTAGATGTGTAACCTGGCAGAAAGTACCACAGTTTGCACTTAGATACAGCACTTGTGTATTTTGAGAAATGGTGCTCACAAATTTAAAGATTAGATTACTGTGGAAAAAAGCCGAAAGACTTTCAGTGATCATTTCACTCTACGGTCAGAAAATAGTGATTATGATATTAATTGAACCATTAATCCAAAATCCAGCTAACAGGTTAAAAAAGGGGAAAATGGACAAATAATAAAAGATATTATGACACTAACAAAAAATACAAATGTATGCATACCTACCTATGCATACATAATGTTTATACACCCACATGTACAGATAGTAGCCAGTAGATAGTAGTTCTATCACAAGATAGACATTTATTCCTAACGTTTGTGCCTTTGTAACCAGGAAAAGATGTTAACTATGTCATATTTCTTCATTCAAAATTTTAGACACCATCCAGTGAGATCACTGTATTGGTATTATATAAAAATACCAAATACCTCCCACTTCAATCCATCTATCTTCAAAATAACTTTTTATTAACAACCTTCAGCTTGTTTAATGGCTTTTTCACATTATTGCACGCCTCTCCCTTACAGTTATGTAAATGTTGGATTATTTCTGTTGGCAAATATTTGATTGTCACCCTTGTCCTGCTCGTAATGTAGGTCCCACATTCTTGAGGACTGGTCTGTCAACATCTAAAGAGCAAGTATGAGCAGCCTGGATCCGGACCAGCATCTCCAGCTCGGTTGCCGTGACAAAACAACAGTCTCCAGCGATTCATCAGACACTCACGAGTCGGCCAAGCAGCCTCTCCACGGTCTAAAATTGGCTTCACATGCAGTGCTGGAGAAAGCTCAGCAGAGGGGCAGGTTGAAATGCTCTAAATGTGGAGGATCAAGGATGTTTTTCTGCTACACATGCTGCTCATTACTGGGTGTCAGCCTGCAAGAAATCCCCTCCATCAAGGTCAGTGAGAGGTTGGGACTCACTTGATTGTTCTCTTCAGAGAGGCCTTCAGCTTTGCTGTAATAGTAGCGTCACAATATAGTGGAAAAAGTTGAGTCATTTCTTTTGTGTAAGATCTATGGAATAATGCACATGTTGTGGTTGTAATTGAACTGTCTTCTCCCTATCGTGTGTTGCGCTCAGCTTCCAGTGAAGATAGACATCATCAAGCATCCAAATGAGACAGATGGCAAGAGCACAGCGATCCACGCCAAGATCCTCGCACAGAGCGACGTCACCATATACACGTACCCCTGCATACCTGAGTATGAAAAGGACAAGGTTAGTTATAGAGGAAGACTGATGTGGATTTTGGGAGTTTAAAAAATGACAGATATCACTTTCTATATTTATATATGAATACATTTACCAGAATCCATTGGCAATGATTCCTAGGATGTCATAATCAAACTATCATGTTTATCCAAACGTTTTTTATAAAGAAAAAAGAAAATACAACAAAACACAGACGCACATTTTTTATTCTGTAAACTAAAACATAAACACCAATACGTCTGTGAAGGCTCATATCAACTTACAGATAAATTGGTTGAGATCATTTATTAACATATATGATTAACAATCATTTTCCAGAATAATTTATCATTTATCGAGTCTATTGCATCAGAAGTGTGTGTGTGTGTGTGTGTGTGTGTGTGTGTGTGTGTGTGTGTGTGTGTGTGTGTGTGTGTGTGTGTGTGTGTGTGTGTGTGTGTGTGTGTGTGTGTGTGTGTGTGTGTGTGTGTGTGTGTGGAGCCATTTACATTTTTCCAAACCTCACTCGTCTATCTGCTCAATTAAAAAGCAAATATATTTAATATAATATCTCACAAAAGCATTTCCTCATATTGAAGAAGCTCATAGAAGCAAATGTTTGGTACTTTTTGTCTGGAAATCAAAAGTTTAACTGATAATCAAAATAGATGTCAAATAGTTTTATGTTTCAGTTGTTGTTCCATGTTTCCACTTATTGGAAAACCACTATCGTCATCGCATCGCATCTTATTTAATTTTTCATCTTTATTTTATTCTTATTGCAAGCAGATGCTTCTGAATCTTGTTTGGATTCTGGTACTGTTCACTAAATCCTCTTCATCTGATACTGACGTAGATGCATGTTATTGTTCACCATCACCTGTATTTGTTGTGGAACCATATTGATCCACTGATCTGCACTGTATACAACTTCATAATGTGGAATTTATATAATATTCAAAAGATTAAATCAGTTGCTGTATTTTCATATTTGATGTTTGATGATTTTATATTTCCTAGCATTAGTCGTATCACAATCTCGTGTTTTTAGTTTTCAACTCTCTCTTGCTCGTATCGACCTTCTTTCCTCTTCAGTGCTTCCTAATCTCAACCACGTACAAATCACCAACTGTGGAAGCAACACATCTAAAAAACACATTGTTTTAAGCTCTGCTCTTGTTGTGTGGGTTCCAATGTGAATCTGTGTTTTCTCTCTGCCCTCTGGAGGTGGTGCTGGTGTTCCCCGGTCCAGGGGCTGTCTCGGTCCAAGACATGATGCAGTGTTTGCGTGACAGGTCTGACAGCAGGTCACATGACCCCTATGAACCCTGCATCAAGAGGCTGAAAAGTGAGGAAGTTCAAGGCGCCACGCACGCTGCGGAGAGCGCGGGGACCCCAGACGAAGCAGAGGGCTCACAGTCAAGGGTGTATCCCCTCCAGAGGGTGGTCTTCATTGACAGCACATGGAACCAGACCAACAAGATCAGCACCGATGAGAGACTGCAAGGTAATTGCATTTATGCAGCTTTTCAAAGAGCTTTGACTGTTGGTGATTATAAAAGGTCAAACTTACTTTATACACAATACTGTTTGGCATGATCTCACCCCCGCGTTGTCTCGTGTTCTCTTCCAGATTTGCTCCAGGTCGAGCTCAGGGCGAGGAAAACCTGTTTCTGGCGCCATCAGAAGGGCAAACCAGACACCTACCTGTCTACTATTGAGGCTATTTATTATTTCCTCAAAGACTTCCACGAGCATTGCGTTGCTCGGGAGTATAAAGGAGAATATGACAACCTTCTGTTCTTCTACTCCTACTTGCACTCAGTCGTCAACAAAGCCAAGATTTCTGCTGGAAAGTGCTGATGTACGCTGGGAGGAAAAACTGGAATGAGCTACAGGTCATCCGTCAGGAGACTCGCATGCAAGCTCCAGCCTGTGTGGCTGAGTGATCTTTCATTTTGTGAAGGAAACTGAGGCACTATTTGTTGAACTATGTGCAATAAAGGGTTTTTTTGTTTACAGTTACGTAACGTGAATGATTTGGGTTGGAAACATGGATAATAACAAGGAATTAATAGAAGTTACAGTTCATAGGATTTCCCACATATAAATATAACAATGCACAAGACAAAATGGACTTAGATATGTTTAAATATTTTATTTACAAATCAGCAGTTTTCATATCCCTTAGTTCCAACAAAAAAATCAATTCTTCTGCAGTTAGTTTGTTTTGTTGCAGACCCAGTAAATCTATTCTCTGACAAATATATTGCTCTTGAAATCCTGTAGTATCTGTCAACCTGCCGCTGTGTTTGAGAACTACTGTACATGATATTATAGTGGGCGTTAACTAGTAGAAGGCCTCTCTGATCTTGGCTTGCAGGCTGTCACAGGTCTTCTTGGCGTCTCCCAGCAACATGGATGTGTTGGGCTTGTAGAAAATAGGGTTATCTACTGCGGCGTAGCCCACGCCCAACGTGCGCTTCATCACAACCACCTGGAGGGAAATTAGGCCGAGACGTGTATGTGATTACCTCTTGCGCCACACCAACAAGAAATGCTGGGATACTGTTTAACATTGCGACGTCATTTAGGGGAGAGACACACAAACCTGTTTGGACTTCCACACCTCCAGGACGGGCATGCCAGCAATGATAGAGTTGGGATCTTCCTGTGCTGCAGAGTTCACGGTGTCGTTGGCTCCGATGACCAGTGTCAAGTCTGTTTCTGTGGGCCGCGGAAATGTAAACACATATTTACGTAAAACAGATGAATGCGCAGACCGCAAAGCCAAATCGTCCTTGCTAATGTTACTGGGTTCTCCGGCACCACACTTATCTCCCTTTGTCATAAACAGAACCATATGTCTCCGACTGCATGCCTGGTTGCTAAGAAAACAAGGCTGTTGCCCAGATAACAGGGCACGTCTAAATACCGAGACAACTCAAGGCTGCTGCAAGTGTAGATGAAAGGGAGGGATACAATTATTAGATATAATTGTTTCTAGTAATATTATCCAACGCCTCCCTGCCAAAGTGAAAAGCATGTGGCTGTAAATAGTTTTAAAATAAAAAGTTTACCAGGGAAATCTTCATTGATCTCATCCATCTCCAGGACCACATCATAGGGAACACCGGCCTCGGCCAGGAGGACGTTCAGCTGGCCGGGCATGCGGCCGGCAACTGGGTGGATACCAAACCTGTCCGAGAGGGACACAAAATATTGCTTTTCATCAATATTTTAATTTAAAACACAACTCCCGGATCCAGCTGCCCAAAAATGTAAAAATACACCTGTCTCTTTCTAAAATAAACTTGATTTACTTCAGGAAAGCAGACGTTGAAGCGTTTGTTCATTTATTTGGTAGTAGTCAACCAAAAACTACTGGACAGATTACCACAAAAATTGGTGGAAAGAAATATGGTGTGGATCTGGATCAAAGGGCAAATGAAGGATTTCTTCACTTTATTTAACATGGTGAGAATTTGGGCGTTTCGCAGAAGTTTGGTGATTTCTCAGAATAATTCATGGATCTTGATGAAATAAAAAAATCAAACATGTTTAGGAGACTGATATTTATGAGCGTGTGCAATTTGGTGCTGATCTAATTACAAATCTAGTATCTAGTGAATTCAAATAAGGTTTCATTAGGACCAGGTGGTGCTTTTAAAAGGCAACTGCATGAATTTGGGCTCCTCAGTTTTACATTTATTTACTTTTTATTCTGAGGAGCTCTGTTAGTTTTGACGTAGTTCAGGATTCACAGCTGAAACTTTCTATGATGTTGTTTATATTTGGCCTTGGCAGAGGTATGTGTTCTCTGAGTGGCATCATGGTTTTACTGTGATTATGATATGATTATTATTACTGATAAATGAATGTGTTTTCACACGATTCCTGTTGGAGGTGAATCTGTTATTAACATATTAACATCATAAAGTAGCAAAACAAATTACAATACTCACGCATTTGACATTACACTTTAATGCAGTAGTCAAAAAAATATACCTCTGTCTTTTAATGCTGTCTTTGAAATGTACTTTGCCATTTTCCACTCGCCTAAGAGGAGACAAGAGACCAAATACTTCCCACAAATCACCTGATAGATGTGTTATTTTTAAAACCTAATTTAAACTTGGCTTCTAAAAATAGAAGTCAGCGACTGTGGACTCTCGGTTTGACCCCAGAAGCAGCAGTAATCTTGTTTGTTTTCAGGACACGAGAGCAGAGACTCACCTGACGCTCTTTCCCTGCTCCTTCAGCATTTTCACCATGTCTGCGATCGGGTACTGAGCTTTGGCTGCACACAGACCCCAGCCTGGACAGAAAGTACACAGAGAACAGACAATTACACGAGTTGCATTCTTAATCTTAGGATACAATACGCTTTATTTTACAAGTGTCTAGAGATTCTGTAAGCACTCCTTTTTGTTTTTGTTTATCCCATTATCCAATTTCATATTGTGGATTTTGTGTTCTCGTTCTCAGTCTTTAACACGGTTATTGTTCTTTCTTCAGTGGAAGCACAGAGATCCAGTTTGTTAAAAAAAAAAAACAACAACATACCACGTCTTCCTCCACCATACATTGTCTCTTTTGTCCTCCTCGTTCACCACAAGTCTCCTCTCTTTATTAAATCACAGTGGTTCATTGATCCGAGTAGCATTTCTCAGACAGGAAAACTTTTGCATGTGTGGTGGGTTCATGTGGGTCCCCTGCGTGCAAAGAGCTCCTTTCCCTGTATCTGCGTGACCCCTGTTTAACCCTGGTGGTCAGGTACCTTGTAGAGTTCAGTATTACCCCTAATCGAGCGTTTTTTTTTAAGCCAGTCGACCGTAACCCTTGCATCTTCTAATTCCCCAGACAACCGGAGCCTTCTGTTTCCTCACTGCCGTGCTTTGTTGTTGACGGCACGTTGGAGAAGTCGTGAGTCTGGACTCAATAGCTCCTATGACTTTTCACTGTTTCTCTAATCGAAGCAGCATGTGGGACCACACAGCTGTCCCTGCGTTGGTTCGGAGCCATTGCAAAACAACAGCAAGTATCCAAGTTATTCGAGAGTGGTTCCTGTTGCTCAGGCCACTCAAGAAGCACTCAGACGAGCCTAATAAATCAACGTGTGGTCATCAGCTCACACTCAGAAGTCAATCCCATCAGCCCCTGACTCTTTGCTAACAAACATGCACTGACGCTCACTTTAATCACTGCATTTGCCTCTAGAGACACTGGTGGGGGGGGGCTGTGGGATCATTTGTGGACAAACTGCTCCCTCTTGTGTTCACCGCGCCTCAGTATTCCAGCTTTCATTAATTGCCGTCCAATCAGTCAGTCCAAGTTTCTGGCCGCTTCCAGACAATTTGCAAAAACTTGCAGCTTCTCCAGAGCTGCGGCACAAACACTGTTGATCGGCAGCTTGGCAGCGCAGTCAGGCCTCTTTGTCAAATTAGGTTAATCAGATGGGAGGGAGTGTTGATGGTATTGATCCTGACATGCTGAATAGCTGCAGCTGGAGAGCAGAGGACGATCCACCCCGTCCAGTGATGAGAAGATCGGATATTAAAAACCTTTCTACTCCTGTCTCGTCAAAAGGCTCCAGATGCTTCCAGGAGCGTCTCGACTTCCTGCTGCGGAAGAAGCTTGTTCTAATAATACAGTCTGAATGCACGGTTTCAAATAACCACCAAAATCTCCAATGGAATTTAAAGGCAAACTGGAGAAGATTACTTTTTGGAAGGTTAATATTGGTTGGGTATTTACCAGATTCAAATTTCTCAGGCAGTGTACAGATAGACTACAGTGCACAGTGTGTCTCAGAATGAGGGTTTTAAATTGATGCTGTTGATTAAGTCTTCTGTTGAACTGGGTAAACACAAAATCAATAGTTTCAAATTAGAGCCTGACTGGTTTTGAGTAAAATACCAGCTGATATACAAATAAAATGCCATTATCAAAGCCTTAAGATGATATTTAACAGTTTAACAACAAAATGTATTATAAATAGAAAGAAAACAGAAACATAAATAAATATACGGAACTTGGATTTAGAAAATAAACAGGGCTATTCCACTAATTTAACACTTTAAAGTCTGTTTACTGGTCTTGGGTAGTAAACATGTACATATATAGTTGTATAAATCCTTTTGTGTCTCCACAGGGACAAAACAAATGTTAAATTAAACTTCTGTCACTTTCCAGAATTAGAGCTCAAATGTTGGTTCCTCACACCATCCCAGTGAACTCCCCTCACTGTGTTCTTGATGCCTTGTGCTGCGTGTACCTGGTGTGATGATGATGCTGTTGGCCTCTTTGATTATGTCAATGGTCTGGTCCACGTTGACCTCAGTGTGAGTGCCGACAATCTCCATGGGTTTCCCGCCGGCTGTGGACGTGGTGCCGTACCCGCCCAGGATCACATTGGGCAGGGAGCGGTTCATCGCCTCAGGAGGGAAGAGGAGGAGAACTCAGACTGAGGGCAATGGGCTGAGTGTGTCGTGCACATGTGGACAGATGTGTTCGTCTACTCACCACACACATAATGTAGGAGAGGATGGCACCGGACGAGCCAATCAGAGCTCCGACGATCGTCATGAGGTTGTTTTCCAGGAGGAAACCTTCAGCGCACAGAGCCCAGCCAGAGTAGCTGTTCAGCACGGTGATGACCACGGGCATGTCGGCACCCCCGATGGCCGCTGTCAGAGTCACACCCTGTTGGAAGTGACGAGAGGTCGCACGGTTTGGTTATGGTTTGGTTCAATGTAGGGGCCCCAGGTTCCTTTTGCCTGGGGCCCCAAAGTCCCTAGAGACACTCTTCTCTACATGGGTAAAGGAAGTTAAGGTACCAATGTCTCCTCTAAAAAATAAAAGTTTCATTCATTATGTAAAACAGTCATTGACATTCAGGCATCAAGACAGGACTTTTTCTTTAATTCAATTTTCAAAAATAAATGGATGAATCATGTTGCAAAACTTTTCTTTCTTCCAACTTCTCGTTTCCTCATCTTCGTGCAAACTCACCATAACAGTGGAAAGCCCCGACACTCCCATCAGGCAGCCCATGCCTGTACCATAGCTGGTGCTGAGCATGAAAGGCACGATGCCTCCGACCGACGCCGCCATCAGACCGGCGTTCAACATGTGTCGTCCTGGCAGCATCAGGGGGGCGGAGTTCAGGATGCCTGCAAGGAAAAAACATTTTCAACAAACATTTTCATAAAAATGAAGAGCCACTCTTCTGTATGGCTGAAGGGGAATAATGTGACAAGATGACATGTGGTTCCTTGAACCCGGACACTTCTCTGTGGAGGCCTCTGAGATTCTGACCAATCCACAAATCAAACAGCAGCCCAACCACCAACCAAAGCCAAGCAGCCACTGCCCTGCCCATGAGCAAATTACCAGAAAGCTTCAAACATGTGTTCCTCTTGATCATTCACACTGTGATATAAATTGCTGACGCATGAGTCCAGGTCTGGATTTACTAGAGGATCTTTGGCTTTAACTAGATGAAAGAGACAATCAGTGCCAGAGGACGTACGGCTCAGTGTGATTAGACAGATATTAGTGAGTCCTGATCAGATTGGAAAAGGAAAGAGTCTTCTGACTTTCAAATTTGGGAAACGCACACTGCAGATGCTACAAACATTAAGATGCAGCCCAGTACCTTGGAGCTTGCCGTAGGCCACCAGTGACCCACTGAAGGTGACGCCGCCGATGTAGGTGCCCAGATACGCCACGGTTTTGACCATGCCAGCGGCTGGGTGAGTGTCCAGGTGGGGGAACTCGATCATGTACTCGGCGACGCAGGTGAGAACGGCTGCCAGCCCCACGAGGCTGTGGAAGGCCGCCACAAGCTGCGGCAGGTCGGAGATTTCAATGCGCTTGGCGATGGTCAGACCTGCAGTCGAGATGAAGAGAGGAGAGTAACAGTTACAATGTTTTTGGCGAATCAAACACCAGACACTAAACTTCTCATGCACACTGGCTGGGTTTATGTAAAGAAGTTAAAGAACGCCATGAAGTAAGAAGCTAAAAAAAGAGCGAATGCTTAAAAAGGCAAACACCTGTTTCCAGTTACCGAGCCTGGTCTTCAAAGACGATCTGATTAAACATGAGTTAAGTACTTAAGTGTGTTTTCTTGAAAACACAGGGTCACTAATGTAACACCGAGTTAACCTCCCCGCTTTGTATGTGCGCTGATGATAACATCATTTATCATCCCGCTTTCTTAAATTACTATTAACATGTTCGACATTCAGACATGATGACGACACCCACTCGTCTCCGAGTCTGGACAGGATGATTGATGCTCTGTAATGAATTAGCAAAAAGGAACAAAAAAATACACGATTTCAAGAGTTGGAGTTGCATGCAAAGCTAAGTCAACTGTTGGAATTGAAAAGAGCAAACGCCAGAGCTTTGTTAATTTTATTTCTTTTTAAATGGAGACTGGCAACCGTGAGAAACCTTGTTGGTGCGCAGTGGTGAAAGAAGAACTCAAGTAAAAGTAACACTCTGACTTTTCTACTTGAGTATTATAAAGGATAATGCTAGCACAGTGTAGCCTATTCCCTAATGTAATGGTGGACTGCATCATTAACTGTGCCCACTGTGTATTTTGTTCAGTACAAGAATAATACAGATTCATAAATTATGCTGCAGATGATGCTACTGAAAATAGAGTCTCATCACCAGTGATGCTGCAAGTCACACTTTGCTCTGATTGAAGGCTTTAATGTTTTCTGTTATACGTAAACATGTGATGCAGTAGAATGTACAGATATTTGCTGATATGTGCAGAGGAGTAAAAGTGAAAAGCACCTGAAAATAAATCTACTTAAATAGATGGAAAATGTTCTTAAGTCGAGTCTATCAACTGAAACGAGCACAGAGTATTGTGTGCATCTCAACTGCAGATCCTCTACAGGCAGGAAGCTACCAACCGAGGGTTCCTCCAGTGGCCATGGCCAGAGACATCTGAGACAGCAGCTCCGGCGACGGCTTGAGGGCCCCGAGCGTGGCAGCGATGCCCCCGGCCACTCCCATCATGCCCAGGGTGTTGCCCAGGCGACTGGTGCGCTGAGCAGAGAGGCCGGCCAGCGCCCCGACACAACACATGCCTGAGCCCAGGTACATCATCTGAAGTGAAACAAAGATCAGGTTCAAATGAATCGTTGTCATCTTCACAACCACCGATGGTCATTTTTCAATACATTTATTTTCCTAATGACTCATCGATTAAAAACAGATATATTTCTCTGATATTAACTACGCTTGCACTGGTTGAAATGTTTACAACACAATCAAACATCATTCATAGAGAAACAAGCTAGTTAATGCTTATTATTAATTCAAAATATAGACAAGCATTTTAATAGCTTTTTATTTTTGAATGATATTTTTATTGTTGAATTGGTTTCTTTTATCTGTTTTGTTTTACTGCATTGCTGAGTATGATCTGGTTTTACTATGATTTGCTAACTTTATTTTGTGAAGCACCTTGTATCTCTGGTTTTGAATGGCACAATAGAAATAAAAAGATCATAATATTTATAAAATAATGTTTCCACTGGTATCAAATGTAAGTGGAATGATGATGTGTGTACTGTCACCTGCTCAATGCTGTATCCAGCTGCCACCGAAGCTCCGTATCCGCCCACAAACGCAGCTCCAGGCAGCATGTACAGGTAGTTGTACTCAGGAGGATCCGTGGGACGCTTGAACATGTCCAACATCTTCTGGGTGATCAGAAAACCACCTGCACACACACACAAAATTACAGGGGTTGAATGGAAATAGGATGAATCTCGTTTTCTATTGTTAGATTTGTGTTGAATATCAAACCAGCAATGTTGATGGAGGAAACAAAGGCGGCAGCCAGAGCCAGACTCTCGGGCAATGAGGAGGGGGTGAGACCTCCGCCCATCAGCACCAGACCACCTACTGCCGTCAGACCTGACACAGAGAGAACACCAAACAAAACCATTAAACATCACGTCATATCACAGAAACATGTCATTTGACCATGACCACTTTACGTTGGCTCCTGACCTGAGATGGCGTTGGTGACAGACATGAGTGGGGAGTGCAGAGCGGGGGTCACACCCCACACAGTGTGGTATCCCACAATCCCCGCTAAGCCGAAGGTTGTGACCATCTGGGTGAAAGCTGCGTTGGGGGATATGATGCCCAGAGCCAGGCAGGTGGAGAGACCTATAGAGAGATGGAGAAGAGCAGTGTTGTTGTTGTCGCCCTTTGATACGTCAGTGTGTAGTTCTTCACCTCGCCCACGGAGGTTATATCTTCACCCGTTTGTTAGCAAGATAACATGAAAACAACTGTTCGGATTCCCACCGGAAAACTTGTGGAAGGATGCAGTTATGGTTCAGGGAGGAAGTCATTCAATTATTGTGCAGATCCAGAATTTTTCTTTCACTTTTTGCCAGAAAAGTCTGCAATTAAAGGAACTGGTATCTATGAGTTTGTAAAATTTGGTCCAGCTCGTTTGAATTCAAGGGGACTTTGGTGCAGGTATGAGCTCTACAGAGTGACTCTCTAGTTCCTCTTTGTCGCAGTAAGAAAATGTGCAGTCTCATTGTTTTCCATCAATTTAATAGTAAAACCACAAACATCTAATTATTATTTTATAACAGTGACGCAAGTGTGATGATCACACTTGCATCACTGTTATAAAATAATAATTAGATGTCTGTTCATTGTTTCTCTGAAACGTCAAAGATCAGAAAGTTATAATCCCACTGCGTCTACATTCAAAAGTCCCGTTAAGATCTCAGCAACTAAAGATTGATTTTAGCAAAACGGCCAAACACATTTTTTATTATCAGTCTCCTGATGATTTTCTCCATCAATAAAACATCTGAAAATAAAAGACAAAAATTCACAATGATGAAATTTCCATGAAATTCAAATCCAAATATTCTCAGTTCATGATGATGTACGACAAAGGAAAAGCAGCAGATGTTTACAACTCATGAGCTTCCATCAAAGTGTTAATAAATCAACTAATTGTATCAGCTCTATTTGGAACTCCTTCATATTGCATAACCAAAATATAACTTCAGAATAAGAAGAAATTATAAGTAAAAATAAGGGCTTGAGAAATTTAAGCCAAACAATGTGGGGGGTTGGTATAATTGATTGTACATTTTATTATTCTTCAGTATAAAAAGTGATTTTGCAGAGAAACAAAAAAAAAAAAAAAAGACAAATCCCTCATAAAAATAACTTTGTGGTGAGTGAAAATTCTGCCACATGTCTGGATCAGACATGTTCTTTTGATTGATCTGCGTGTTCGTGTCTGACCTGCAGTGTAGACGCCAGCCGAGGTCATGGTGCGGTTGAAGGGGGAAATTGTTGCCGCTTTCTCAGCCTTCAACTCGATGACAGTTTTTTGTTTTATTGGTGGTGGGGGGACTGTTTTGGGCAGCGGGGATGGGAACATGTTCTTGCCTTCCTGGATAAACCAGAAAAAAAACACACATACACACACAATACGCTTAGTGTGAGAACACAGACGACGTCCGCAGAGTTTTGCGTGAGAAACACACATCCAGACTCGACTGGAGTCTTGCGTTGTGGGTGATCTCGCCTGGATGGTGGGAGCACTCACACGGACGGCACAGGAGATTACACTGAACAAACAGCAATCACGAAACCGGTTAGCGGAGGTTTCCAAAGATAAATTCTCTTTTAAGAGGCCTGAATAATGCTTAGTTTGACGAGGGGGTAAACCGATATGTCCTGTTGAGGTTGCATGATTTCTCTGCCATAAACAATGTGTCAAAGTCCAAAATTCTTGGACAAGTATATTTTGAAACGTTTATAAGATTCTTGCTAGAATCCAACATGAGCTATTCCCAGCTGGGATCTGGTTTTTAGTACTGAGTTGGCACCGGATCACAGCATGACAGGATCCGATAACTCATACTGAGAGTGAGGGCCGCCAGCGGGGATGGAGGCTGCCAGCAGAAGGCTACAACAAACTAACAAACCCACCTTCATAACGAGAGTCCCACGGATGACATGGTCAATTGTTCCATAGTCAAACTGGTCTGTGGGCTCATAGTGGAAGTACTCCTTGTCGGGGCTGATGGCCTTCAGCAGCTTCAGGACGTTGTTCGAGTACAGGGCGCTGGCCTGCGAGGCCATGCGACTGGGCAGGTCTGTGTAACCGATGTGTGTCACTCCCTGCTCATTAAAACAAAGGAGAACCATTAGTGGATTTCAAGTGTGTAACACAGAACGCCAGAGTTTCTTTTCCTTCCTCACCTTGTGGACATACAGCTCACCAGGCTTAATGGTCTCGATGTTGCCCCCCGCCTCTGCAGCCAAGTCCACCACCACGGAGCCGTCCTTCATCGACTCGACAAACTCCTTCTTGATCAGGATGGGGGCTCGTTTCCCTGCGTGAGAAGTGAGGGGAATAAAAAGAGACAGATGAGATGGATCAAATGTCCTCTCGTCAATTTCTAGCCACAAATGGGAAGAAAAAGAAACAAGCTTAATGGAGTTGTTACGGCTGAAATGCTCGCTGACGATTTCCTGCTCACAATCAACAGAGTCAACATCAGTATTAAAGTTCACATCAGTAAAGTTCCAGCATCTGTTTGTCAGTTAGCAGGATCAAAAACTACTCAAATGATTTCCAGTAAATTTCCTGGAGGGGAAGGGAATGACCCAAGGAAGAACCCATCTTTCTCACTGTCTTTAACGTGGCGAGATAATACAAAAATAAATATATAAATTAATAAATTCCGCCGAGGCCAAGAAATAAAAGAGAAGGAGAAAGAACCGGTGCGACTGACCTGGAATCAGTGCAGTGGTGATGACAATGTCAACCTCTTTACACTGCTTAGCAAAGAGAGCCATCTCAGCATCAATGAACTCTTTGGACATTTCTTTGGCGTAACCTCCGACCCCATCGCCAGACTCTTTGATGTTGACCTCTAAAGGCTCCACCCCGAATGACTTGAACTGCTCCAGGGCTGCCGGCCTGACACGGAGGACACAAGCTCAGGTTATCAGCAAAATCATCATCATCATCATCATCATCATCATCATCATCATCATCATCATCATCATCATCACAGCCATCATTGTAAGTCTAGGTTTTTTTTAAATCAGACACCATCTTGTACCTGGTGTCAAATCCTCTCACTATGGCTCCCATCGACTTGGCTGCACCTGCTGCAGCTAAACCAGCCACTCCACCTCCGATAACCAGGACCTGTGCAGCAGAAACATTCATGTATATTATTGTGGGAGAAAAATAAAATCACTCATTTTAACTTCTCGGTTGTTACCTTAGCTGGGGGCACTTTTCCTGCAGCTGTGATCTGACCAGTAAAGAATCTGCCAAAGTTGTTGGCAGCCAGAACCACAGCTTTGTACCTATACGAAGCAAAAAGAAACAACTCATGTTTTCTGTGTTTACACATTCCTGGACAGCTCCAAAACTGTGGATCCACATGCTCATTACCCAGCGATGTTTGCCATGGAGCTGAGTGCGTCGTAGCCCTGTGCGATGGTGACTCTGGGCACCTGGTCCATGGCCAGCACATTGCTCTGTCTCTCCGACAGCCTCGCCATCAGCTCTGAGTTCTGCGCTGGGTAGATGAAGCTCACCAAGGTGCTCTTGGGCTTCAGGAGGTCCACCTCGCTCAGGCTGGGGGCTCGGACCTGAAGCAGGAAAGGGACGTTAAAAATCATGCGTGGAAATTCAGTTAGCATCCAGGCTCATCCAGATTTGTACCAACCTTGAGGACCAAGTCTGAGCTTAAGGCTCCGTTGACGTCAGTGATGGTGGCCCCAGCCTCCTGGTACTGTTGGTCGGAGAACTTGGATTCCTCTCCAGCTCCACTCTCCACCTGCACCCTGAAGCCCTGTTTGACCAACGCCTGCACGCCGGCAGGCGACAACGCCACGCGCCGCTCATTCTGTAAGGTCTCCTTAGGGACGCCCACCACCACGTCCTTGTAGAGCACACCTGGACACACACAGAGCAGCTGGTGGTTGAGTCCTCGGTACATAAAGAGCCCAGGAATTCATTTGAAAAGCAAAAACAACCTGTTAATGCAAATCTAATTTTTTTTACAAGGGCAAATATTTGTGTCTTTAAGTTTTTGTACAACACAGGAGAGTGTGTGTGTGGAGCTGAGGTTGTATGGCTGCGTGTCAGGTTACACATTTCTCTCCATACATGGCATGATGACCTCCCCAATGTGGTGACATTATTAGCAGGTGATTGGCCCTGAGCCAACACACACACACACACACACACACACACACACACACACACACACACACACACACACACACACACACACACACACACACACACACACACACACACACACACACACACACACACACACACACACACACACAGCGGCCTACACGTCCACACAGACACACTTTAAAATCCAAACTCTGTAACTTGCAAAACATTCACATACACTTAAAGGCCAAGTACCCGGCAAACAGCACAGACTCCATAAACAAATGTCTGTGAGCAGAATCAGCCAGACTGCAGTGAAAGTTTTACATGTCACCTTTAACTGACCTCTCACATGTTACCACATGTTCGCAGCACAAAGTTACCACATGGCCCGCACCACTGTTCCCTATTTTGGGAACATCTTTGGTAGCGTGCTGCAAACAAGTTCACGATCTGAGGAGTTTTCCACTCTTCTGGCAAGAAGGAGCGTGTCCTTGAGTGAACTGTTAACTTTCCCATTCCTCGACTCACATGCCGAGGAAGCACAGACCAAAGAAGGCACACAGACACAACTTGCCCTCTGTGAGAAAAACAATATGCAAGGGGACGAGATCTGTACATTTCTTACCTCTGGAGGCATTTTGGTCCCATAACACAGGGAAAGTCCTGAATTGCCTCCTTCCAGGAATCTTGTGACGGACCCCCCGTTTGAGGAAAGTGACAGAAGAGCTGGAGATGCAGCGCAGGAGGGTCGACATGGCCACGAGCGTCCGTCTGGCTCCTTGATACGAACACGAACAAGCAGATGCAGGTGATAAATGAACGCTATTTCTTCATCTGCTGTCCAATAACAAAGAACATTATAATCCCCCCCCCTCTCTGAGCAGGCCCTGAGCCCCGGAGTCACACACTCAGCCTGTCTGCGCTGCGAGGCCTAGAGACGGCAGAGTGACATTTCAGCTCTACAGGACACGACACACACACACACGCAGGGCCCGGGGTTGATTACAGACTCCGGGCTTGTTCGCGAGATCTGGATCTGTGACGGCACAGAGGGGAACTGTGCCAAGTCTGGTCTCGGTGTTGAAGGCAGGAGCAGAGAGACGCAGGCGAGGAAACAGATAAGTCTGAGAAAAGGTTACGGGACTAAAAGGATCAGGACGCAGACACAGGCAGCTTCTGACATGAGACAACTGAAGAGAGAAAATGTAGTTTGAGCAAAATATAAAACAAACTAGAAAGACGCTCAGGAATCCCCTTATGAAACCACATTTAAATTGACTAGATCCGGATTCTTCTGCACCAAATCACACACACACACACACTCATAAATATCAGTCCCCTTAAAATGTCAGATTTTCTTCATGAAGATCCTGAATTATTCTCTGAGAAATCCACACAGATGTTGAAAAACACCCTATATCGCACTTACATTTAATTAAATCCTTCTTTGAATTTAGTGCTTTTGACAATTTTGAAAATGGGTTCCTCCCCGACCCATAATGCATCCTTCCACAAGGTTTCTGGGTAATCTGTCCTGTAGGTTTTGCGTAATCTTGCTTCCAAACATACAAACAAAAGGAGAGGGGTGGATAGTTTGATTTCTGACACAGTTGTTTCTGAAAATGTAGGGTCTGTTTTTCCCCCTCATTCATTCATTCTCACTGCATCCCCCAGTCAACACTTCATCCTCCACCTCTAATCCCCCCATACACAGAAACACTGTTATTTGTGTTAATAATCTCAGGTTGCCAGACAGAACAGATTACAACTCTCAGCAGTCACCTCCTATCCACACACACACACACACACACACACACACACACACACACACACACACACACACACACACACACACACACACACACACACACACACACACACACACACACACACACACACACACCTTCTGACCTTCTGCACTTTCGATATAACTGCTCCACTGTTTATATATAAATAGCAAACCACATGACTTGAGCACTCTTGATAAACTCCCTGCAGGAGCTGCTTAAAAAGACCGACCTGCGAATTAAAGGCTGGATTAACATGTTTATCAGTCTCTGCTGCTCGGTGTTAAATAAAAGTTGTCCAATCAGAGCCCAGAACCCGCCTCAACCTCTGTTACAGCTCAGTCAACAAACAAACAAGAAAATAACACTTATCAGGGATAAACAACAAACAAACAAACAGTTCTAATTCTTAGGTTTTGAGCTCAGTTCACTTCAGCTTCTCCTTCCACTAGTTGGTGAAACCAGCTTTACCAAAACAAACATATAGAAGAAGTGAGGATCAGAGACTGTGCTGTACTCACCTCGTGTTCACAGGAGTCTGAGATCAGCTGCTTGTTTGAAGACAAACGTCTGCAGCCTACATTCACATTGTTTATAGTGTTTTAAAGATATTGTTTGTGTCTAAATTTGATTTCAATAGCACATAAAATAATACAAATTAGACTTGTTGACCTTATATTGTATATCTATTTATATTTGTATAGCCGCTATAGTTTCTTGACTTTAAAAAACAGATGTCTAATGAATAAAGTTTGTATAATTTGATAAACGCGTGTGTTGCTAATTGACGCGTGGGGAAACGACAGAAGAACAACTTCCGCTGCTGGGATGACATCGTTTCCATCCGGAGACATCTACTGCGCATGCGCTTACGGAGAGCGGCGCTGCGCCATCTTGTCTGCAGCCAGGCTCCCTCTCAGGCTCAGTCCTCCTCTAAACGCTCCTGTCAGCTGATCCGCTGCTTTCAGCTCCTCGAACCTTCACTGCCCTTTGGTCACATATCACCTGTTTCACCTGGTGAGTAACTGTGGGACTCTCATTTAGTTTAAATCATTTTATCCCTGGTTGTATCGTTGTTGCTAATAGCTAGTAGCATGTAGCCTAGCTAACACCGCAGCGCCATCTGTGTATTTATTCGCACTTTTGAGCCTAAAACCTGTTGATAAACTGTTGATCAGTGAAAATACTGATGATGTTGTATAGATATTTCATTTAGAGACGAGCTGGTGACAAACAGCTTCACTCAGTAACTTATTTACTTCTTGAAAGGAAGGTTTTCAGACTTTTAATGGAAAAGACACAAACAGCAGTTAGAATACAATCCAAACTTTAGATCTAAATAAACTGAAAACAACAAAAAACAGTACACAAGGACACATCATGTCAGACCCACGATAATAATGCAGAGTGAGAGGGAGTTGAGTATTGCACCAAACACTAAAAAGATAAAACACTAAAAGGATATAATGCATAAAAGATGTTTCTGGCATTAAAACCTAAAAAACCAGAGTGCAAAATGTGCCAGACAAAGTGCAACCAACCCAAATGAACTGTCAACAGATGGTTAAAATATTCCTGGAGCTCATCCATCCTGTTTTGTGTTTTCCTGTCAGCGTGGTCGGAGGCTGCCGGTGAGCCGATGACTGTCCCTGCGGCTGCTGTCGGTGGATCCGTCCGATCGGGGCTCTCAGAGATGCAGGCTGGGTCCAGGCTTGATGTCGGCCCTGGGTCTGAGCCTGGGCTCCCCCCTGCTGGTGTCTGTCCCGGGGGGAAGCTGCCTGTGCACCGCCTGGCCCCGCTCCGACCTGGCAGAGGGTTTTCTGCAGATGGACCTGAAGTGTTCATCTGCCGGTCTGATCTCTCATCCTCCCACACTCCTGCACCTGGACCCCGACCAACTCACGCCCGTACCCTGCCCCAAACTGAAAGGTGTGAAGATAACCGTGGTAGTCCAGACGTTTGACTTTAAGAAACGCACACCTCACAAACTTATTCATGAGCTCGTGAAAGACATGCTGAGAGGTGTGTGTGTCCATGAGAAGCATGTGATAAACCTGGAGGACGTTGATACAGAGATCAGGTATGTTGTGATTGAAAGCCTTCACCCGGACTCTGCCAGTTCTGGATTAATCACCTCGAAAACCGGTATGGAGATAATTGGCATCCAGACAGTCCGCCATTACAGGAGTCAGCAGCAGGACCAGAACACCGTGTCACTGGGGGGTCTGGAGGAGGTCAGCATGTACCCAGTGTGATGACATGATTGGTGTTAATCTGCAGAGTGAACTATGTGACACCTCCATTTGTTTTTTACTGTATTTTAGGTGAGTGCTTCCCTGAGAGCGATGCTGCAGCTGCCTCTGCTTTACCCAGGTACCCTGAACTCACTGGGTGTGTCGTGTCCCAGAGGTGTCCTCCTGGTGGGGCCCTCAGGGGTGGGCAAGACGCTGCTGGTCCACAAAGTGGTGGGGGAGGTGGGAGCCAGCCTGGTAATGGTCAGAGGGCCAGAGGTAAAAAAAAATTATAAATACATATGTCATCCTCATATTGTAGGTGGGATTTTATTACCTTACAAAGTATTTTCATATGTTAAACCTTTTCATTTTCAGACACTGGCATAGCAGCAAATCGTATCTGTCCAGGTTGATTACTTTCAGAAACTTGATTTTCCTTGAAAGCAAATATAAATATAACACTTAAACTTAAATTCTCAAGCCAAAAGCGTAAATGTAGCTTTCATTTACATCACTGTGTGGTTACACAACTATGAGTCGTGCCAGAGACCGGTGGATGGTGTTAGATTTGAGGTAATAGATTCAGAAGTTTGTGATTAAAATATGTTTCCATGTCTAGTGAATATAAATGTGCGTAGGGGACTGTTGGGCTCTGGCAGAGGTATTTGCTCTGAGTGTCATTCTAGAGTTATTATTTTTGAAGTACTTGTACAAGCATTTAAAATTTATTTATCAATGTCTTTATTTATTTTTTTGTACAACGAGCTTCATTTTGTGGAAAATTAAAGTTGTTATTATGTTTTGTTTCAGGTGGTGGGATCACGGCCGGGTGAGAGCGAGGAGAGGTTGCGGGCTGTGTTTGAGCGAGCCCGAGCTGCAGCCGAAGAGGGCCCGTGTGTGCTGTTCTTAGACGAGCTGGACTCGCTGTGTCCGAGGAGAACCGGCTCGTCGGCACCGGAGAACCGCCTGGTGGCTCAGCTCCTCACACTGATGGACGGGATCAATCAGTCTGATCGCTTCCTCATCGTTGGAGCCACCAACCGGCCGGACAGCTTGGACCCGGCACTGCGCCGACCTGGAAGATTCGACAGAGAAGTACGACTAAGTCTGTTCATCTTTACGTAATGATAAATATAAATCTCTGAACTTCTCCATCTATTTCTTTTTCAGGTTATCATCGGAGCTCCCACTTTGCAGCAGAGAAAAGCCATCCTGTGTGTTCTGTGTGCCAGGATGCCTCTGTGTCCCAGCGTCGACATGGCAGAGCTCGCACAGAGAACGTCTGGCTTCGTAGGAGCGGACCTCAGTGCTTTGTGCAGGGAAGCTGCCATGCACACTCTACGAGAAAGCTCTAAGGTAAATACACCCAGCACCATATCGAAATATATCACTTAATGTTTTTCAGCTTCCCTCAGACCTACATGTAGGAACCTCTTGACAGGGGCTTGTATGTCCAGATTCATATTTGTACGCTTATTTACAAAAACAAATCAACCGATTTTAGAAGTGTGTTTTGCCTTATGTGTAAAATATACCATTTGCAAACATTAAATCTTGAATTGCTCAAGATCAGTGGTTTTAAATACATAAACCATAGATCCATTGATCTGAAACGCAGTATTGACCATGAGTGGATTATACTGGTGAGATCAAGTAAAATAGATTGAACTAAAATCAAAGTGATGAAGACGTAGACTCATGCATGTTTTTTTTCTGCAGGGTTCAGGGGAGCAGCTGGTGCGTATGAACCACTTCCAGGAGGCCCTGAGGTTGGTGCGTCCCTCCTGCCTGCGCGGCAGCCTGGGCAGGACGGAGCTCACTCCGGTGTCTTTGGAGCAGATAGGAGGCCTGGAGGAGGTCAAGCTCAAACTAAGACAGGTAAAAGAATGGCAGTGTTTGAATTATACAAAGAGTTGTCATCTGAGTTTCTTTACTGATACTTTATTCTCTTTTGTGTCCGAACATCTAAGAGTATCGAGTGGCCGATGAAGTACCCGGAGGCGTTCGTGCGGCTGGGTCTCAGTCGGCCCCGTGGCGTGCTGCTCTACGGACCTCCAGGATGTGCAAAGACGACCCTTGTCAGAGCTGCAGCGAGCTCCTCCCACTGTGCCTTCCTGTCTGTCAGTGGCGCTGACCTCTACTCTCCCTATGTCGGAGACTCAGAAAAGGCTTTAGCACAGGTACTGTCATTTCACAGCCTGTAAAAAAAAAAAAAAGACCCGTGAATGACTTCCTGTCTGTTTCATCCATAAACCCTTCTTCCTGTCTGTTCACTTCCAGCTGTTTCGACAAGCCCGCGCCTGCGCCCCCTGTATCCTGTTCCTCGATGAGATTGACTCTCTGATTGGCTCTCGGTCGAACAACCAATCCAGCGGTGTGCACACGCGCCTCCTGTCTGTGCTGCTGAATGAGATGGACGGGGTCGGCCTGAAGTCGCTGGAGAGGAGAGGGACTGAGAAGATCCTCCAGGCAGAGGGAGTGGAGGAGACTCGCCCTCAAGACCAGGTCAGATGAGATGCAGATGTGCTCAAGACATCATCTTCCATCACTTTGAAACATCAGATCAGTTTAGCTGTTGAGTGAACATGTTATGTTTCATGCTCTCCGACAGTTGGACTGCCAGGAAGTATGCAACAAAGATGTGATGGTTGTAGCCGCCACAAACAGACCAGACTGCTTAGACAGCGCCCTCCTCAGGCCTGGCAGACTGGACCACATCATCTACGTCCCACCACCCGACCAGCAGGTGAATAGAAATCCAAAATGTTGTGAAAGCTGTTCAACAGTAGTGAATTTAATTACTTTTCCCATGAACGTCCTAAAGAGCCCAACAATATCTGGCAGACCTTGTATATGCATATTTATTGTGTTTCTAGGCTCGACTCGCTGTCCTGAAGGTGTGTATGCGGTCAATGCCTGTCGCTGCTGATGTGTGTCTGGAGGAACTCGCGTCAAAGAGCGAGCTTTACTCTGGAGCTGATCTGGAAAACCTGTGTAAAGAGGTAATGTGAAGCTCGACCAAAGATGGGGCTGAATGTTGTGGGGAAACAAATCATAGACTCACGATTTGAGTCACAATTTAAAGTGGGAATCGTGACTTTTGCATTTAATTTTATGATGTGAGTTTTGCTGCGCTCTGATTCACAATTCAAGATTTCATTCTTTTGTTGCCATATTGACAAATCAATAATAAAACCTAAAGTCAAAATGTATCCTAAAAGAAAACTCGTTTTTTTGTTTTCCAGGCCGCTCTGCTGGCGCTTCAAGAAGAGAACATGGCGGCTTCTGTCATCAAACACACTCACTTCCTGCAGGCCCTCGGAAAGATGAGCCCCTCTCTCACTGCACAGCAGATACACACATATCAAACACACCTCAGATGACAAACCGCACATCACCACATCCTCTGTAGTGATGACTTGTTGAAACAATGTTTGAAATAAAATTTGTGAAACGTGATCGCTGGTGTCTTGTGTTTTGTATCTACAATTAGTTTATTTTTTTAAGATCCCAAAGTTCAACCATTGACTTTCACTTCTTAACCGTGGCCACAAGAGAGCGCTGCACGCCCAGAAAGTGTATTGATCATCAGCTAAGTGGATGTGGTGAAATATTGGACTGCGGCTGCATCTCGGTGCAGGAAGCTGCGACTGTCTACGTGCCTTTCACCTCGTACTGCCTCTCATCCTGCCTACATCAGGCCGGCTCACAGGATGCTGCGCTGAGAGGCGCCACACACTTCTCTGCAACAACAGGTGAGTGCTGCCACGTACAGCTGCTTCTCTATGACCTGTTGACTCTACTTCACTGACTCTCAGCCTCATTTTTGTCATTAAATCTAATAGGTGTTTGAGGGAAAAAAAAAATTCAAAATGAGTGGATTCTTCCAAATGTTGAGAAAGAAAAAGGAGGTGAGCGTCTAGTTTGAATGTTTGATGATTTTGTATCGTGGATATTGGTTTTATATCTCATGTGAATTTTATTTTTACATTTAAAAACTAATTCTTTTAATGGGTTTTTCCAGCTGATCCCTCTGATTGGGTTCATGGCGTTTGCTGCAGCAGGAGCCACCTCGGCTGCGCTCTACTTTCTCTTCACTAAGAATGATGTCATGTGAGTTTTACTTCCTCCTCGTTTTGATCAAATCGTGTTCCACTGCATTCATTTTACAAAGTGCTTCTTCTCTTTTTTGGGGGGGCATCTAAGAACAGCTTAATAATCACAATTTAATCTTTTCATTCACTGTTTTTAGATTGAATAAGACCAATAATCCAGAACCATGGGAGAGAGTGGACCCATCTAAATCCCAGAAGGTAAACTCGAGTTAGTAAGTTAAATGATGTGTTTTGTTTGGATGGTTGTTAATGAGCCTCACGAACATGCAGAGTCGTTCAGGGTGCAGCTGCAATGTGCTGAGTCACTGAGGAGGAAATCTTATCAAATTAGTAGCAGCCTTACGTTCCCACATGTCCTGGCTCTCACCACCGTGTCGTTCATGTTATCTGTCTCTTAAAGTTTGGTGTCACGTGCGTCACATGAAGCCTAATCTTTTAATTTGCAGCTCATCACCATCAATCAGAAGTGGAGGCCGGTGGAGGAGCTGGAGCTGGTGAAGAAACTCACCAAGTAAAAGAAAAGGCAGACGTCTGCCAGGAAGATCCACCGGTCCGCCGAGTTGCCGACAAGCCGACATGGCCCCTCCCATCAGTCAAACAGAATCCTTTCTGCACAAACTAGGATGCTTTGTCACTCAGTGTGCGGAAACGCTTCTGCTCCACTGGTGGGGGTTCACCCCTGCTAAGCCCAAGGACACCCATCCACAGCAGCAGGAAACGATGGGATACAGATACTCATACTCTCATAAAGTGGAATAAAGACACCATCTCACTGTGGGCTTCTGTGTTTTTTTACAACTAGACGATTAATATTGAAGAAGCTGCGTTTTAATGTGTCGTCCGGTTGATGAATCACACAGAAGCCACAGATGTTAGAGTAGATGTGAATGTATGATGGTGTGTAAATGTGAAGATGCAACATGTTAATGTGAGTAAATAATGTACTGTACAGTGTCATAAAATTATTGTCAACACACAACTTTGGAGTGCGTCTTTTCATGTGTCAAGTCTGAATGGTTGAGACGCTGGTGACCTGCCCAGCTGACAAGTGGATTGACTGGTTGAGAGAAATGTATTTGAATAAAAGTACAATATTTGACTCTGAGATGAAGTGAAGTAGAAGAATAAAGTTGCATAGAATACAAAGTAACGTACAACTACATCAAATGTGTACTTCTCTACAGAGTAAATTCACAGCCCTGTCTTCTGAATGCAGTAGGAATAAGTTGAATTTGACTCCATTGTGCTCTGTTTCTCTCTTTTGATATAAATATGATTTTAATTGTCATTGAGAAACTGATGAGGCGATGCCAGACCGGACAGATGTAAAGTAATTACAGCCGAGCTAATGTGTAGCTGCACTCATCTGCTCAGTTTATGGTTGTGTGAGCATTGAGAGCTCCCATTGAGTTTCATAACAAGAGACAATCCTCTTAATGTCCATTTTGTATCTCAGAGGGAAAAAACAATATCAGAAAACACTCCCACAGTGAAACACCCACACACACACACACACACACACACACACACGGCCTGTGGGTCCTCCGGCTGCACCCTGGATCTGAATGGATTAATTATTAAACATTTAACAAGAAGAGAGAGAGAGGGAGAGGCCCGGGCATTGTTTCTTTCTCTCAGTCGCTCTTATCAGGAAACATTTTCCTCTCTGGTGTTACTCACACCCATTTTTCAGTTATACGTTTAACAAGTTATACGTTTCGTTTTGAAAACATTTCCTTCCTCTTTGCAGAATGACAGTGTGTTTGTATATACGATCTGGAATTCTGTTCAGAAAGTGAAAATGAGACGCAAACATTCTGTGCTGCAGTTGTAACTTAATCTCACCTATGAAGCTTTGTGTCTGGAAGGTTATTTAAGGAGACAATGGCAGAGGAAGGACGCTGTGTGTGTGTGTGTGTACGTGCGTGTGTGGTGGAATTTGAGTACGTGACTGGTCCCAGTCATAGTGACACCACAGATCATGTGAATAGAATCAGGTAGTGGCTGCTCTCACTGTACATGACAGCAGAGGTGGATTTCCCGTAAGTGTTGGGAGTGCTGCTGCTATTCAGAGCCTCAAATGAACTCTTGACTCGTGTGACTCATAGTTCACAGTATAGAAACACACACTCATATAAATATGTTGTGTCTTTGGTACAGTCGAGTGTGACAGGGTGAGACACTGGTGCAGGAGAGGATCAGTAAATGAGTTTATGGTTCTCTTCATCGAGGGCCGGCAGGTGAGTGGATGCTGTAAACACAAGTTCCCTCCCGCTTCACTGGTTTTATGTGGAATCAACCTGTTGCCTGGAAACAGAGACACTCCCAGTTTGTTCATGTTGTCACTGATAAACCCTGCAATAAATCTGCTTAGTGAATATAACCTTTCTGTTTTTAAATCCAGATTAAACATTTATCTAAAAGTAATCTATTTTACATTTTTATGGTCATACTGTCATTGTATTTTTATAAGCATAATTTTTTCTAGTTAAACTAGATAAACTCGTTCTACTCGATTTATCCTTTTATTTCTTTCACCTCTTTTAATTCTGCTATTTTTAATCTTTGATTTAGCTAAAACAAATATTGCTTGTATGTTTCAATTGTCTGTGTTGTTTAATGTTCCTGTACAGCACCTTGAATGTGTGTCATGCTCCATTACATTATTATACTTTATCTTTAATATTGCTTTTTTATAGATAATTATTCCAAAACCTGGCACATTAAAGGACTAATTCAGTTTCAGCAACATATTTATACTTTTCAAATCATTCTATATACTGTATAGTGCATTTCTTTGCTCATCATAACCTGAGCACACAATAATAAAAGATAAACACTAGTTGTCAATGAGAGATGTAATTTGTGCTTCTGTTTGTAGGTGAATACAAAAGTGTGATGTAAATTATACACAAACATTTGCATGTTATCTCAAAATGATCCTGTAAGGACAATATGACTGAAGTGCACCACCTAGAGTTACATTAAAAAAGTGACATTACACCACATTATGCAGTCAGCCACATTTATTCTGTTCACGCTTTTGTTTGCATTTAAAAAGTTCTGTTTTTTACCAAGAAACAATTGATTAATATGTTTTGATGTATTTGTGGCATCAAGCCTTTATTAGGACAGTTAAGTGTGAAAGGGGGAGAGCGAGCAGGGAAGACATTCAGCAGAATGAGAATCGAACCTGCAGACGCTGCAGGACTCAAACCTACTTGTGCGATGCTCAGAAAAGATTTAATTCTAATGGTAAATCTAAGTGCTCCAAATCGATACCATAAATATGGATGGAGATGGTTCAAACAACTGCGACAGTGACTAATTCAATAAAATAAAATAAAAATCGATTAAGAGAATTGGAATTGGACCGAGACGACCACACAGTTTCCTAAATTCAATTTCCAAAGAAATGAGACACTGAGAAAAACACAAAAGATTAAATACTTTATTACAAACAAAAACAGCGATTCAGATCCGGACTTCTCTCCATGAATAATATCAGAGGAGTGGAAGGGTTTGAAATAAAAACCTGTCACAGCCTCAAAACACTTTGAACACCATTATTGGAAAATTCCAGCTCAAGCCTTCTTCCAGCAAAACACTGCAACTGTAAAATACTGAAGATTTCCTCAACCTGCCTGCTTCAGTTCACTGTCAGTTCACTGATATGAGAAAAAGCGGAGTATAGAGTGAAACCACTGTAGTGTTGAATTCAAAGTCAGTCACACTGATTGTCAGTTACCTGCTCAGAGAAATGAAGTAAGAGATGTGCTGGAATAAAATATCAGTGACGAGTTATGTTTTTAAATGTCGGTCAGTAAAGTCAAACGTTAGAAATACCTAAAATTATTGTTGTTTAAAAGATCTGCACTACGACAGACTTTGGCTGAGGAACAATAATGATTAAGAGGATTAGAGGAAATGTAACGTCCTATAAAAGGGAAACAATAATAAAGGGCCTTGCGTCCTCACAACTATAAACCAAAACATTACATTTGCATCTGATGATAAAACATCAGTTGTGGAATAGGCTTTGATGGTGAATTCAGAGGGAGACCTTTCATTCTTCTCTGCTGAAGAACTGAACCTCCCCTCCGAGAGCTTATCAAGCGTAAGAGTGTACGGCCCCTAGAGGCCGTAGTGATCCTTTAATTAGAAATGTGCATCTGTCCTTTGGCACCATTTTGTTTCCACTTACATACTGTGGCTCCTGCTATGGCACCGAGCTGGGACATCCACTCAGAGCATTTTCTCACTGTGTGCTCTGCTGTCCAGCTCCAGGAAAATGCAGCGTGGAAGTCACTGTGAGTCTTTGTCTAAGCACTGGACTGTTGGCAGTGTGCACAACTGTGTGCCAGCCTCTGCCTGTGTGTCTGCACCTGCACTGTGCATCTGGTGAGGCCGTAGGTGTGAATCAAGAGGTGCCGGGCCCTCGCCTGGACGTCCTCCCAGTTGTCGGCACTAGAGGGTGCTGTGAACACAAAATGCAGTTGAACATGAACCAAACAAAGTTGGATGAAAAAGTGAAGCCATATTATCTTGATCGCCCCCTGGTGGCTGGCTGCAGGTAAGGTCATAAACACTGCTAGCGGTATTTTTACCATTAAACAACCATTTGATCGACCTTATTGTAATCCTACAATATTTGAGTCAACTGCAAAACAAAAAGTAATTGTACTTATTCTGATTTGGGGCTGAAACAGCAAATCAAATGTCACCATACTAATATATGATGAATAATACATTCCTTTTGATAGCCAATGGTTTTTTTCCAAATGTAAATTCCAGATTTCACAAAAATCGACTTGAAAACATTTAAGACTACATTCCCACACTTTCCCAGAATGCCTCTCTCTTGCTGATGTTGTACTCACTGAGCTGCAGATGTACGACTGCTGCAGTCTTGTCAGTGGTCAGAGCCCAAATGTTCAGCTCATCGATTGAATGGACATCCTCCAGCTTCAGGAGGTCCTCTTTGATTCGCTGAGAGTCCAGGTGTCTGGGAACACCTGATACACAGAGATAAAAAAAACAACAACACCATTAAAGTACACGCTCCACGTTCTTTATGATAAACAACACAAGAGAAGAACCAGCACTTACCCTCCAGCACGATGACTACGGTGTCTCGCATGATGCGGATTGTGGTGAAGAGAACCAGAACAGAGAAGATGTAGGTGCAGATGGGGTCAGCCAGCTTCAACTCCGGCTGTGAAGACTACAGGGCGACATCACATCAGCTGAAATCTGTGGTTTTAAATAGTTTATGATGCAAATAACTTCCTTCAATAACTTTGTTGAGCTGCGACTGCATGCTCCTCCTGGTAGTTGATCTCAATTCGAAAGTTGAACTTAAAACCAGAGGACAACAATTACAAATCACTGGAAAATGAACGACTACGGGAAACAAAGCCACCAGTTCAACAAGGTTTTGTTTTCAGGGAAATGTTCATGGTTCACTGTCTGAAAACAAGAGGATGTAATTGATCAGAAAAGTGTTTGACATCTGTAAATTACTGCAGGCGGTTCAACTAAGTCATCAGTTGCATGAACTTGTAACTCGTGTCTAATTTCTTCACTCTGTGAAGTGGGACGATCTCCAGCATAACTTTCTTTCAACCACTCTCTGCAAGTGAGTCTATAAATTACCGTTTATTTCCATATAGTCTCCTGAACGTTTTCTTGGCAAGTTCAGCTGATACGCCTCCAGTTATTTCTAAATGCTGAGCGAGCACAACCTTTAATGTATTTACAAACGATCCCTCACTGGGTGGAATAAAGTCAACACAACTAATTGAAGTCACTAAAACAACAGTGCCAGATTTGTTTGTCTACAATGTTCTAACTTGTTCCAAACTACATGGTTCTTTCCGGGAAGTATTTGTGTGTATTGTCATACATTTTCAATAAATAAAACAATTGATCACAAAAAACAAATCTTTCCACACCAATTACCAAAATTTTTAGTGAGTAACATTACAACACTTAAAAAAAAAGGTTGAGTACCTTGAAGCGGACTACGTAGGCAGCTATGAGCACCCCGACGCTCTGGAGGAGGTCACCCAAAGCGTGGATGAAGGCTGCCCTGACAGCCAGGCTGCCGTGGGAGCGCTGCTGGTGACCCGACCCGGCCGACTGTGACCCTGAGGCAACTGCAGAGCCGTGAGAGTGACCGTGACCGGGGCCAGTGCGAGTGCAGGTGACCCCCTTGGTTTAATAAGAAACCCATTCTGAAGACACCAGAAAAACAAAGGAAGAGAGATTTGATTTGAAGCAGTAACATGATTTTAACATCATAACACTGACTTTTTGAAAGTGAAAATGATTGATTCATCTACTGACTGTGGTCAAACATTACACGAGCATCAGCAAATTGGAAAGTACTTTGTACTGAGCCGTAAAAATGTTTGCTGATACTCTACACACACAGAAATGGATTCAGTCTCATGTCGCTGCATCTCAGTTCCTTATTTGCAACATGGAAAGAACAGGATGACTTATTTTAGGGGTTTTCATCTCCATATAGACAAAAACGTAACTCCAGACATGAGTCCCGGCAGTGTTGTATGATCTTACATAATAATCCCAGCAACCTGGTTTTATTTCTATACGTTTCATTTACAACTAAAACAATAAGACAAAAGTCAAAATTTCTTTACAAAAACTACAAATGGACATTTCACTTACACCAGGTTGACAGCTACTCCAACAGCTGCGGTAATGAGCATGACGTCTCCGTCTATGTTGAAGTCCTGGTGCACCGTCCTCTGCACCGCCTCATAGAGCAGGATGGCCGTCAGGATGTAGATGAGCAGCACGCTGACGACGGCCGATACCACCTCTAGGTCGGGAAATCACAATCAGTTGTACGAACAAAACACATTCAGAACCATAGCAGCAAGAGTTGTGAGAAATGGAGAGCCTCTCAGTGTCCATACTTCCTACTGTTTCTGATTATGACTGATATTGTCTGTGATTATTAAAAGTATCTTTACATGGAAAATACACTTTTGTACAGGCTTTGTGATCATTTCCCCACTTTTATGCAGTGGAAGACGCCCGATAGAGAATCTTGATGGCAAACTCCTGCAGGAGCTGTGTTTTACATACAGAGACAGAAGCAGCTTCACTCTTAAACAAACGTTCTGTCCTTGTTATCATGACTGGTAACAATAAAACACTCATTAAGCATTAGGTTGGTTGGCTGCATACAAAGCACTCGTTTGACAGCTACCATTTTATTGCTTGAGACTCTTTCATGGACGCTTTTAAGAACCCAGCTGCTGTGACAATGTTATTCAATGGTGCGTATCTCCCTGATTTATCACAGACTTGGAGCAACAGTGTTATAAATCACAATGGGCACTTTTCCAGATTTATATCTGCACCAAACATCAAAGTTCCACTGTAACAGATAGTAGTAATGAAATGATAAATGACTGCGGGGGTCTAAATTTAGCTGTCATCTCTATTTGCCCTATCAGTAACCTGATCTGGACTGAACACAGGCTGTCTTCTTTCAACATGATTCATCTGCGTCAAAACCAAATGTACTGACGCAGTCATATACTGACTAATAGAGATGTGGACACACAGGAGAAGAGAAAAGAAGAAGTGTAAAAGGGTGGAGGTACCGAGGCGGTGCAGTCCGAAAGTGAATCTCTTGGTGGGGGGTTTGGTGGAGAGCCACAGGGCCAGCAGAGAAAACAAGATGCCCACCACGTCTGTCAGCATGTGGACAGCGTCAGTCATAATGGCTAAGCTGTTTGACACATAACCACCTGAAGGCAAAAGAGAAAGTGATCAAACCTACACCTACATGATAAACACAGAAATGTGTCTCAGCTGATTGTACATGCAAACAAGAAAACAGGTTTAGAAGGGTGTGGGTCCATTCAGGCACACACACGCAGCGTAACTACATTTTGTAAACAATGTTGTAAATTAGCTTATGATCTAATGTGACTCTAAGAGAACGACATCTACTTTAACAAGTGTTGAACTGTCCCACACTATCAGTAAAACATTTGCTATAGGAGCTATTTTCCGGTCACCACTTTTCTATTAGGAACCAGTGACCCGTACAGAAGACAAAGGTCCTCTGTCTCCTTTGGGAAAAAAACAGTCCCATGGGTGTTTTTGTCCTGACGTATTAGACAATGTTCTCCAGCACCATCGGGGGAATAGTGCTTCAGCCCTCCAGGAAAGTTCTGATTGTAGAATCAATGCCACGAGGAGGAATCCTCATGATGCTTCCACACCTGATTAAACCTATTCTTATATACATATATCTTTATATAGTCCTATAATATATTGTTTACTGCTGTTTAGTATGCTACGGGGGAAATTATACAGATTTATATATACACATACTCTTTTTAAACTCATATTCATGTAGTATACCATACCTGCGTATATACACTTATAACAGCCTCTATATGGACATATAGCCTATAAGTGTAAAACCAGCGGGCTTAACTCTCATTCATCCCAACGTCTATCACCCGACTCAATAAGGAGACGTGTTGATTGGCTCATGTATCTCGATGACCTTTGCCCGGCACCTTTTTTACGCTTTGCTTTAAGTTTTATTGCCAGTTCATCTCGTATATCTTGTTATATCCTTTTAGTGTTTTTAGGGCAGGTGTAATATTCAACTCGCTTTTTATTCTGCATTATTATTGTGGGTCTAACGTGATATGTCCTTGTGTAGTGTTTGTTGTTGTTGTTGTGGTTTGTTGTGCAGCTGCTGTACTTTGGGCCAAGACAAATTTCCCCCATGGGACAATGACTTATATTTGATTATATGTTTACACGTGTAAACAGACAAATGTGCTGTGTGGTTCCACTGGGATCCTGCTCACCTATGATCTCCCCCGTCATGAAGAGCAAATACAGCACAGCAGCGACCATGAGCCTCTTCATCACCTTCTTGTGCTTGATCATCTCCCTCCTCTTGGTGCAGCTGTCACAGGGGTCCATGTTTACACTCGGACTGCCCAGGCCCAAGGAGGAGTCGAGCAGGGAGTCGTCATCGTCGTCCGCCGCCACCAGCATCGTGCTCACCGGCACCCCGTTGGACGGAGCCCCGGCGGAGTAGTCGGACATCTCCCCGGACACCACCACCTTGAGCTTGTTGAATTTAGGCGCATCGTCCTCCACCAGCTCGTCGGAGAAGTCGAAGGGCGCTGTGTCGCTGAGGGCCCAGTCCCCTCGCTCCCTCCGGAAGGCTGAGCGCACTTTGCCGAAGAGGTTCCCACCGGACATCTTTAACAACCCGGGTGGGGGGATGACACCAGGTCAGATCTGTCTGTGAGTCACTGTCCTCTGGTGTGATCACTGACATG
>CM048039.1:26842500-26890000 GCA_026259375.1 Verasper variegatus
CACGGAGATGAGGCTACTTACTTTTGTCCGGATGAAGTTGATCATCTTGATGTATCCGTAGTCGTCTAAACCTGATGAGCACAAAAAGGGGTTTGAGTCGTTTAAAAACATAAAAGTGTCGTCCTGATTCCCGACTGAGGCTCAGCGCGTCAGTTTGTACTTACCGTGTTTTCGTATCACGTCCACAAGGTCGACGTGATGCTCGGCTGTGCAGTGCTGCAAGGTGGCAGGTACCGAGCCCAGAGACCTGAACGACAAAGACCCAGCGGGGAAAAGGTCCATAAAGTCTAAAGCATTATACTTGTATTTATTACACATGTATATGTAACATGACATAAAATCAAACCTTGAAGTTTGAGAATAATGTTTCCAGATGTTTTTAATCAAACCGGTTATACGAGCACATGAGATGAATAACAAAGAAGTTCAGTTATAAAAGTAGTTGAGTGATAAAAGACATAATAAGATAAATATACAGTAATAAAATCTGAATACTCAGTATGAAAACAACCATAAGAACAAATGAATATGTAACGACATATTAAATTATAACACAGAGTGTTCACACTCGCAGATTTTATATCTGATTTATGTCCCTGTGGTATTTTTGAAGAACAGAAACAAGGTCTGAATTGTTCTTTCTCCCTCGAGATTAAACTGAAATATTCCCTGGAAAGATTTTGAGTTTTTAAATAGAAACTAAAGGTGAAAAAGAAAACTATGAAGCAACAACAGGGTCAAAGTTTCGCTGTCTCGAGGAAACTGACGAGAAATAATGAAAGTGCATTTAGCAAAATACAAAACAAGCTTGGGAAAGCACTTCAGTTCAGCTTCACCTCAGGAAAGAGAATCACTGCCGCAGGTCTGAAATTACATATTCTGATTTATGAAGCCCCCCCGCCCCTCTTTGCCTGCTGTTAAGCACGGGGGTGGAGATGTTGTTGTTTGGGCAGCGGCACAGGAAACGCTGCACGGACTGAGGCAGGAACACAAACCTCCATCATGAACCACCACCAGCACTACTGACCTGAACAACACTGACACTCTGAGGGCAGCTGGATGTGTAAACAAGTTCTTATGTTTCTGTAGAATCTGTTCTCTTCTTATTTGATTTACATTTGACCGTGTTTTTCTTATATTGCATGTGAAGCACTTTCAGCTGCATGTCCTGTATGAAAGGTGCTTTACCGTTAGAAGTTTAGAATTATTATGATTTAGTGTCGGGGTTTGGGATTTGCAAAAATTTTCAAAAATCAACGAAACATACAGTATAAAAACTTGTATACAACTGCAGTGAGTTGTGTTGTCTGCACTGTCTCCTCCAGATGTGCAGCATCACCCTCACCTGTCACAGAACAGACAGCTGACCGCCGCTGCCTCCTCCTCCTCTTCCTCCTCCTCCAGCCACTGTTCTTCATCCTCCTCCTCCTCCTCTTCGTCACAGTCGGAGAGCTCAGGCACCTCATCGCCGCCTGTGGGAATAAAAACCCTCTGGAAGTCACGAAGCTGGAAACTCACACCTCGGACTCTGCTGCAGCGGTTTCCTCTGATGAATGACGTCTGAGGCCAAAACGCTGCGGACGCATCGTGCAACAAACACGTCTGAAGTTCACGCGCACGAGAAGCGCGTCGCTGCACAGAAACAAAGTCATTTCAAACAGGTTCATGTTTCATATTTACAACACTCACGTGTGTCCGTGGACTCCGCCATGTTGCCTCCGTGGGTTCAGCGCACTTCCTGGTGACGCCGGGTGACGTGGAGGAGCGACACGTTGAGTGGGAGTGGCTTCATCAAACAAGTCACTTCCTCATACACACCACGAGATGTCGCCAGATTATTTGTTTTAATTTTATACATTTATTTATTTTGTTTTATTTTATTTGAGCTGTATTGAACCAAAAATATAAGACAAGTCAACCGCAGGTTATTAAAATTATGGCTCATAAATCAAAAACATGTATAAGAGAACAAATTAAAAATATGTCTATTTAAGATATATAAATAAATTAAGGTATACAAATAGTTTATGATAACAGTAAAAATACATTAACATAAATTGGTCTTTAATTTGAGTGGTCAATTGTCTTTTCACAAATTAATTATTTATTAATTATTTTTAAGATAATAAATATCCAGAGTAATTACTAGAAAAGTTTATACATAACTTTACATTAACGATAATTTAAACTGTGTTGGTTCTTTTATGTTAATGTACAAGTATCACTAATAACTAATAGCTCATTTCTAGCCATTTTTAAAAATACTTGAAAACCACCCAAGCAATAAAAAACTAAAATAATATATATGAAATAATATTCAACAAAAATACTACATATTACTAAGTAGAATGAATGACAATGTAAGTAATAACTTTAATGATGTTCTTTATTTTTATAATTCTAAACATGTTTTCATACTTTGAACCATCATCTGTTTTAAATGAATTTAACCTCGGACATGATGTCACCAACCAACACACGTGCTTTAATTTCCATCTACTTAGAAAAAGACTGTCCTTTACTTACAGAATTATATTTTCTTTCCATCTTGCAGCAGATAAAGTACGTAGAATTTTGTATTATTATATTATTTTGCTCAGTTTCTTGAGAACCTGATAAAAGAATCCATTCACAACGTGTTTAGCCGCATTTAGCCACAAGGGGGCGCTGCTAGAACAAACCAATTATTTGAATATTATTTCTCAAGCACAAAAGCAACGTGAAGAGCTTTAAATGGAGTAATGAGAAACTGCAAAACACAGTAAGGGGACAATTAAATTAAAGTAGAGGAACACATTCATTCATGTCTTTATTTATACTTGAGGTTTGCTGAGTTTGCCCTCATTTAAAACGATGTTAAGTAGGAAATCAGTTCCAAATAATCACATTTAACAGAAATAAAATTAAATATATGTAATAGAAACAGAACATTTAAGACTTTTAAATAAGGGGTTAAAGAAAAGCTTTCTAAATTCCAAGACGTTTTTGTTTTAAAAAAGACGAACAAGAAAAACAACAAAGATTAAGGAATCCTACGTTCACATAAATTGTTGTTTATCGTCATCAAAAATAAAACGTGCTATTTACCAGTTAAGTTATTTGGCTTCACAAACATGGAGACACAATTCAATACAAGCAAAGTTCATAGAAAACTTGTTCCATCGCTGGTATCACACAAACTCAGTGGATGGCATTTGTGTGGTAACATTATCTTTAATGAAGTATTGCAAAGATATTGTTTATATACGGTACATATAATATCTAACACGTCAGATACTGTTCATATTGATTTACTGAAGCTTTTATGAAAACATTTCCCTCATGTCAGTGTAATTTTACTCTGGTGTTGAAGAAACACAACGATTGCGTTAAGGCAGTGATTCAAGCTGTCGTCCCAGAGCGCGAGTGGAGAACATCACAAAGCCTGACGACAGTTCCCTGATGAAAACATTACGGTATTAATAAAGATAAAAGAAACACATATACAGTTTGTCACGATGAAATAATTTACTACCTTCACAGGTTGTTTCCTCCACAAAGAATCTAGCAGATAAACAGATAAACACCCGAGTACATTCGCAGGAACATGTTTTGGTTTTTCTGAGCGCGGCAGAACTCACAGATGAATCAATTTAAAACCCAAAATAACTAATAATGAAAATCCTGATGGTGTTTTCTGAGCAGTTGTCGTCCCCGTACATCTGCTGCAATGACCTGAAAAGAGAAAGTAACATTAATAGATCATTACCACAGGCCCGTGCCCGTGCCCGTGCCCGTGCCCGAACGTGGCTAACATAATACATGAATGTACCTTGATGGTTATAAAGACAGTACTGTTTCTGTTTGTGTGAAGGTTTGCGTGATGCGCTGCCTCACTAGTGTCTTGTGTCAAATGTAAACAGCTCAACAAAGACCCAGTCATGAGATTTGGTGTCATCGAGTCGTCTCGTGTCAGGGAACCTGACGCCTAAACGCAGGTGATCAGGGTAAATAGGTAAAACTCTTTCTCACCTGTGTGGTTTCCCTGCTCCTCTCCTATTTGTCCCTACTCTTTCCCAGTTCGCCGATGGCTTTGTTCTCCAGGATCTCCGTCTTCTGCTCGGGCTGACGCAGAGTGTTCGACACCATCGCTTTCGCCACCACTTGGATCGGGATGGACATGGGCGTAGAGACCACGGCAGAGACGGCACCGAAGAACTTCCTGGCCAGCCACTCGCCCGGCCGACTCTCCTGCCTGTCGACCAACAGAACCCTGATGGAGGACGAAAACACACAAAAGGAGTTGATGATTTTCGAGAGTCGTAGCGGCCGTTTAATCGTAAACAAACCCGCTCATAGACCAGATGTTATATTGGAACAGGGCGACTTGAGAAGAGGAGTACAATCAAGTACAATCAACACTTTGTATGACGTAAAAGGGTGCGATCACATGTTTTGTATGGTCAGCACCACGTTGAAAAAGTTGCCTTTGTTATCCTTTTGAATTTGGTACATTAAAAATGTCATACCGCACTATTATGGTCCAGCCGTGATTTTAAACAAAAGTCACATGGGGTCACAAGTGGCCTGTTTAGCAGCGGAGGAGCCGTCAAAACAAACCTGGTCACAGTCTCTTGAGATTTACACAATACCTCTGCTGTGTATATTATGATGAAAGTGTAAGTCTGTGTTGTGTCAATGCGATCACTCACCCTGGTCTGTAAATGGCACATCTCTCAAAACCCAGCGCCTCAATATCTGCTTCCACTTGGCCCTGAAAGAAGAATCCATTCATGTCGATCTCTGTTCACACCAGAAAACTAAAGCCGACTCAAAAGACTCGCGTTGTGAGAGGAAATAAAATACCTTGACTTTGAGGTAGAGGAAGTTGCTGGTTTTATCGGCCCCTCTGGACGACTCCAGGTGGAACTGGGAGCAGCCGCCTGCCTTGGCCAGCTCGGCTGATTTTAGAACATAGTCGTGATCAACACGGACGAATCCGTCCTGAAAGAAAAGAAATCTTACTTTGTCAGCATTTTGACAACAGCACAAATTAAGATTATGATTAGTAAAGTAATTAATGAGAAGAAAGTACAAATTAAATCATTGTTTGAGTGAGAAATGCGTCATAATTATGGCCGGACAGTAATAATACATCTGAGTATTATTTACTATATTTCGGCTAAGAAGGAACCAATTAAATAGTAACTAATTAAACCCCCTTTTATCACCTATTTCCCCGGGAATAAATCATGGCTCTTGATAAATCTGGCACATTTATGGCGTGTGTGTGCAGTCAGGCGCCGGTTGATTGTATTAAAAGGTATACGCTTTACAAAGTATACACAGAGTAAGCTAGAAGTGTATTTCTCTGCAAATCCAAAGTGGACAGCCAAACACTGGTGCTGTTGTTTGGATTCCTGGATTGAGAATAAAGTTTACTAGTTCATCGCGAGGCACATTTCTTTCTTTTTATGAAACAACTGTGCGTGACTCAGAGGGAGTCAGGTCAGAAGGAGATTACAGCCTGACCAGTGGAGTTCAGAAGGGAAAACCAATATTGATATTTGAGGGATCAGTTTATTAATTTTACATAAACACACAAGACAGATGAAGTTTGTTTTTGAAGGACTCTGACCGGAGCAGGACATTTTACAGTGGTTAGTGAACAAACTAAATAACTGCCTTGTTGTTTTCAAGATTACTTCAAAGTATTCTGTCCAGCAATGTTACTTCACACACACGAATACTCTGATATACTTGATCGCACATGTATTTTTTGTGGTGCTTTTGTGGAAATATTAGTTACTTGGAAATTGCCACGGATGGAATTGCTAAGTCATTCCTACTGACTGATGAATCCATCAAATTCCAAGAAGTAGAAAAGTGCGACTGTAAAATCCTGATGAATTCACGTGTGAAGTACTCACCAGGGATTAGCCTCTGGGGGGCAGCTGCGAATATTCCAGGGAGTAAACTGTTTACGATACACAACTAGTTTCTTTTATCACACGGGTCAAATGTTTTCTCCGCACAAAACACAAGCGGTGACACTGTTTGTCGGTGTTGTAGGTGCAGACGACACTGACAGCCGATGCATTTCCATCAACGTGTTCCACCTCTTTCGCTCTACACGTGGATTTAAGGCAACCAAAGCCTGCTCAGACATGACTGGTCAAACTAGATAAGCAACCAGTAGGCTTCCGAGTACAAAGTCTTGTCCCACGCCCCAAAGACGACGCAGAATCTGTTTGTAGAGGTTAAGGAAGTGTAACTCACAGCCCCTGCTTTGGCCCGGGTTGTTCCCAGACAGCAGTAGCCCACATCATGGCCCTGGAAGGCAGCGGCGTAGTCATCGAGCTTCTCAAAGTCCACCACCTCTTGTACCTGGAGGCAAAGAAGCAAAATGTCGACCGTCAACGCGATCAGACGATGGGAGTCTCCGATTTCAAAAGAGAAGTGGTCAGCTGACCAGAGGAGAAGCCGACCGACCAGGTTCTCGTAGGCCTTGCCCTCGAAGGTGAGCTGCCTCCGGCCGATGAGGGTGATCTTGGAGAAGACGTTTCGCTCCAGCAGCTCTCGAAGCAGCAAACTGCCCGTTTCCCCGGACGCACCGAGGAGGAAACAGCTCCTGTTCTGCTGCCGGAAGTTCTCCTCCAGGGTCTTCATGTCCTCGGCCATACTGTGCACCACAACAAATACAACTCCTCTGTTAGCACTGTTATATCCTCAAATCAAGGAGTGTGTGCATATGTGAAATATGCTCTGTAAACATTTACCAACAGGGTGGGAGACAACAATCAAGTGCAACAACCTAACAAACACAAACAAATATAAATATATATTAATACGTATTTTGTTATTTCTCTATAAATGTTAAGGTGTCGACCATAATGTTTTATGATTTGGTGATTATACTTAATACCTTTTTAATTCAGTTCATTTGTTTTTTGCCATGGAATTTGTGAAGCATGCATACATTTATTAATCAAGGTTTTCTGAATTATATTTAATGTTTTGTTTAATTTACATGTACTTCTCTAATATTTAAAATATATATATATATATTTTTAAATAAAACCAGTAAGAAATCTAGTGTGTAGATAGTTTGCAGTTTGAGACGAATTCATTAGACGATGCAGACAAATAGGAAATCAGACTTCATTGTGTTTTAAATGTCGGATTTGTTTGTCAATAAGAGAGGAAGTTTTAAATTGCTGGATTTCTTAACGGAGTCTGGTTTGACGGCTCCTCGGTTAACCCCCCCTCTCTGCGGTGTTTACAGTGTTGATCTGCAGGTCTGGGATCAGCAATAACTCCCATCATAGAAACACATTAGCTTTGTTTAAATCCACATTCACGTTACACGTTTACCCGAAAGCTCACAAGCGACCCCCCCCCTCCTTCATTTACCTGGAGAACTGATCCGGATCCGGGTCGTGGAAGAAATACCCGAGAACCGCCGCGAGGACGAGCACAGAGACGGACAAGAGGCCGGCGGCTTTTCCCAGACCGGAGACCAGATGTTCCCCGTCAGGCATCGCTCACAGGGGAAACAGCTGGGTCACTTCCTGGTTGCTCCACGTGCCTTCCTGACTCTCTGCACGGGCGGAGGAAACGGAAATCGTCGCAGTTGGTCACAAAGTGTTGGTTGGTTCATGTTGTGTGTTTGATGTGTGAACCCTGAAACTCTCAGAACGAGGAGGACACTGATAACTGGCTCTGACTGCGCATGCGCACTTTGAATGAGACGCTCACAATATCCCGTCTTCTTATTTACTTAAAACATTTACCCATAAAACTCCCCCCCCCCCTTTTTTACATAAAAGAGGTATAATATGATTGTAATTGATTTACATGTGTCCAGATTCTACAGCTGCTGCTATTTACTACATTTCTTATGACTTGTTCCTTCTTATCTTTCTTTTATTGCAGCCATATTTCATCCAGGGTGTAAGATTTAGGTGAAAGGGATCTATCGGCAGAAATAGACAATAAAATAACCCTTCCGATGTTTTCACTATAGCGCGTTAGATCTAAATCTTACGAACTGTTGTTTTCTTTACCGTCGAATGGGCTCTTTATACTTATATACTTTATATTTACATCTGGAGCGGGTCCTCTGTACGGAGGCCGCCAACCTCAATGTGTTATGAATTGGCTCTTAGAATTGAAGTGATTCGAACACCTTTTATTTTAGATCATACATTTTTTGCTCTGGATTTTTTTGATGCCCTTTCTAACCTTGTTTATAACTGCTATACAAATAAAAGTGTTTTTTATTACTTTCGATTAAGTACTTTTGAACTCCAGCCTTTTGACTGCTTACCATGTTGCGGTTTGTACTATTTTTTGAGTACTTAATATGTTGCATACTTATATGTTCACATCGTGGATCAGAGAGAAACAGCATCTCAATGTCCTGTACATGGAAGAATTGACAATAAAGTTGACTTTTAGACGTCAATTATCATTGATTAGTTGATTGATTTGCTTTAAATTCATAAAATAAGAACCAATCTAAATTTAGAACCTCAAACCTGACTTGTTAAAGAGTATGAAGCCCAAAGTCCTCATCATTTTCATCAATAGCCATTAGAACAAAAGTCAAATATACATCTGGAGATCTGGAGGGACAACAGCAGATTTGTCTAAAATCTACGTCTGAATCTGAAATATTGTCAGTGGTTTAGAGACAAAAAAACAAAACAAATATTTTTATTTTAACACATTATTATCAATAGTAAAACCAGAGAAACTCATAATCTTGCAGTAGTCTGTTAATTGTTTGCAGAGCTGCATATCAACATATTTGTTTTGCATCGTGTCAGCGGTGAGGAGATTCAACCAAGCCTCCACTCGGGGCCAAAATCAGTCGTTAAACTTAAAGGGAATAATAATGTGACATTTATCGTTATAGATATAAATATGAAGATATGAAATGATTATCTTGATTACATTTTTAGCCATAGCAACAATACTTTTGAACTACATTATGTATATTAGCTTAAAGAAACACATCGGAGTCCTTTTAATCTTAAATACCGTAGTTCTGGAATACAACCTGCACGAGAAGTGTCCATCTCCATCTTGAGTCGAAGCCTCGCTCTGATTCTCTCTCTGTCATATTCACCATCTTAACCCTCTGTCTGTGTTTTCTAAATCTCAGAGGTGACGCCTTTCACAAGAGGACTCAATATTTTCTTTGTAAGGAAATTCTTCAATAAGTAGCTTCAGTCTTTTTCTGGCATATTTACACCATAAATAACAAAGTGCCGGAGGCAGCGGCGACCCGATCATCTTCTTGAATATTTTTCCCAGTAACTTTTGTTAATATTAAGAACCTGAAACCCTATTAAAGAGTATGAAACCCAAAGTTCTTATTCATTTATTTTTCTTAACCATCATTTCAAGCTGCATTAACAGTCACGCTATTCATAAAACATTTTATTCGAACAGGTTACACTGATTCATTAGTGTTCATTTATTAAAACTACAACATGGGAGCTTTCTAACGTTGTCAAAAATATCTAGTACCAGCGTGTCACATTTACTGTATTTGTCTCAGTACGCGTGTACCACTTTAAGTTCTGTTCACATATCAACAAGCAGTCTAACTCTATGTATGAATTAATAAAAGGTTATACCACAATAAGTCTACAGTTGCAAATGCCAATAAGTGATCGGTTGTTGGCCCAGGTGCCCTGCAGCTCTTTTCTACGCGACACACGATGATCAGATCAAACAGGCCATTAGAAGAAATTGACTGTTAATAATAACCCTGATAAATTGAAGCGCTGAAAAGACTCGCAAGGCCTCATGATACATTTTCTTCAACCTGGCAACACAGTGGACATTGGTGTTGTAACGGATCCATTAAGTGTGTGGTAGGAAATATTTACCTGTTTATAATGTGAAGATCTTGTTATTGTATAAAATATGTTGCTACAATACGGAAAAAACATAACAGGTTAAAATGTGATACTGATCAGCTGCGGTTTTCCTGGTGTATCAGTAATATGCTTCTACAATAAAGTTTTAATACGTTTATCACATCAAATAAATTCCCCATTAGTGTCAAGTGAGCATAATTATAATTGTGACGTGTAACTCATGTTGTAATTTGTGAGTTTTATACCCACCGACTGTTAAACCTTTCATTTTTCTATTTACAGTTTACTAACTAAAGTTAAACTCAGGGAATCCAGCTAACCCACTAACCCACTTAGTGTAAGTTGTATAAACTGTAAGGTTATTAATGCCTGGCCTTTTTAAAAGCCGGCATTTTGACATCGCACCATTTGCATCAGCCTCATCGGACTGATCCCAAACCCAACAGACCTGTGTTTGATCCGACTAGTTTAAAATACTAATTGAGCTGTCGACTACCTGCTGTTCAGCCACTGTGGTTACAAGCCAACTGAACAAGCCGTGCTCTCAGTAATAAGATGTATGTAAGATGAGCACTATACTTTCAAGTATGTGCGTGTGATAGATGTTTGAAATCAGAAATGAAGAGGCCGAAAAGCCGATGAATAGAATATCGTGCTAACATGGCAAAGTGAAGAGCTTTGCACAGAAAACAGGGTGTTACAGTCATGATGGGTAAAGAAAGGTTCTTCACATAACATTCTTACAACCATGAAAAGTATTTGCACATCGGGCACTTTGTAAAAAAAAAAAAAACTACAATGAAAAGCTTTTAAAGTCATTTGGAAAACACATAGGATCTCTTCTCTCCAAATGAGTATAAAAGTTGTGCCAGCACTCGTGTGCAGTGTCGTCAAGGAAATCCAGCCTGGACCTGCGGAGTGCGAGCAAACCCGGAAAAATGTCGTTCCCTTTTGTCAGCCCTTCAGGGGTTTTCATTAGCCAAACCCTGCACACAAAGACAGCAAGTCCAGTCACATGCAATGAATTCATCAACACCCCATGTTTTTAACACCCCTGCCACTTCCAACACAAGGCATCGACCCAATCTAATAGAATATGATGGAGCCACGGATGATCCTTTAAAGATGTCAGCAGTAAAAGACAGAAAGAAAAGAGGCTGAGGTGGAGAGAAGAGGCCTTAAACTGGCACTCTGCTGAAATGAAATGTCGCCTCTTTGTTCTGTAGCCACGGGTGCTAATTGGGCCTAGCGGCGGGGAGGAAAGCTGCCGCTGGGCTCCTGTCTGTCGCACCTGTTGAGCCATTGTCTCTCGCATTGATCAGGCAGGAAGTCGGAGTAAGAAGGCTTATGCCTCGGTGGGTGCGTGGCAGAAACGTGGTTCAATTTCCTTTTAGAGCTCCGCTGCTGGAGGTGGAAATACCAATGGTGGCCAGTGGTCAATTACGGTTGACCATTGATTGCCTTGCACTAAAGGACAAATGGATCCTAAAGAGTTGGGTTTTCATCGGCGTGTTCGGAGTCTGTATAGTTCAGTCACAGTCCTTCCTGCATTTACTCAACATGGCACAATTTGTTCACTGGATTCGCACCAAACTCAGACATAATCATCTGTTCAAGCAGCCCCCCCCCCCCCACGTTTGTTTTGTCTGTTCGCAGGATCACGCAAAATAACTATTCAACAGATTTTCATGAAACCAATAAGTTGGTCCTGGCTAATGTCACGGCTAAGTTTGTGTATTGTGGCATTTGTTAGTGTTAACGGAGAGTTTGCACGACTTGGTATTCATTTCTAAAATCACATGGTATGACTGTGTCATTGTGTCAGACATGTCACATGCATCTGCTGCAGTTGAGGATATTCGGATTTGAACTGAATACTAGGAGGAGTCACGGCTGAAATTCAATCATCTTAATCTTAGATTCACTTGCAGTGGAGAGCTCTGATATTTGATGGCACCTTCTGGTAATTAAAAATAAAACACGTTTACCTCATCAGATGGTATTTATATCACTTATCTCTGTACATGTTTCTATCGTTGGAGCTAAATTATATATGAAAACCTTTTTATGTCCTTGAAGCAAATATATATTGTGTAAATAGAATGAAAAAAGACAGACTAAATTGAATGGAAGCATATTCCATGAATGAAACACAAGCATGTACATATTTGCTCACACATACACACACAGGCTACACCCACACGCACGAACACAGCTTAAGGTTTAGGACCCCGGTCCCACAGACCATTGAGTGTGATGCTAATGATGGTAATTAATGGAGCCTGACAGCACAATCTGTCTCCCAATAAACAGCTTTACAGTCCACATGAGCCACAGAGGGGCCGGGAGGTTTAAGCCGAGGCGCTGAGAGCAGGAGACCGGCTGGGTGGAGGGTCGGACCTCGGGGGACAGCACTGATCCTGAAGTGGGGATTAGCTCAATTAGGGAGGCACTGTCTGATCAAGATGCAGGGTTCGATGGTACCTATGATGTATGTGTATTCGTGTGTGTGTGTGTGTGGGTCTATACATCATTAGAGTCGACTGTTGCCAGTATTTGTTGCTGTGTCTGCTGATGCAGCTGGTGTGAACAATACGGCAATGATGATACCTTTTGCTCGTCCGTGACCTTCTGCTCAAATATCCATTTGTGTGCCATGCATTTCAATGGTGATTAATCTCGGATGCGTTTTATAGCTCAAATGATAACAGATCCATGAATTTTTCAGTGTGACCCAAGTCAAGATTTGATGGTAATTCCTATGAGCGGGATCTCTTGATTTATTTTGCACGGCACAATACAGATTTTGACCTTTTTTCAGAAAGATGGGTTTGAGTTTTCAGCAGATTGACGACATATTCATATGTTTTTAGGGTTAAAACTAGATTGATGTTCTGTGGAGGCTTGAACTTGCTTTCACTAATTTGTTAATTAAATTAATTGAAGAATTAAGTTCTCAACATCCTATTTAATTGAATTTGCTGTTCTTAGAAAGTAAATAAAGTCCCTCTAAATAGATAATTTAGCTTAATTAAGTCATTTTCCATCTTTCTGTTTTCAGCCAATTATTTTCTTTAAAGCAGATTTTCTATTTTTTAAAAATATATTATCTTTTTAAACACACTTTTTCTTGTACAGTTGGATATAATTAAATCAAGTCCTGGTTATTAAACTTAATTAATCCCATGCCAGGTTATGTCACTTGAAGACAAAATGAAGACAAACAAGTACAACATTTAAATCAAATAAAAATAAAATATCAAAATGCAGATATGAACACAATAAGCACATTTCACTCCAGACAGATTTAATGGTTGAGAAAGTACATGAATAAAGTGGCTAAACAGCTGCCATGTGTACAGTACATAACATACAGTGGGGATGCAGTGTTTCCCCAATTTAAAACAAAAGCATAGAAATTAAAAGAGGAAATGAAAAGTTTGAGGGGTTCAAAAGAACATAGCAGCTGCCAGATCCTCTTATGAGCTGTGAAAACAGCAGTGGAGTAAAGTTGCTCCCCAGTAGGACGGAGGTTCAGAGGTTCTTCCCTCGACTGGGCTTTGTCCCAGGCTCAGACTCGAGGCTCAGACTCTAAACAATATGTTTGCAGCAGAGTATCATCTGTGCTCAGAGGAGCTTTCCGCGCTCAAAGAGCAGCAGCTCAGCAGCTATGAGACCTGCTTCTCCTCCTCTGAGGAACAATGCGCTCATTAAAGGAGCAAACAGATTATCACTGTGTTTCAATGGAGGCTCCTGAGGAGAGTCTGGGAGACCTGGCAGCTCCCAGCAGGTACACATAAGACTGACACTCGCACATCTGGCCGCCCTGCTGTTAACTGCTCTTCATTTAACTGAAATCTGTGTACAACTGAGTTATGCTTCTGCTATGATTTAAACAATACACTTTACGACATTTATCCCAACTTGGAAAACACAAGCTCTGTGATTTACAACCCAGGTTGAAATAAACTGGTCTTCAAGATGTAAAGAAAGTGACATCGACAACCAGTCATAAAACAGATTTAGGTTTGATGTGATGGGTTTTTTCAGAAGCCACAATAACATTTGTATTTTTGTTTTGTAGGAATCCAAGCCTTCGTACATGTTATGCATGTGCGCCGGCAGTGAAGGAAGGAGGGAGTGTTGAACTGCTGGTGCCACAACACAATTAAGGATCAGTTCTTCAATACTGCAAAAATTCAAATCATTCTTTGACTGTAAGCTGTAGAGCCTTATATACCCATTTATCAGGCAACCTTTTTAATTTATATTTATGTATATATATTTGGCGATATATCTGTATTCAACATTTGTTTTTAAATCTCTAACATCACTATGGGCATTGGCTCCAGTCCGGCTCCAGTTATCTGTGTGCGCTGGATGTTTTGAAGGATTGAATTCTCTTTCTTTATTCATTCGATTTGAACACCACCTTGTTTTTCCGACCACCCGTCATTTCTCGTTACTTATCTACTTTTGTAAACTTGATTTCCAAAAAGTGCTTTATAAATAGAGTTTATTATTATTATTGATAGTTGCGAGAGATATGGAGAGCAGGACAGAGCGAGACACAAGAAACAGAGGAAACAACAGCTGTTTGTCTGATGATTCCTGTAACGTTATGAAAACTGACAAATGCGGCATTCACACCAACTTCACGCGTGAATGTTATCTCCGAGACACCATGAAAAGAATTGCTGCTATTATCCCTCAGTTATAGACGACACTGTATCCCCCCCCCCCTCTCTGACAGCCAGCTTTTCACTCCAGCAGCTTCAGCAGAACTGTTGCCCCGTTGTCCGACTTCCTACATTCTGACGTAACCTGAAATGCAGACATTCGCAAAAGAGAAACCACAAAACTAAACAACCTGAGCAGAGCTGCGTGGATCTGCCTTTTTTGCTTCCATGCACTACATGACTGGAATGAGCTGCAAGACATTTTATACTTATACAAGACGTTTACTTTTAAATCTTTTACAGTTTTTTGTAGATCAAAATGCCTTTTATTTTTTCTAGAATATTCTCTTTTTCCTTTTGATTCCCCGGATGTGAGCTGGGGTTTAAGTCTGTTATTATGTTTATTTTCTCATGGTGTCCGTCCCTGTTTGTATTTGTATAAGAATATTTTTTAATTTTCATTTCATCTTCACCAGGACTCCCTGATATAAGATCTATTATATTCCAATGGGAGCTTCCTGGGTAAGATAGAGGATGAGTAAATATAGAGCTGCGGTTGTGTAAGCTGTGTGTTTGATGTTGGTTCACGTAAGGAAAATAAATCATCAAGCAAGTTTAGCAAATTGAGCTCGTGAAATCGTCATGAGAGTGGATCCCATGGAGGCCCATTCCCGTCCGTCACTCCATCAGGTACTCTGACCGGCTCGTCTGGACTGAAACTGATCTCAGGCTTCTCAATTTATTGACAAATATGTTGTTGTGTCTGTTGGTCCGTGCGTCTGTATGCATCTGCTGACTCTTATTACAGACTACGCCATCGTGTACTTTGATCAGCAACTCCGAAACCAAAGTCACGCTTTTTTTTTTTTTCTCCTCACAAATATGTCCTTGTGTCACGTCTGCTGAAAGTTGTTTTCCCGAACCAAGTGAGCCTTTGTCCCGCCGCGAGCCCGTGTCCAAACGGATGCATGTTGGCCTGTGTGTCCTTATCAACACGGCTTTGTTGTAGTCAATCAGCGGAGTGACAGGAGATTCTTTATTCTCCCAGGCTGGAAGTTGTAGTTGCTAATATTATCCCGGGTTTCCAAGGCCTTTCCTCTGTTTTTAAATACATTTCACAAGTTTATTTAGTTGCTATGATCTTCGATTCCACGTAATCACCGCTGTTCTGCAGGATTCAAGATATTGCAGCTAAAGAAATGCACGTGTTGTGTACTAGTTTTTATTCTGTATTTGTCCCGAAAAGACCGAATGATCAGCGACGAGGAGATTTTCCCAAGAGAAAATCAAACTTGAGACAGTTAAATCTGTTTGGTCCTATACGTGGTAATAATGGCATAATACACCAAAGCCTCTTAGTAGATATTTGTGTTTGGCTTTGAGTTTTTCACTATCAGATCTATTTGCTGTCTTAAATCTCCCCTTTGTGGTCGGCTGGTTGAAGCTTAATGACTCCTTTGAACCGCCGTCATCTCCAGCAGAATGGCTTCGGGAATGTCAACCAACTAACCTTTAGTCTCTTTCCCACATCCAACAACGGTTAAGGGCGAGTAATACACATCTTTCAAGTCCTGCCCATTATCCGTTATCCGTTATCCATAATCATTTCGTCCATCGCACATGCAAACAAGGAGCAGCATAAAACGTAGCATCAATCAAAGCCGAGAAAGAACTTTGCAGCTCCAGAAAACAAAAAGAGAATTTCATAATACTTACAGTTATTATACTTTTCCTGTAAGTGTAGGAGTGATCTTCTTTTACTTTTTGCAAACACCTTCAGAACGACTAAAAAGCACAGTGGTGCCTTTTTAATCGTTTAAGAAAAACAGTGCCGATTGCCAAAATAAACAATATTTTTTAATTGTATATGCTTTTCCTGCATACGATTATATTTTCTCATCACAGAAAAATTGCTTTAAATATTGTCTTTATTCTCCGAGAACACCCTAAGTGGTCTATTATAGGGTCAAACTGTTTTTTCAGTAATAAAAGTTACCAAGAATTATAATTTTAACTAATGTAACATAAGGATTGAAAAAAAAATCCTATTAATTTCCCCTGAATTGTAATGTATTATTTTAAGTGATTTTCCATATCTGAACATATCTATATTAAATGTTTTATGAGGGTAAAGCTGTGTATTGTGGTGACGTCTACCTCTACTTTTTAGTCACTGTAGTTTTCAACAAATCTTGGATTTATATATTGTATTCATGAGATTTATATTCATTCATGTTAATCACTGATTCTCTGTGAATGTGTCTGTAGCAACATGTGGAGTGAGACACATTTTAAACAAACCTCCAGTTTAAATGAACGTATTTGGAAAAGAAAAGAAAAGAAAAGCAAACAGAGAAATAATCAACTAAACGTTCCTCTGTAAATAATTATCATTCCCATATTATATAAATATATACATATATATATATGTAGGTAACTTTTCATCTTTATACAGTAGTTTACATAATCTGTTGGTCGTTTACAATGTGTTTGCTTGCTTTATTGACAACAACGTTTTTTTGTGATCGTCTGCGATGACACACAAAACAGATCGTCCCAGTGGTCGTCTGCGAGTGAAAGTTGCCTTTTGAAAGTTTGATCACATGATAATCAGATGCACGGCTGTTTTATAAGTGTTGGCTTAGAGTGAGTGGAATAAACTGATAAGAATAAAGATGCATTGTCGTGGACTTTATCACGGACACTCTCAGTGGAAACTGGCTCTCCTCTGTTCCTCCGTGTCGGCTGTTGAGTCCCTCGATGGGCCCTGCTGTCCGGAGCCCGACGAGGAGAGTGAAAGGAGGGAGAAGGGAGATCATGTCGGATCATGACGGACCCACCACAGCACAGAGACCTCCCTGCCGATAAGCAAACACCGCTACAAATGGCAGAGCCGGCCGGACAATCACCGGGTGAATGGAGGCTAATTAGCTGGAGTCTAATGCCAGTTTACTAACACCTGTATTAGCGTGCTCGCTCAGCAGGGAATCAGGGTTGGCCAACAAGTGCTAATCCCTCATAAGCTGAAAGTACTCCTCCCAAGAACTGGCATTTGCATACTCTGCTTTAAGCCAGCTGTTGCCCACCTAAAACCAGAGGATACAGGACTCCACGGTGATGGAGAGGATGAGGAAGATTTGACTGCTTTTGTTTTGGGTCACCTGCACGTCCCTGTGTGTCTGCATGTAAAAGGAATTCATCATGTTAGTGTCTTTACAGAAGTTATTGCAAAGAACAGCTGTGATGGAAGGAGGACTAACAGTTTGAAACCTTCCTCACAAACAGACAACACTTGTTCGACAAATGTTAAATTGTGTTTGTGTTAATATCCTGGAACCTTTTTCGTCCTTTTTTGCAAAAAAACGTGCGTCCTCTCTCCGGGCCCCTGGGAACCGCTGCCATGTGCGTGTGTTCACTTTCAGTCTCATTCCTTTGCTCTCCCATCCTCTCCCACTGCCTGGGTGGTGCAGTGATTACCCAGCAGCCGTGTGTGTATCAAGGCAAGTGCGAGGCCAGTGTGTGTGTACAAGGGATTAGCGAGCTTCAGCATTAACATTATGACCGGACTGGCTACATTCCCTCGCTCTGCTTATAATTTGAGGGGAGGAGACAGCGGCTGGTCCATTAGCTCAGTCTGTTTGCTCAGGATGGCCGACTCTGATCCCCTAATTTCTCTCACCGCTTCCAAGAGGATCTCTGGCTTTTGTGACGGAGGGATGAGAAGATAAAGGACGGGACTGAGGGGCACATTGATTCGGAGATCACCGTCCTTGGGACATTCTGTACACTTACCAAACTAATCAGCGTGTGTAAACACCGCAAGACACGTCGAGGGCTGACGGCTAAAAGGCCGGGGTCTCCGGGGTTGATTAGGAAGAGCTGCTGACGGACCACACTCGGTGTCTGCGCTCTCTGATCTGCGGACCACATGCAGACAACTCGGGAGCAGCTTGGCTCATTCGTCGCTGTGTTCCGGCTGATTGTGGGAGGTTGGAGAGGCTTTGACTGGATCTGTGGATCTAAAATGTTTTTAACAAGATAAATCAGGTGTCTCTCTCTCTCTCTCGGCCTCAAAAGCGCCGGTTGTAACATAGCAGTTATGATGAGTTAAAGTAGTTAGTGGAAAATGCAGGAATGGAAAGAAAAACACCAGAAAATGACATTTGGACGCATTATTTTCAACTTCACATTCTTGATTGATGAAATTTCATGACAATTTCAGAGACTCTTCTGGGAAGAAACTGAAAGAAACACTGAGATCCAATTGGCCCTTAACGAAAGAAGTGACCAGCTTGTCTCTCGTGAGTCTTCGTTCATGTAAAGAGATGATTACCATTGAGCTTTCGGTCGACATCCCAGTTTCTCATGTACGTGTGAACGCAAATGTCTCTCGTGAGACAACCTCCAAAGTTTCTGCAGACTTTAGGGTCAAAGCAGAAAGTCAGATTCTCTGACCGCTGTCGAGTGAACTCTGGAGCGGTTCATTTCGGGTCTGAACACCCTTCCAACCAACGACAGGACACTTACCAGTATAATTGTCATTTCATTGGTTTTAAAAGAAGAAGTTTCCCCTTCCTGTTTCGATGACCGTTGAGCTACCACACCGTTTTCAAATGACATGGGACAAATGTGGACACAAGACGAAGTGAGATCCTCCTGCGTCTTTGGGCTGAAGAGAACATATCTCAATTACTAGAGTAGGTGCCCAAGGTACAAAAAGGTATTTAAAAATATTTAGCGAGAAAATGAGGGAGAGTTGGATCCCAGCGAACTGTTGAACAGTGTGAAGGTAAAAAGAAGTGGTGGCTCTGCAGATGTGAACAAATTGGTTCCAGGAACCAGGAACTGGACTTTTTGGGTGTGAACTCGGTCCCTTAAAGAGATTCTTGAAGATGGAGAGAGTGACGCCCTTTGCTCCCGTAGCATTTGGGAGCTCGACTCCCTCGACACAGTGATGGAGAACAAGCCCCGAACAATTGAGCTCAAGTGGACGGGTGAAGACTCAGAAGTCGCTGCGGAGGCGAGCATCGGATTGAATTGATTTTTTGGTTTGATTCAGGCACCATTGTGTAGCCCTTGGGGGTCGATGAGCGCTGGAGTGACATGTGCCCTTTTAGACTGATCGAAGAGGAGACATGTCACCATATTCTAGACCTTCTGTAGCAACTGTACGAGAGAGCTCCACTGTGCATGATGGGAGGCAACAAGAGATAACATGTCAAGAGTTAGCGGACAGTCTGCTTTTAGAGCTAAAGTTAAAGTGACACATAAGTAAAAGTAGAATTACCGACGTCACCCGATTGTGTTGTTTCTCTTCATTTGATTTATTTGGCCGCCCCCCCCCTTCCAGAGGAAACTTGGATTCAGCTCCACTGCAACGAATCAATCGAGCTGCAGCTACAGGAGCTGGAGCAATAGATCATGAGACTTCGAGTGTAGTTTTAAAAGTTTATTATCCAATTTAAAAGTAGAACGTTATTAGAAATGTATGAAATTTCAAGTTTTTCTTATATTTATAATATTTCGAGCGTACACATTATTATTATTGTTATTATTATAGTCCATTATTAACCCTTTATTCTTCTGGACGAGCTGGAATCAGATTTGTTGTCTCTATTGTGACAGGAGGACAGGTTTCCAGAAACGCTGTCAAATACATTGCTTCATTCTGAATCGGTCCAGATTCGTTACAGTTCCCTGGCTTCAATTTAAATTAGTCAGAACAAACAAATAAAATGTGAAAATCTCAACTTGTGCACCACAGAAAATGGGTCCAAAGTCAAATTGGTCTTGACAGAGGGATCTTGTATTATAATAACCCGTCAATCATCAGATCTTAAGCCGTGTCCCAGGGGAATTCTCCTCTGTCAGAACACTGTGACTCAACATTGTCTTCATTTTAAGTGGACATCAGATCAGATGTCACTTTCAATTCCCCGAAGCTGCAACCTCCCCTAATGCCCCTCACGGCCAATTAGGGGAAGTAATGGTCGCAAACCTTCAATGGCGGTGCGCAGTAGCTGGTGGGAGCTACACATGCTACCCTGCTAGCCGGTGTCAGTAGGGACGGGAGCTAATGGGCAATCACAGGGCGACTTATGCTTCAAATCAGCCTGATCCGCGGGACTCTACTGGGGATTCCTGTCCAGCGTCGGCCGATTCTGGAGCTTATGATGCAGTAATGGGTGCTTTGGTGGAGATCTGAGAGGGCCCTGGGGGAATATGGTGTCAAACTGGCCCAGGCTTCCTCAGGCTAAAAGGGGCTTTGATAGGCAAAGCAGCTCGGCACAGGGAACACGGAGGAACAGGTCCTGGCTAATAGGATGTGTCACAACTAACTTGTACAGAAGGGTTTGACCCCTTTCTCCTTGAGGCTGAAGAGACTGATCTGTACGTCAGGGTTTTCAGTGATAGAGAATTATTTTTCTGTGTTATTTCTTTGTTATATTTTCTATATAGTCATTTATTTAATACATTGCATGAGAAGTGAATTAAATGTGCGTAACAGCCACACTCACATCACCAGCGTATTGAAGCCTGTAACTCTGCTGCTCAGGAGGAAGCTCACAAATGGAATGATTAGATTTAGCCGAAATATGATGGACAGATCGTCGTTAACTTGATTAGCAGCTGATTCGATTTCGTGCACAGATCTGAAATTCAGATTTCTTGCATTTTATTTAAAGATTTTTGATCTTTAGTCCAAAAATCGGTGACGACCAAATCTGCTGCTAAACAGCGTTGCATCCATTATGTTCATGCACGGGCAAAACAAATAAGGGGAAACGAGTGATAAATAACACAAATATTTACAAAGGCTGCAAAGTTATTCATTTCTTTCTTCTTTATTTGATCGATTCATGAAGGATTCACTGAAGAAATAATTCAAGATGAAGGTAGATTCTGCAAAAGTCACCAGAGGACAAATCACTGCCATCATACACGCAAATTTAAAACCATCACAAACTGGAAGCACACACACTCTGCCAATAGTCAAATTCAATCAAGCAGCACAAAATTGCACACACTCACATATCAGTCCCCTAAGTATGTCCGATTTTTTAGCCCAGATGTACTCGGTTTATTTTTTGGCACCATTTCCCACCTTTCAAGTTTCACAGAAATCCGTTCTGTAGTTTGTGAGTAATTGTGTTTGTGTCTAACTCCAGTTGGTTGAACTTTACCCATCTCACCCGTCTCGATGTGGTGTCGTCGTCGTGGTTTTTAGCTTCCGTCCTCAAGTCAGGAAGTTGATAAATAAACAGTAAATTCAACTTCAATTCAAAAATTCGTCTCCCAAGGGGCAAATTCAAGGAAAGTGGGAGAGCAAACAAAAGTGCACAGACAATTCGTCCCCGTGCATAAAAGACACACACGTTTAGAAAGTGAATGGAAGGAAGTTGAAAAAACACTGTGCAGCCATCTCTTGTCTTTTTGACAAAGCGGCTCAACCAGCAAATAAATGAAACGGTTAAAATACTTTCAGTTAAGAAGCAGTCTTCATCTTACGAATGAAAACGTGTACATGTGAGTTCAGTGCTCACCCTACAGAATTAAAGAGCACAACGACAAATTGACTGTCTCTGAGAACCTGTTCACCGCCGTCGCATGTGTCTCCATCACCCCCGAGCAGAGTATTGACACGATGGAGAAATTGACCATGAAGATCTCTCATTGCTCATTATTGATCACTATAATCCCATGAAGGGAACACTGGCCCTGTCAGTGTGTAGCCTGCGTGTGTGTGTTTATGTGCGAGGGGCGTCTGGGCTGCGTTACAGGGGTTTATGCCGTCTGTTCGTCCTGTCAGCGGATGGGTGGGTGTGTGGTGAAGAATGGTGAAGGCAGGTGGTGTGACTAAAGCGAGGACTGGACCGAATTGGGCGGATGCAGGCTTTAGCCGAGGGAGGAGGAGATGGGACAGGGGTGTCACCAGTCGACGGGGCCTGTCCAAAACAGTGCGGTGCACCACACCCACCCAACTGTTCCTTTTTCAGCACCCTTCTGCCCGTTTCTCCCTCTCTTCCCCTCTCACTCTCTCTGTCTCGCTTTATCTCTCTCCTCCTCTTTTCTTTTCTCTTCGAAATGCATTGTTAACAAAACGGTTTACAAACCCTGGCTGGTACATTATCCACGACCGCCTCCTGTGAGATTGATTTAAGCAAATGGATTCAGAGAGGGAGGGAGGGATGGAGAGGGGGTGGGGGGGGGTTAGGTTTGCATGGAAAGGATGGAAAAGGAGAAAGTGAAAAGGGGTGTGTCCCTGGGTGCAGCAGCTTTACAAAACAACCTCATGGGCCACGTTGAATATTCCCCTTTCTCTTGCATTTTAAGAAAGCCATACATTAAACGCTAATTATACAGCTATTATGTGCGAGAGGAGGCTCCGTCTCTGTGAGGCCCGAGCGGCTGAGGACGGACTATGATCTTTCTGCGTATGCATGCATGGAGCGTCTTTTAGAAGCTTTCTGACATGTATATAATATCATCATGAGCGAAAGATTTGACTTTCATCAGGCCGGACCCTGCAGGACAGGGAGGGTGTGTCTGCTGCGAGGCAGATTCTTTACGCTGTGAATCAAATGGTCCTGTAATGTCTGATGAAGTTTTCTCGATTGTCACGTGGAAGATTTCTTCATTTCACGTCGTTACTTCTAAGCTGTTTAAACTTTTAAGAAGGAGAAATAATGAAGAGCAAAGCAGCAACGGAGACGAAAACACAAAAACCACGTAAGAGAAGCTGAAGCAGTTTCTATTTTTATACGTTTCACTATAAAATCTAAGTGAAAAGCGTCAGACGCTGTCGTGTCTCGGTCCTCGTTGGCCTTTATCCTCACACACACTCAGAAAAGACACACTTCTCTTCAGCTACGCCTGATTTTCTTTCACTTTTTACTTTTTCATTTGACTTTTTAACTATATCGTATCACTTTCTAACCACTTTCAAAGTCCGCACGACTTTTTTCCAACAATAGGATCCTTTTCGAGAGGTGCGTGTGTGTGAGTGTGTGTGTGTGTGTGTGTACGTGCACGGAGCAGGGGGGAGCAAAGGTTGAACTGGGCATCCCATCATGATAAATCACTGGTTAATGAGGAGTCCATTGTGTCCTCACACATTGTGTCCCCCTCCTCTCCTCTTCCTCCCCCTCCTCCTCCTCCTCCTCCTTGTGTCCCTTAGACCGCTACCTTTGGGTTGTTAAGCTGACACAGATAATGAACTGGCCGCTTTGAACTGTCCCCACAATATTGACTGGTTGCACACAGCAGATGTCTCCCTGGCAGAAAGCAACTGGTAAAAGCACATTAGGTTAACAAAGAGAGCTTTGCTTTGCAGGGGTGGGGACTGGAGAGGAGGTGGCAGAGGGGTCCGTGTGGGTGTGTTGCGAGGTGGGGTTGTTGGGGGGGGGGGGGGCTGCTGAAGGCTGGGGCAGGAGGGGGTGCAGAGGGCAAACTTCAGAGTTGACAGATCTGGGGGATTATATCAAAACAACCCATTTGTCCATTTTTATAAATGATGAAGAGGAGAAGTGACAAAGAGACGGCACGTTTCGAGAGAGCATCTCCCCACGGGCTTGTGTCGCGTTGAGAAAGTGCTGTGGAGGAAAGTCGCTTTTAATTTGGAGAAACATGTTAAATCTTAAGCATTAAAAAAAATAAAGAAACACAAAGTACTTTTAAGCAATAAAAGTTTGAAATCTAGCATTTGTTGCATTTGCAGGATGAGCGGAGAAAACCAGCGTGTGACGTTTATTACAAACTAGTTTACACTTTGTGTATTTCTTGTTTTAAATAGATGTGAAACTGCTTAATATGTTTTTAAATTTCAACAGTTCAAGGATTCTATTATTATTATTTTTTTTATTGAAAACATATGAGGCAACTCTTAAAACTTCCAAAATCCCGGGTTGGTGTCTGGAATTTTATCTCGTCGCAATAACTACATTTTTATTTTAGACTATTGCAAACTTCATGTTCACAACACATCAGTGTTCACATCTTGATGAATGAACGGTTAAATAAAACAACCCACAACTGTTTAAAATGTTTATCAAGTGGTTCGGTAACGATATATAAAATATGTAAAACCACTGGTGTGACCCTTTTAAATAATAACAAAGTGAATCCCAACTTGGCAGCGGCGAGTCGATTCATTTCTGTCTATAGATAACAAAATGATTAACTTCATTTTCAGTCTCCCCCTCGTTATTGTTGTCGAGTGAATGCAGCGTGGCCTGTGAGCCGACTGGTTTCTTTCTGGCAGTGGGACGGGTGTCTAATGGGTCAATAATAAGCCGTGACTAACCGTCTCCCTGAGGAGCAGCTTGGCCAGACACACACTCACAGAAAGCAGCAGAAAGGTATGAGCCACCAACACTGATTACCATATAATTGCAGCCATTGTATTTGACATGGAGAATTAGTTGCCCGCTAGGTGGCTAACTGGCCTTTTATTCAGCTTCGGACTGGTCAAAAAAAACAACAACAGGAAAAACACGGGCAGACGTACACAACTAATACTGGGTGAAATATGCATTCACGTTCCCACAATATAAAAACAGGAGGAATCCCTTCATTGAAACTTATTTGAACTTTATTCGTACAGAGACCTTAGAGCTTATCTTCTTTTTACCCCCCCCCCCCCCAGGAAATGAAGATGAGAAATTTCCCGGCTACTGAAGACACATAAAACTTCTCTGGTTTTCACGGGACAGTTGTATAATTCAAGGAAAACAGTGGTTTGAAAATCCACATGAAAGCGAGCGCCTCATTTCGATTAGGAAATCTGATAAATGAAATGAATACATCGCGGCTTCTTTGGAGATTAACCTCCCGCCTCTGTCGCCGCTCTCACACCTGTTTCTGCTGAGCCGCCACATGAAATCGAACTACCAACGCACAGAAACATCCCTTCCCTGTTTTTCGGCGGCAGCGTTTTAACCTTCTGAGTTCAAGGATCAGTGTTCATACACGCCGGATAATCTGCTGCGGCCCATTCAGATTCCTCCTTCCCACTTTGAAAATTACACACGCCGCCAGTTGTGAAGTTGTGAGCTGTTCCCACAAGGAGCCACGTCCTCCGACTCGGAGGCACGGAACAATTTGATGTGGTTCCTGGCGTACGAGTCAAGCGGGCTAACAAGACCCACCGCCATGGAGTCCCCTCACCCCACGTGTGGCTAAACGATCACTTCCCATGCGCGGCGCACATCGCAGCAAATCTCCTTTCATGATCACTTTTCACTCTTTTCTCTTTCTTGCCTGACTGGGTCTTTTTAACACCGAGAGGGAAAGGGAGAGAGAGAGAGAGAGAGAGAGAGAGAGAGAGAGAGAGAGAGAGAGAGAGAGAGAGAGAGAGAGTCCTGGAGTGAATCCCTCTCCCTCTTAAAAGTTTTGTGTGGGGACGGCTGAGTGAGCGTCCATTATAGAAAAAGGCCCAGACCACCACTGGATGATGACCCTGCTAGGAGCGACAAAACCCAATTGGTCACGGCCGCCAGCAGCTAATGGGCCAGAGAGGAATAGCCCTGGGTGGGTAATGACTGTATTCTCTGCCTTTCTCTGTTCGCCCTTATGGTGCCCTCGTATCCCCCAACCCCCCAACCCCCCCACCACTTTACCTCAGCGGCCACCAGCCCCATGCCCTCCCCACACCCCTGAACCCGGCCCTGTGCACCCCGCTGCACGACTTTCTCCTCTGGAGTCACTTACCCTAACACACACATCTGCACAATGCTGTTGGTCACAGTGTCTGTCTGCGTTGTGCACTTGGCAACAGATGCTGCAGACAGATCAGGGAATCAAGGACCATATGTCCGGATGAGTCATGGTCCTCATGTCTTTCCCACACAGTGGAGCTGGACGGAGCTTTTCTGTCCCACTGACGCTGGGACGTTTGAGTCCAGGAGCTAAATGGGGGCATTAAATGCAAAGAGAACCCCAGAATTTTTAGGGTTCATTAAATGCAACCCCTCTCAATTCAACGAGGCGCTGTATTGACGACAGCAAGTGTCCGTCCCTAAAGGATAAAATATATCGCCCTGTCAGTGCATTGAAGAATTACTCATTTAACTCATTTGTTAAGGTCTGGTTTGCTTTAGCTGACAAAAGCTGCATGAGAAACATCAGCAACATGTAATAAGTGATGGCAAGAAATAGAATAACTGAGGCTCTGTGGACACCTGACCTCCCCGTCGTGACCTTTGCACCTCACCTACAGACAGTAAAAACTACTTCCTGCACTTCTCCCTGAACATTGGCAGTGGATACAAATCAAGAACTGCAGAATTGTCCAATATGAAGTTTTTACAGAAATAATAACCCCCAAAAAAACTAAAATCATAATCTTTGTTTATTTACCATAGCCGTCATTTCCCAATGGCGTTGGAAAATATTTTTTAAATGTTGGGACTGAATGTGATAATTCTACGATAATCTGAGCTTCTGCAGAATTGTTGAATGTCAATGTTCTGTCTGGCAATAAGATCTTTTTTTGTACCAGGCAAGTTGGGAACAACTTCTCACTTGGTTGTTATTGTTTCACGCTGATCCATGTCCTTGCACATTACCGACTTATTTGTATTCAACAATAAACTCTGTTTCCCTTTTATCAGCCAGAATATATCATAGTATTTATTATGGTAAAGGTTTGAATATAAGGAGCCGGAAATCTGTTTATCCTTCCATGTTGTCAACTTTTCAGTCTTTTAATTTGGTTTGTTTGAAATTTTATTTTTGGGGAAAAGGAGCCTTTGAATTTTAGACACTGTTATTAAGTATGTGAAGTTGTTTTGAAGTTTTTTTAATTCTTATGTGTTTTATTACGTGTACGATTTTAAAGAATTTCAAGTGTGTGCATATAGAACTCTCGGCATTTTTAGATAACTGGGATTTAAAAATCAAGCCAGTTGTGATTTAAAGAAAAGGGCCATGCCAGTCAAATTCTCTTTGTACAAACTATTTTTTTTAATTTCCCAACATCGATTAAATGTGAAATTAATAAATATATATATGTATGATTAAATGATACTCCACTCAAACTGAGATATTTAATTCAAATAGAAAAGGACAGAAAGGGAAACAGCTCCAGTTAAGGAGCTTATTATTTTTTTCCCTACACACAAACTGACCTTAAATCTATATTATATGTTATTATACCATCAAATTTGGCATTAAATCATAACCCACTGATGCCGACATACAACCGTGATGAGAGGAGTCACAGTGATTTGTTTTGAGGACCTAACAATGAGTTTGCCGGCTGAGAGAGACGGTTGCCTGTTTGAAACTTGAGTTGACGATGGCTCACTTTTTGGCAGGACAGTCGGGGAGGCCGGGTGGTTGGTTGGCAGCAGATAGGAGGAGTAGATGGAGGAGCGAGGAGGAGGAGGAGGAGGAGGAGGAGGGGGGATGTGGTGGTGGTGGTGGGCAGGTCACACTGGCTCCATTCAGGCCCTAAGACAACACCACACAGAATGATAGACTCCTCAGGATTGTTTGTCCCTCAGGGGCCATTCTCTCTCCTGTCTCCCTCAATGGCACCCTTAGTTGCACATGAGAGGCTCTCACAGGTACCAGAGAGAGGGAGAGAGCGAGTGTGTGTGTGTGTGTGTGTGTGTGTGTGTGTGTGTGTGTGTGTGTGCGTTTGAAGGGTGGAGCGGGGTGGTGGAGCCGGGGTTGTATTTTAGAGATAAAGCCTCCTAGTCCTATGGTTGATTGCCCCGCTATAGACGGTCACTCAGGGGCTCTGAAAGGCTCCCTCAGACGCCAGTGAATAAACTCTTACTCTTACGCTTCCATACATCACCCTCCACCTCCCACCCACCCATCCTCCCTCCTCCTCTGGCAGATCCACCCCCTCCACTCTCTCACTTTGAATTTTCCGGGGGATTTGAGCACCACCCCTCCAGCCCTCCTCCCAGTATAAACCCAACTCTTCCATACATACACACATTGAACAGTCAACTTTTCCCCTATTGAGCATTTCAGGAACGGCGCTGCTGTTACCCACGACTTGACGAGGGTCAAACGAAGGACGTCAGTATCGATAATCTCCAATTAGAAAGTAACTGATAACCCCCCCCCCCCCTTTTAAAGTCTGACAGATTAACCAGTGGCAGGAAGCAGAAGGGCTGTACTCTGTCAGTCCTCTTCCTTCCTGTTCACACGTGAAAGAGACAGATGCTGAAATGCAGACGTGAACCTGGCTAGCTAACCATTAGCCTGCGTCTCTAAAGGCCGCGGTTAGCCCTTTTGTGTGGCTCCTGTCAGCGGTTTCCTGGCTGCAGGAAGACTCCCCCCCCCCCGACACAACAGGGTGAGCCCACTGATCCATCCTGAGGGATCACAGGTGGGAAGTTCCTATGTACTGATACTAGCTGATGTAAGTACTGTAGGGACACAGTGTTCACGTGAAGGGACTTTACATTTTGGGAGCATTGTTTTTTTCTCTCCTGCAATTGAAATTAAATTGAGCTTTTTACATTCTGACTTTAGCTCCTTGTCACTTTGCAGATTCAGACTTTATAGACAACAAGATATAAACTAAAACTCTAAAACTAGAATGGCAGCTTTTAGTAGAAATTGTAATAAAACATGTTTTCACCCTTTTATCTGCATCTGCACTTAAGTTTGATGTCTGGTGGAAACCACTTCACTCATTTTTAAATAATCCTGCTGAAAACAAACTCTTACATCAAGATCGATGAATCATTTCTGGAGAAAATCACAAAAAATGTCCCAAAACTCCCTTTCAAGCAACGTTAAAGAAAGTTAGGAAGAAAGAACAAAGGCTCTGCCTCCTTAAACGAATCCATTCCTAAATTTAACGTGTTCCTTCATGGCCCAAACTGCCGCCTTCAACCAACTTTCAATACCAGCGATTCAGTAGTTTTTTTGCTGACAGACAGCAAATAGTAAATTAACACAACCTCTGTGGTGGTAACATACAAATCCCTGTTAGAAAAATAAATCTGATTTAAGATCCAATGACACTATGGTTATGGTTTGGTTATGTTTAGGCACAAACAGGGAAAGATCATTGTTTGTTTTAAAATGACTGCTTTATGAAAGTTTGGGGACCTTCGTCATCACGGTTACAGTAATAATCACGGTATTATGGTTATGGACGTTGTCGTAATAGGTTATATGAAACCAGTTTGGACTGGTTTTTGTAGAGAGCATGAAGTGAACAGTGACCTTCTATGTTTAAGTTTGTTGTTTTGTTGAATAACTCATCCACCTGAGCCTTTCGGTTACAGAGAACCTGTAGATATTCTCCAGAGGGGCTGTGGGGGAACGTTAATGTCCGAGTGAGAGCATCCAGACCCTGGATGTTCTTGTGGCCAGTCCCCCAGTGAGAAGTCCACCGAAAGTCCAGAGGAGCGGATCTGAGAGAATAGAGCAGAACGTCCTCGACAGGATTCACCGCGTTTCTAATGGGCGACCGACACAAAACTGAAAAAGACAAATAGAAAACAAGATGTGTCTGAGCGGAGAATCTCCTGCTGCCTTTGTTCGTGTGTGAAATACAAACTCCAGAGAAAGTCCGGAAAGAGGGGTCATGTCTGAAAGCGAGTCTGATGCCTCCTGCTTCGACCTTAAGTGGGAAAAGAGTCATGGTTCCTACAGTTGAGTTTCCCTGTCAAACAATGCATGTCTTTTTCTGTAAAGCAGTTCAATTTGCAGAATAAAAAACTGTTCTAACATCCGTTTCACAGGGTTGAACGTGAGGGATTAGTAGAAACAACTAGTGTGGATTTTGTGGAAGCGCAGTCTTGAATATATTTAACTGAACACAGGCATTCAAACTTTCACGTGATCTGAAAACGTATTGTCTTATTTCTCTTAGAAGTAACGTTCCTCACGATGATTGTTTTCCTGATATTTGTTCACTCCTATTATTTTTAATTTTACTTTGCCACTGACCATCAAGAAAAACAGCCGGCAGGATTAAACATGAGCAAAAGAATGTTCTCATTCTGTTCAGTCAACGTGTGCTGCAGATTGAAAACAAGAGGAAAAAGCTGGATGTATATTTTGAATGCAGCTCAGCTTCCCCTCAGACCTGTGCAGTGGAGACGAACCGAGTCATTCTGGCCTCAAAGGCCTGGGCGGTGAGGCTTTCCACGCGGCGGTTTGATTGACACTGTCCATCACAGGCAATGAACTCAACTCTCTCTGCTCATGTTACTCTCTGTTTCCTCCCTGGGTCCATGTGAGGGGAAACTTAAGTTCTACAGTTATTCATTCATTTTCAATTGCTTGACTGTTAATTAGTCTTTTCCTTTTCTCCACAGCTACACAAACTCCCATTAGCATGTTTAAACCGCTGACTTCCCGGTCACTGTCACGCATTTACATTTTCTAACCTTTATATGTAAAGCCCAGTGGCTGGAGGAGCTGAATGTTGCCTCCTTATGGTGCAGGCCTGGTTTAAGCCATTCAAATTCAGCCTTGGTGTGGAGGTGCAGGGCTTTGCATATTCCTCTGTCCTCTGGGAGCGCAGCGCAGGCAGGCCCACCTTTTGTCTGCACCTCAGCCTGCGGACCTCGGGGAGTTCTCTGCTCTGATCAGGCCTCCGTTTAAACAAGTGAAACAAAAACAGCATTTAAACCAACCAGGTTTCCCTCCGTCAGAGATTTATTTCCAAGCTGTTGCCCTTCTGCTCCTGGTGTGCGATTGTAAATGCTAATTCCTCCGGCTTTTACATTATTTCACAAATCTGCCCTTTCACCACACACACGGAAAAATCCTTCTTTACCTGCTTTTGTAACTTTTAGAAAAATCTGCATGTGGTGTTTTCTGACTTTTCTAAACAGAAGGGAAAGATTTCTCGAGGGAAGGAACGCAGACTGATTACTTGTCTGTTATTTTCTTTGTAATGACACATTCAGACACTTCAGAATCGTCCCCGACAATGGATCTAATATAGGCTGCCCTCTCCCTCACCTCTGTTTCAATCGTCTCATGCACTTGTGAGGAACTATGGCCAAATTAGTCTGCTTAGAAATGGAGAAGTGCCTTAATTAAAACTTCATCCTCTCTCTCTCCAAATCCCCCTCTTCTCTGCTTTTATTCTTCCCTTCTCATCCTCTCTCCTCCTCCACGGCCTCATCTCATCCAGCAGACAGAAGCGAGGGGTGGTGGTGGTGGTGGTGGTGGTGGGGGTGGGGGGGGATCGTTGACTTGCACTCGTATGCTTTCACTTGTTCGCCGGGGCCTCAATAGAGACTCGTCGTTAGATACAATGACCTTGCAAATTAAAGGAATGACTGTCCAAATTAAACCAAGCAAAGCAGCCCCATGAGGGCGGCCCGGCCTCTCTCAGTCCGAGCTTAGCCTGCCCGCCGCTCGCTCGCTCGCTCCCCCCCACCCTCTCCCTCCCTCCCTCCCTCCCTCCAGCCCTTCGCCCTTTCTCATAAGCGAGAGGTAAAGGGGAGAGGGAGAATGGAGGTTTTCTTCGCCGTCCTCCTCGAGATGCTACTTCTTGCTAATTAACTGGTGCTCTTTGTCATCCCCTCTGTGAGCATGAAGGACCTCGGAGGAGAGGAGGGGGTGTGTGCGCACTGAATAGAGCTTTCTCAACATGGCAACCCTTGCCAACTGTCTCTTGCTCTCATGCACTCTTCATTCTGATCTCTTTGTCACATGTTGCAATAGCGAATGAATTGATAGCGCTTTTATTAATTAGTTTTTTTTTGTCCCCGTTGGCGCTAACTCGTGGGTTTTTGGAGGGAAACGGCCGCTCGTGATCGACGTCTTCGTCATTAAAAAATAATTTTCTCATGAAAGAGGAGTAGAAACCTTGATGACAGAATGTTTGCATGTGTGTGTGTGTGTGTGTGTGTGTGTGTGTGTTTTCTCTTTGCATGTGAATGTAGCCATGATCCCTGGACTCAGGAGACGGCCGACCATGGCCTGTCATCTCTAATCCTTCAAATATTGTCCCAGTTCAATGAATGGTGTAAAATTGGAACATATGTGTCATTATTCCGTTAATCTTTCATTATACGGTGATGGCCTTTTTTTTTTTTTATCGTTTTATCCCAGCCTCCTTTTTGCTCGCCGTTCCTCACAAGCTGCAGCCCATCTCCCATAAAACCGTGATTATCTGCATATAATGTTGTGTTTTCCAGCAAACGCACCGAAAATGACATCTCTCCAAAACACATGACTCATCAGTGGATTTACTTCCAGGAGATGCAAGAGGGAAACTATGCGTCTCCCCGGAACAGTAAATGGAAGCTGTAATTTCCATCTGCTGGACTCCCAGAGATTGTCTGGCGAGGCCGCCCCGCTCGGACACACGTCGTAAAAAAGCTAACATGGTTGGACTCCCCGACTGTGACACTGAGATTTGCTTCTCCCTTGATCAATTAGCCTCCGCCTGTCCCGCTGTATCAGGCTCAGAGGAAAGACTGTAAAGATCCAGCAAACTTTAAACTTAAAAGGCAAGACGATGGGAAAATATTGACATAATAGCTGGAATCGCACTCTGTCCCATGAAAAGTCAAACAACTGGAACCAAAATAAATCTGTCTCTGTGTGTGGCAGAGCAAACTACACTTCACTCCAAGTTTTTTTAACATTCTCCCAAACACAAGACGAGGTGTAAGAGGTCGTCAGGCTCCTTCCACCCTTCAACAGGCTCAGATTTGACCAAACCAAAGCATGACAAGGTTTTACCTCAAGTGATTTTTTTTTTAAAGAAGGCAAGTGAAAGTTTCAAATTCCTGCTCGGCAGCTCGTTGTCTCTGGAGTGGACTCTGTCTCGGGCCTTTGTGCTCCCCTTGACCTTAAGTGTCTTATCATTTGGCCCCGCGGAGCAGAGGTCACGCTGCAATAGGCGACCTTTGCCCCCCGCCCGCTCCATTTCGCTTTTGTACAAGTACGAGGGGTCCCTACGAAGACTCTCCAGCCAAAGATAATATACAAAGTACTCTGAGATAAACCCTGAATGCCAGGGGATGGACGAGCAATAGAACAGTGGGAGAAGATTCAGAGACTTCTCCACCAGATTTACCGGACGTCAGCAGTTTCCTGTAAAGTGTCTGAATGCTTGTAGAAAGGAGCCTTCTCTTCTACGTTGTTTCTGGTGGACTGGCTTAACCCCACATCCTGGTCATGAGTTCATCATAAGAGGCCAATTGCAACCCTGGTGTCTCTTTGTTCACTCAGCTGATAGCTGGGAGAAAGAAAAAAAAACATGAAAGTGCTCCTGCGTCTTACTGTGTCTCTGATCTGGATAAACTGTGTCATTTCTCGCTCATTAGGCTGAAATGCTCTCAGCTCAACATGGCTGCTGGACCTGAGGAGAGAGGTGGCATGAGGGAGGTGAAGAAAGGGGGGGAGACGGACGGCAGGAGCTGGTGAAAGGAGGAAAAGACCTGTGATGGTTTGGAGAACTGACAAGCAGAAGGGGGAGTTAAAGACCCAGTGGGGCAGAGGTCACCTCACCTATAGGGCCTATTGGATCCCCCATAATGCCATGATGGGATCAGTTACAGGCCTCACTGGGACACAGAACTAGCACAGGCCAGTGACTCCAAATGGTTGCATGTGACTTTGAGATGCAGGACTTTGACTGCCCCGGGAATCAGACCTGTGGGGTCCGCATGGGTGTCAAAGTCGGTCAGACCACATTACTGCTGCCCGTATGAGTAAAGACCCTGACCGTCATCACGCCTCATGGACTTTCAACGGGGTAAATGGACCGGCTGATGGTCCACATCCGGGTGGAAGGGGAACGGCCGTGGCTTCTTCGGCTTCTGCCACTGGCCACCGGAGAACTGGGACCAAAGTCACGGCTCCATCATGTTTGATTTATCATCTCCAAACCACGTATTTATTAAATGACTGGAAAACTGCATCAAATGGTAACTGGTCTGCTTATAGCGCTTTTCTAGTTTTGATGACAGTACAGGTTTTGGCCATTCGCCCATTCACACACACATTCATACAAGGAAACTTCGGCACTGGGATTGAACTACCAACTTTCTGGTTCGAGGACGACCCGTTCTACTCTCCGAGCCAAAGCCTTTCCCCAATTACTGTTTAATTAATGAAATACAGTGTAATCAAAGATTCGGAGAGCGACACACCTTTACTGGAGCTCAGGATATCAAATTAAATGACGCCTGTTGGAGCCATAATTAATATTTAGCTTGTGATGCTAATTATTATTTAGATATTTGTTTATCAGATCAGTGGTTTACATCTTTTCTGACCTGTTCACTTGTTTGTTGGGAGCTGACTGGAGCAGGACAGGTTCAGAGGTCCAAAGTTTATTTTTAACTAAACACCACAAAGAGCCTGTTGAGCCTCTTAGCTGCATTTACCATGGACGGCTGCTGCTACAGCTCCAGCTTCAACTAACCCACTTTCTATTTCCTTCTCAGTTTATCTATTGATTATTCTAATGATTTTAGTTTTGTTTAATTTGCTCTAGCCATTAAAAAACTCCCAGCTGCTGATGGAACATTTTCAAAAGGCTTTTTTGTCTCAAAAAATCCAATCTTTAAAAGTTACTTCAATGTGGGTCATTTTGTTGTATTTCCCTCAGTAACTTATCCACACATTTCATAAAATTGGAGTATTTTTTTGTCTTAATCTGCTGAATGTCCTGTGACATTCTTCTAAAGTGTGGGACACTCTGAAAATCTGTTAATTGTCCTGCGTTGGAGATTTGATGTAGATTTAAAGCTAAAAGTCTGAATTATATCCCAATTGTCTTAATTTCATCCCAGATTAAATTGTGTTTTCTTGATAATTTATGTTCAACGTGAATTCATGGATCAAATGAGGGAGCCAATCTTAAAATACATCTTCTGTGTGATGTCTTAAAAGTTAATCCAGTCCAACCAAATTCAACTGGAATTGACTAAATGCTGCTTTCAAATATATAAACTGAAAATACTCCCATTGCTGATTCTCTTTTTAAATGAAATCCACAGAACTCGAAGGTCGGCAGATGTTTTCTTTGGTCGTTTTAATTCACATCAACATGACAACAACAAAACACGGAACTCTGGCTCCGGCCTTTGTTTGTGTGTTTTTGGTTTTTTTTTACTTCTCAACGTGAAAGTAGATGAGTGGAAAAAGTCTAAGTGTTCATGTTTTGTTGTTCTTCGATTAATCATGAGAGGCCAAGTGCAAGAACTGTGTCAAGCCTTGTTTATGTGTGGCTCAGGCTACACACACACACACACACACACACACACACACGGGCGCACACACACACACACACAGTGGCACATGCAAACACACAGTTGTGCAGCAGGAGCAGCAGCAGCACTGAAAAGATCACTGGTTTCCTCCTGTTATGCAAATGCATCAAAACGCTTGAGTGAGAATTATATATGAATCCAATGAGGCTTTTTCTCTCTTTTAGAAATGCTTAGCCACAAGTACTGAGAGCCCTCAATGGCAAGCGTCCGCTTCACTCCCTGGCCATGCGTATTATTCAGCTTGACGAGACGCAAACTGACATAAGCACCCGGGCTCACTTTCACCCACTGGCAATCCGATTATATGGCCAACACGGCATCAATGCTGCAGGGCCAACAGGCAGTGAAGTCCGTCAAGCGTCCCCTCCTCCACCCAAGCCCCTTCTCTCCCCATTCATACCTTCTCCTCTCTTCTTCTTCTCCTGCCACCCCCTCCCCACACACCCTCACACACACTTCTGCAAGCCTCCACTCCCAGTAAACAACAAACCTCCGCTCCACAGTCCGCAAACAGAGAGTTGTGGCCTGTGCGGAAAAACTTTTATCGAAAAGAGGGGAAGCGAGTAGGTTCGACTTGCTCTTTTTTAAGGGGACTTGTGTTTCGCTGCATGTGGATGAAACAAGCAGCATTTGCAAGTTTCCCCAATCACCAAATCCTGAAAACATGCATTTCATTACAGTTTGTATCCAAACTCTATCTCCAGTTTGTCGGCGCCAGCTGTGCTACTCTGCCGAGCACAAAGACGGCATTAGGCAGCTGCATGCGGTGGCCCTCTGAACTCTGTCCACAGCCTGTTCGTTCCTCTATAAGCAGATACTAGCAGCTATATCTATATCAAACAAGTGCTGCAGGTCGGGCCTGACCAGGAGAGTCACCGCTAACGTCATGGGACTCCTAAGCTAAACTGGTGTTGACAACCACACAGCCCCGGCCTTCTTTTCCGTGCTGCGCAGTGACGCTTGGGTCCTCAGACGGGGCACCCGTTGGAGCAGTGGGGTGTTTACATGACGCTACCCGATAAGACTGCCAGGTGCTTGGGGGGGGGGGAGGTTAGAGTGAGGGCCCTGCTTGCAAATCGCCCCGCATCCGTGAAACTAATGTAGAGATGAGATTAAACTTGCAGAGAGATACATTTGCAATTGATTAACGCTGAGCCACTGTGACAAATTGCACTTTTAAAGGGAGTGTGTGCAAGTCTTTGTGTGTGTTTGTGTGTGTGTGTGTATGAGTGTGTGTGTGTGTGTGTGTGTGTGTGTGTGAGTGTGTGTGTGTGTGTGTGTGAGTGTGTGTGTGTGTGTGTGTGTGTGTGAGTGAGTGTGTGTGTGCCAGATTATTGTTTAAACTAGAGAGGTTGGTTAAACAACAGTAATTTACACACGGCGCCTGATTCCGTGTATTTTTCGGCACCAGATGTTTTTGGTGAAAAACAGAAGTAAAAGGTTTAGATTTAAATAAATAGTGGTAGTTTCAGGTGGAGTGTAATGAGCCAGTGCAGCGTGGTCCACCTGCCTGCCTCTCCCTTCGAATACAAGGATTATAGAGGACTACTGAGCTTCCTCTGCACCCCTCTGTTTTGTCTGGTATTAATGAGCAATTAACTTTGCATACAAGGTCACGGACAATGGTATTGGTTGTCAGATTATGCTAATGCTCCTGGCTGTGGCTGCACTGAAAGAGGACAGCGGATCCCTGTGAAAAGGGAGGGTTGTGGCCTTTCTCTCAGATGAGAAAATGATATGCAAACTGTACCAACATGCGCTTTAAGAGGATTAGGACACCACTCGACATCCATACTGACAACTGCTAATAAATGAACAGCAAAGAGGGAGAGATAAGTGTCCCGCTCCGGACAAGAAAGAGCAATTCTGCTCCCAGAACTTGTCCCCCCGGTTGAGAGTGGAACTTGCGCGTTACAGCTTTGGACAGTTAAATGGAAATGTGAAATGCGTGGTCTTAATGATGCGATTTGATGAGTTGAGCGTGGGGGGTGAAGACGAGATCAAAAAAGTGATGACAAAAGCCCGAGTGAAAGGATCCAGTGTGGGGTGAAGCAGATGAAAAAAAGAGCCTGGGGTGAAACTAAGAAGTTGAACTCCCATGACCAAGTGAGGGGGAACAGGTGCAGCCAGAGTTCATATAGAGCGCTTTGTGCCCCGATATGGCTTCAGTCCATTTGGGGAAGAGGGAGGGGCCCATGTTTAATACAAAGTTAATATCAATTTAATGCTTGTCACCGCTCCTCTGAATCTTGTGGCATTGCTAATTCGCTCAGTGTTGAGCCGGGGCCTCGTTGCGGCGCCCGCGACAGATGCCGCCGGGACCTTTGGAGGCCGCCGGTGAGCTGAGGTGAAGCCGCGGCCAAAACTCCCCGAGTGGGAGCCACTGCTGAGGGGACGCCATTGGTCACAAACGGAATCAGCTGAGATAGATGTTTGGTTAACGTCACATGGCAGGAGCGAGGATTCACTGCAGCTTCAACACAACTGTCACGTTTAAAGGCTCAAGAGGTTTTCAGGAAGTTTACTGAAGTACAAACTGCAGTGTTCTGCTTTTGGTCAACACTGTTACCTAGATATTAGCAGCAAGTATATTTATGATTTTGTTTAATATGCTCAGTCTGTTATCAATGATGCATTAATGTGCAAGCAGCACTTTAATGTAGCTTGATGAAGTGAATCTAATTTTAACAATATGTGCTGCTGGGAAGTTTAAGATCAGGTTTTGTTGGCAAAATCTAAATCTGCGATTCAACAAGTATGACTTTTAAATAAAGGGAAGTTAAATGTTATATCATGTAATTGAAGAATCTATATAAAGAGCCTTAAATATTCAGTGTCTATGTCATTATAATTCATCTTTATGTACTTTTAAACTTCTCCTCCAGCCCCTCAAATGACAATATTCACAACTCTACAAAGGCCATGCTGTTGGGAACTCTCATAACTTTAATATTGCTTTCCAATTGGGTTGCACTTGTGAATCCCCATATGCTTTTAACCTCGTCTGCCTGTTTATGGTGCCGCATGTGCCGCAGCAGGAGTCTGCTAAACGGTCAGGATGGATGGTGTCAGCTGAAATAAAGGCTCTCATTTACCAAACGCATGATTGGGGCTTGGATGCGCGGGGCTGAAAAGGCTGCGGGGCCTGAGATGGATGGACTGGTGACCGGTGTCATACACGAGGCTGCAACCAGTCAGCACAATCTGTTCATCCCGGGCCCAGTGAAAGGATGGGGAGTTCCCTGCTCCTCGGTGCGTCCACGTCACCGATAAATAATGAGGGAATAATAAACAGTTAACCACCTGTCGGACCCTCGGCACAATGGCACGGCCCATACAGGGGCTCTCATGCATGGGTAACATATTTACTCAGCCCCTTTCACTTAACGAAGCAGAAAGAGAAGCGAGACAATGGTTAAGTTCATCTATTTGGTAAAATGGCCCTGTCGGTAAAAGAGAAAACCCTGGATCATATTCGCCTGTAATGTCCCAACTGGAGATGATAACCCTATAATCTAGTGATTAATGAGTAATCCCATTCCAGAAGTGATAAACATCAGTAGATAATCCCTGGGGTGGGGGTATTAACCTATAAGTGAGCACACACATTATACAAAAGTATGAATATTATATGATAAATACCCTAATTGAATACTGGAATGACAAATGCGTAGAAAGTGCGCATTGGAGGCAAGTTGGGAAAAACTCACTGTTTCTATAGTTTGCAGCCTGGTGGAGCTGCTGATATGATTCTGCAACATAAACTATAATGTCATGTAAATTTACACTTGAGATGTTGAATCCCTGCAGGGTATTTCAGTGATGGCACCTCGCTGGGGGGGGGGGGCTGGTGCTAATATTTCAGAGATGTGCTTTTAATGGCTTTTAATTCAGCCGCAGCCAGCTGTTTTTACTCGGCGTGCTAAAGGAGCCCGGGACGTGGCAAGCTTGCAAAGCTCGTAGAAATTAGTCTCGGTCGGCCCGAGCAGCTCATGCTTCCTGCAAACCATCTGCTTACCGCGCACAAAGGGCGGATTTCGCGCAGCCAAGTAAAGGAATACGGGCTCATAAAAACGCATTGAAGGTCTCGTTACTGGCTGGAGGTGTAGCTGCGGTGCCGGGGCGCTGCGTAAACGCCTGTTTGCGCGTCCCTGCGTGCGCCAATGAAGCAGACGCACCTCAGATAAGCCCCGAGTCTCTCCGAAAGGATCATTTCACGGAGGCGTTCCCCTTTTAATTATCGGATTGTGGTCCACTTTACATTCGGGCTGACGTTGAAGCACTTGTCAGTGTCGAGCTGATCCCTAATGATGATTGCATCCTGGGGCCATATTTAAAACTGCTCTTAGTTAAAAGTTCGTTTATTAACACTAAACATTTCTCCTTTAAATCAACGAGTCGTTTGAATTACTGGCTGGTGTGAGAGCCCTTAACACGTCAGTCATGTCAGGGAGGAAGCATCAAATATTTCTAATTATTTTAATGTGATTTTATTACGTTTGTGTGCAACTAAAACATAATTGCTCACATTTCCTCACTAAAGGGAAGTTGGGAAAACGATGTTTCGCTTAAAGTTATAGGCCGCATAAATACAAATAAAATAAAGAAGTCTTGAATGAAAAGAGCAACCATAAAAAAATATATATAACAGACTAATAAAATCAAATTATTAATAAACGTTTCTGTTTTTTACCGTTTCTCGTACGGTTTTAAATCTAATTCAAAGTTTTCCAATTTGTTTTATTGGATTTATTTTAATTGGGTTTCAAACTGGCAACAATTAGGCCCCCTTTTTTTGTAAAAAATTTTCTTTTTCTCTTTAACTCTTTGGGGCTGCGATGCGTTTTTTTTTTTTTGCGCCTGATCGCTTTGCTTTAACTGGTTTTTCGGGGGCAAAGCTGACAGAACACGACGATCAGGCTCCAAGTGGCTTTAATACGAGTTTTATATGGGGTCTCAGTGTCCGCTCATATGAATGCGTTTTAAATCAAATCACAGATGCACTTTTATTCAGCCGGTTAAAATAGCAGAACAAAACCGTCTTTAGAAATAAAGCTTTTTTTTTATTCCACAGGGCTTTTTTTTCTGAAGCCGGCCGAGGGAAGGAGAGAAAGGCCGAGGGGCGCCTCCTCCGCAGCTGAGGGTGACAGTTAGTTCATGGTTAACAGGATCAGCAGCGCACGGCTCAGGCCGCACACTTCTCCTGTGCGCGCTGCGCCGCGGCTCCGCGCCCTGAATGAAGCCTGAGCAACAACAAAAAAAAGAAAAAGGGAGAGTGATATTTAACACATCTGTTAAAGCGTTTTGATAGCAGAAATCCCGTTAAGACATTATTCCATGACGAGGGCCAGATTGAGTGTTGAGAATCCTATGAAACCCTAAAACTCATTTACATCTCAGATGCCGGCGTCTGCGGCGAATGCAGATGATGTGGATTTAACAATAAATACAATCGCTTGTTCTGCTAATGCCATCAGATGGTTTCAAGTCCAGTTGTGTTCACCTGTATTCACTGTTTATTTTTTTTATTTTTTTTTGCCAGCTCTGAAAACAGAATAAAAGAATAATTTAGCATTTTTAACGACTATATTTTGTCCTCCTCCATCAGAGGGAGGCTGTGAATGGGAGAGAATAGAGTATCTTTGTCAAAGTGCTGATTAAAAGTCCCCTGCGATGGCTGGATCTGCAGAGATTGCTCTTTAATTAGGCCGCTTGCTTCTGCCAAACAAAACAAAGTGAAAGGAAAGTGGTCAACATGCAAAATTGATGACTGAGCCTCTTTTGTGGTCCCTACATTGTGTGTTGCTTGCTTATGAAGTCTAATGCAATCATAAATTGCGTCCTCTGGCCAATCGGCGGCCCGGGGGATAGTTCATGAAAGCGACCCATGTGGAGAACTTTGTTGAGCCCCATTGTGAAGCTGTCAGTCCTGAGAAGGAGGGCCGAGGAGAGAGGGGGGGGGGGGCTCTTTGCTGCTATAAAACTCCTCTGCACACAGCGAGGGAACCAGAGGAGCTACAGACATTCACACGAGTGATTCTCTCCCAGCTGACACCAGGAGTATTTCAGATTTCACACTTTTTAAAAAAAAGAAGCCGGGACCATGATGATCCCCAGCGTCCTCGCGCCTCCTGCTTTCTACCCGGGGCTGTACCGTCCCGCCGCGGCTCTGCCCCTCCACCACACCCTGCCGTCCGCCTTCCAGACCCACTCCAGCTTCCTAGTGGAGGACCTGCTGCGCATAAGCCACCCGGCCGCCTTCATTAACCGGACTGTTCCTTCAGCCAGTGCCTCCCTGCCCACTGCCACCACCACCTTGTCCTTCAGCTGCGCGTCCGCGGAACGCGCCTTGGCCACGGCCGCGCTGACGCGTGAATCTTACTCCCCGAAAACGTCGCTGCCGAACAGCAAGGACCCAACTTTTCTCAAGTTTGGAGTGAGCGCCATCCTCGCACCTTCACCAAAGAGCAGTGAGTACACGCACCGTGTTTCCGCCGCCACACTGAGCCTGTGTGTGTGTGTGTGTGTGTGTGTGTGTGTGTGTGTGTGTTCATGTTTGTTGTCTAACGCATGGAGGGTTTCTAACGTGTGTGATGTTCCTCCACAGCCTCCTCGCACCCTACAATCCACAGCCTGCACTCCAAGACCTTCCCCTTCCCCTGCTTTGACGGGACCTTCCACCCCATATTCAGGACGCCTTATTTACCAGGTAGGCGCAACTGTTTCTCCTCCGGGCTGTAGATTCCTCCGTCTCCAGCCTTTACAATCCTGTCTGAGCTAATTGCATTTAGATGTAAAACACTTTCAGCCCCTGTCATATATTTTACCCGGAATGGAGGCAGAATGGGGACAAGCAGCCAGAAAAGAAGAAATCACTGTCTTATTAAGAGGGAGCGCTGGCTCTGGCCCCTGGCCGGACCCACCCATCCACCCCCTAATTAACCAATTATCCCAAATCGTCACGGTCTAAATTTGAGGCGGGGTGGCGAGTTATAGTCCCCCCTGTTTCCCATTGGGGGGCGTTTTGGCATTTTCCCGACCCACGTTTTCCCACAGCGCCCGGGGGGCCACCGGGCCGCTGTGGCGGGCAACAAAGCCCCCCAGCACCGTGACCAATTTGGTCAGCTCCCACCGGGCGAACCACCCACACACCCCGGAGAGTGACTTTTACCAGGCGGGCCAAAGGCGTGAACCAGTCATGCACTAATTTCCCTATTAGGCGCTATTGAGAGTTTTCAATATTCTCACAAGACCACATAGCGCGTCGTTGTTCCTGATTCTGCTGCGGCCACAGGGCAGCTCCAGTCAGGAGGGAGTCCAGGCACCATTACGCACGGAGGGGACGTGTCCTGCGCGCTGGGACTTTGCCGTAAAGCGAGTTTTTCTAAAAGCCCAAGTCCAAACCAAAACGTCCCAGCTGGGGGAAGCCTCTCCGTGCGTCCTGCAGAGCTCATAGGATAAGTTACCACTGACCCCCCCAGTCCTCTCTCTCCCGGTGCCCTAAACGGTCCTCTATTCCCCTGCCGGGCCAATCAACGAGTTGAGATGAAGAATAATCTCTTAGAAAAGTCTATAAAGTCGCTAGTCCGTGCTTTCATTCAGACAGATCATAATAGAGATGGAGTCTTTTCACGGACTCAGCTGAAAGCCTCAACAAAACTCCAGAGGCCTGAATAGCTTTTCGTGTTCATTTAATGAAAATGATTTGAGGGCATGAAGAAGAAGAAGAAGAAGAAGAAGAAGAAGAAGAAGAAGGAAAAAAAAAAAGCGCCATTCCCCCTCCACTCTCCACTCCCCCCCCACCCCCCCTCGGGCATCAGTATTCTGGTATGCAGTTGTGTTTAGTTTGAAAGTGTAAATCTCCTTTTGTTGCGATAATATATGGCCTTCGCCGCCTGTCCAGAGTCTTTTCTGCGTTAGTTCATTACTACACAATTACCGTTCACGGTTTATTAACTCCTCTATCCGCCCTCACAGGGTTCCTTAAAGGATATGCTACCTCTTTACCATACCAATGCGGCTGGGGACCGGCCAATGTGCTAATTAGTCACCTCGTGCCATTTCACTCAAAACGGAGACGTATTGCCCAGTTGCAAAGAGGGAAAACTTCCACCAAAGGTTGAAAAGTGCGGTCTCATAGAGGAATCATTAGATTCACACAGAAACATCTGAAGTAGTTTAGAGTTTAGATTAAAAAAGTAAACTATCTCCCAGTTGGTTCTGTTCTGGCTGCAGGTTCGTCCCCATGAGCAGATCCGAAGCTGTCCTGTGTTATATGACAAAGTTAAACGAATCGTACAAGTTCTAACTTTTTCTTCTTGTTTTTTTTTGTTTGTTTTGCAGCATCTTCATCCGTTGTTCCCATCCCCGGGACCTTTTCATGGCCCCTCGCCGCCAGGGGGAAACCCCGGAGAGGGATGCTGAGGAGGGCGGTGTTCTCCGACGTGCAGCGCAAGGCCTTGGAGAAGATGTTCCAGAAACAGAAATATATCAGCAAGCCCGACAGGAAGAAGCTGGCTTCCAAACTGGGCCTAAAAGACTCACAGGTAAAAAAAAAACTAATCCTCAAACGCTCTATACGTCGTGCGTAATTTACGCGTAAAGACGCTGTCACGCGTTCCGCCCTGAACTTCTCCACTCACCGTTTCCTCCCTGTCCACAGGTGAAAATCTGGTTCCAGAACCGGCGGATGAAGTGGAGGAACTCCAAGGAACGGGAGCTGCTGTCCTCCGGCGGCTGCCGCGAGCAGACGCTGCCCACCAAAGCCAACCCTCACCCGGACCTGAGCGACGTGGGCAAGAAGTCCTCCGCCGAGGAAGAGGAGGAGGAGGAAGAGGAGTTTGTAAGAGAGAGAGTGAGGTCGGCGGGGTCCAGCGTCTCCTCTCCCTCTCTGTCCAGTAAGCACTCAGACTTCTCAGAGTCAGACGAAGAAGAAATAACAGTATCTTAATTTATTTAAATAAAAATAATTACAAAAAAGCAAATATAGAGATATAACCCACGTTTTTGTTTTTCTATGAGACTGTGATCAGATTTGTAAGAAACAAACAAACCCATAAATGTCATTGTTCAAAACTTTCACTCGAGCTTGTTGCTTCGTCAGGAATTTGCTTCTGAGATACAATTTGCTGTTTTGCACAGCTTTGTTCAATTGTACAGTATTTTGTACAATTTTGTATGGAAATTTTATGCCAAGAATATTGTGTTACTTTTGCCTTGACCTTGAATAGAGTTGTTTATTGGAAAAAAATGTAGCTATTTCGTTAATAATTTATATGAACCTGTTTAATAAGTGTGTTGTATTATGTGCTGTATATATGTTTATTTCACATTTCTTTTGTACAAACACCAAATAAAATTGTAAAGTTGCAAGCGAAGTGTGTGTGTGTGTGTGTGTTGTGTTTAAAAAAGAAAAAAAAGACAGTTTCACAAAGTTAAATCATAAATAATCATAAATTTTATTGAATCACAATAACTTAAGACTAGTACAGTGATATCAGATTCAATTCTCCGAGCCCTGGACAGACCGGTGATGACAAACGTCATCGATCTGCTCTGATGGAAAGAGACTGTACACAAAATACTTCCTTTTTTTTTTTCAAGTACTGTAACAAATCGTCTAGAAAAAGTCATCAAAATGCTGCAGGATAACCAACTATTTACAGAGTTATGTTACATATAGAAAAAAATGTACATAGCAAAGAAGGCTAAACATTCATCGAGTTTGTGGGTAATAAACAGACCGACGGGTCTGATGCTTCGACAGCAAGAGCAGACAAGAGTCCGTCTCTTTGTGCTTACAGGGACTGCAGCAGGAGATTCACACACACACACACACACACACGGACACACACACACACACACGGACACACGGACAAAGAACTTCTGCCACAAACCCCCCCCCCAAAAAAACAAATCTTGTTCCATGCTGTACGTCTCGGCAGTGCTGCAATCTGCTCGGGGGGGACAAATGCACATTTTGGCTTCCATTTGGAGATAAGAATGAACTTTGCATAGCATCGGTGACAAAAACACTGAAAGTGATGGAAGCCACCCCCCCCCCCCCCCTGCCCGTCCCAGGAGGCAGACTGGGAGGTTCAGAAACAAAAAGAAGTAGTAGAATGACTTTATTATCTTTGAGCCGTAGAAATGATGTGAAGCCGTTTTTTTTGTTTTAGTTTTTTACATCATCGCTCAAACACAAGTACCTTTTATATCTTAAACCTCCGATTAGTTATATGTCTATAAACAAAGCAGCATATACACTAGTTTTCACTTAATTAGTTTTGTTCATCACAAAAAACACATGGAACAGACGATGAGCGTGGGAGAAAGCAAAGTTAAAGGATGGGGATGAGGTATAAAATCAAGACATCTTAAACTTCCCTCATCCAGTCAACCTGCCTTCTCACGTCGAGCACCAAAACAACCCCCACCCCCCACATTTATATGTTTCTCTTTCCTGCTAGTGGTCCACATATTTACACCAGCTTCTCAGCACCGGCTCCTGCAAGCAGACGACTGAACCTGCAACCCAAAGTGCTGCTTCTCGTTCCCGTCTCCTCCACGACCACGGCCATCGGGGTTTGATATGACGAGAGGTCAACGGGGCAGAGTCGCCTCGGAGCCCCGTTAGTGACAGTTTACAGCCGTTCAGACGTATAAAGACTCGGCGAATGCACGTAGTCTGTTCGAAAAAACAAAACCAATAAAAGAAGAAGTAAGGCATTGTTTGTTATAGGATTCAGTCCAGCACCAGAAAGGAGACTTGTGCTACAACAGCCTGTTTGGGCCACAAACGTGCGTGGAGATCTGAGAGGTTAAAGCAAGAAGTGGTGGAGGCGTCGTTTGTGAAATTGCACAGAAACGGGTAGAAAATTACATTATACCTCAAATACTGTTATAGTTAAAAGGATAAATTAAGCCATAGTGAGTGTTGCCCCCCCCCCAAAAGTCTTTGCTCCTTTGTGAGAACCAAAAGGGATTTTGTAAATTCGATTCTGTTCTCGCTGGCTTTGTAAAATTAGCCACAGATGTTGCACTGGACAAGAAAAGCTTTTTTTTTTTTATTATTATTATTTCCAGTCGGTCTGAGTTGTGTCTTTTTGTGCGAAATAAAACTGAAGTTATTTTTGCTCCGTTTCAAAAGGAACGACTCTCTGCTGGAACAATGGATTCTCAGCTACGAGGCAGGATGCGACCACTGGGGACCTTGATGGAATGCACCGTATGATGTGTGGACAGCCGAAGAAAGAGCGTCAGCAGGATTGCGGTGAGAATGTCTGGTTACGCTGACCGAGCTTGTCTCCTTAGTTTGGAGAGATTATTTCTTTCCCCCTCCGCCGATTTTGACATTGTTCGGATGAAGCAACGTTGCTGCAGAGTTGGTCTTTGTTGCCCGTGTTTATATCTCAACCTTTTCTCCACTGGCCTTGAATATAACTCAAAAACTCTCTTTTTCATTTGTGCTTCCTTAAAGGTTCAGTGTGTAGAATTTAGTGAAGCTTCACGTTGCAGCTGAACATGAAACAAGAAGGAGAACCTGTGGAAACCTTCAGTCGTCTTAAAAAAACTCAAAAGGTTTAGTTTGTCCAGTTTGGGCTACTGTAAAAAAAAAAAATGGCGGCCTCCGTGGAAGGGGACCCGCTCCTGATGTAAATATAAAGTATTTAAATATAAAAGGGGCCATTCTCGGGTGAAGAAAACAACAATTTGTACAATTTAG